>OZ002731.1:27459989-27671313 GCA_963924305.1 Polygonum maritimum | reverse complement strand
TTTCTTTTTGGATGAACATTATATACTATAATATTATAATACTATAATACTAAAGTATTCTATACTATATACTTAAAATTAAAATATGAATATGCACCGGGCCGGGACGCGCTGGGCTGGGAAAGTCCGGCCCGGGCCCGGCACATGGCCCGCCCGGGCTTCGCCCGCGGGCTGGCTGGGCCGGGCTTTTTGGGCCCGTGATGCCGGGCTGGGCCGGTCCCGCCCGCCCTGTTGGCCATCACTACCATTATAATACATATTACACATTTTTAATAGATACCAAAATACAAAATTTAAATAAATAATCTTAAGAGGGTGGTTCACGTGCGTACGAGCCCCTAAGAGATACCTAAGACGAAATAACAACCATTGGATCTTCCAGATCCAACGACGCGCTAGCGAGTGCGTTCCACGCGCGTGAAACTTGTTGTAAGCGATTTTAAAGAGCTCCGGTGCACATTCATACCTATTCTAGATACACAGTCATTGACGTAGTTAATACACATTCATATGTGATCTTGTTAATCATTGGAGTATTCAAAGCACATTTTATATTCTTAAGATCAACAAACGTTAGAACTTACAAGGAACAGTTATGGAACAGTTCCTTGAGCAGCAGCGGAAAACAAAGTATGCAGGCAAACAAACAGAAACTAAGATATGACAAACAACGAGAAAAACAGTAAACAGACACGATTTTTTATAGAGGAACCTCTACTGGATCAACTAATCCAATAGAGTAAACCTCTACCTCCCATGGAGGATTTTGAATGCCTTTCTCTCATATTATTGATCTTAGTTGTACAATTCGTCAAGATACAGTTAGCACAATCTGTTCCTAGCGATTCACTCAATCCTAGAACAATTGTCTAACTTCTCTTCCCTAGAATCTGTACCAACTCTTCACAATAATACTCAGCAAAGACAAACCTCACCAGACGACCCTAGCTGGAATCGTCTCCTCTTCTCCTCAGTTGAGAATTCCTTCTCAACAACACAGTTTACCAGAGCAGATGAACTCGATCTCACAATCTTCCAGATTGTCTCAGCCTTCTCTCTTTCTCAGTTGTAAAGTGAAGTGTTTTCGTGTTTGTTGTGTTTGAAGGCGTAACCTCTGAGTGTAGCAAACTGTTTTCTATTTATAGAGCTCTGAAGATGTCTCTTTCGAATTTCCCAAATTTGCCTCCTAATTTGGGAGAATTCATTTTGCTTTAATCGCACCGTTGGATGAGTGCCAAGTGTCTTCTTTTTATTTTCATCTTAGCTTCCTTGAGAAGATACTTATCCGGATTGCTGACGCGGCACAGAAAGATGACATCATGGACAAGACGTCAGCCACGTGCTTCTATCCTTAGCTGTCATCCACTAGTGTTGAACTTTCAACGCTTCCTGGCATGGGTATCCTTCCAAGACTGGGTATCCTTCCAGGCATTGTTCCTGAAATACTTTTTAAACAATTTAGCTCAAGAGAGTTTGTCAATCATCAAAACTGAAGATGATATTGTTCCTAATGATGTTTCCATCAATTTGTCACAATATAATCTCCAAGGATAAAACGTTGTTCCAGTGATATTCCTATCACTGTTCCAACATTTTCCCCCTTTTTGATGATGACAAACAATATAAAGAGATGCAAGTATTTCCACAGAAAGGAACAATAAAAACAATCAACAATTTAACTTTTCCTTTAAACTAAAACAGCTTCACAAGTTTTTCAGGAAAAGTTCCAGGCAAAGTTCCCCCTTAAAGCATGAACAAAAACCAGAATATCATGTGTCCAGGTTATTACAGTTCCAAGTCACAAGAATTACGCTAATAATTCCCCCTAAGCATTAGCACAGCTATATAACATTTAGACAACGCATCTCTGCAAAATTCATACTTCCCCCTTTTGGCATCATTAAAAAGATAAGCAATGAATATGAAAAGCATGAAAGCATATCAAGCCACTAGAGGATAATAGCGTACTTAATGTCATGGAAATACAAACGAGTAACAATGAAACTTCAGCAGTCTTAAAAACACAATCCAAAAACAACAAAACACAGGAATAGTAGGTTCATAGGAATGGAAGGGGCATGATCATGGAGCACTTGGAGCAGGAGGAGTGAGCTTGTCCCTGACTTCAACCAAAACAGCAAGAATTTGGCGAAGAAGCAAGTTGGTCTCAGCAATATCAACAAAGCTTGTAGGAACATCAGCACCAGACTCGGAACCTTGAGCAATTGAAGGAGAAGGCGAAGGAAGTTCAGCATGCTTCATCTTCTGAAGGTTCACTAGATCTAGCTCCTGGCCAAACAGTTCTTGGGGAGCTTCCTCATCATAGAACTGTTCCTCTTGAAGGATCAACTTTACCAAAGCAGCATATGGTAAAGAATGAGTAGGCTTAGAACAACACTTGGCCATATGACCCATGATGATATGAGCAAGAGAGATGGGCTCCTTCCTCAGAAATGCATCTAATAGAATGGCATCCTGAATGGTCACAGTTGTGCGCTTTTCCTGACGAGGAATAACAACCCTGGAGATATACTGATGTGCCATCTTTGCTAACTGTGACAACCCTTGAGTAGACGGTTCCTTTCCTTGGGGAATAGAGCAATTAAACAGACGTTTAAAAGTCTTGGCTCTGTTAAAGTCACCCCATCCAGCTGATGGAATGGACTTGATTCCAGAGGTAGGAACACTCATCAGTTGAGAGACTTTGGCAGTAGTAAAGGAAAAGCAGTCGCCATCCTTGAGCCAAGTTCCACACAGTTCTTCTCTTATATTGGTAATATTGAGATGAGCAAAGAAGTCACGGACCTGAGCAGGATCGACAAGTACTTTGGCACAACTGATATGAACCCATTGTTGAGCATTGAGCAGATCAAGAAATTCCTCAAAGAAGTGATCCTCAAGAAATTTTTGAGTAACAACCAGTGGAATAGCAATCTTCCGTTCCCCTGATGTTTCCTCTAGCACTCCTTTTCCCTTAACAGCTTTGATTTCTTTGGCTGTAGGAACAGTCTCCTTTCCTTTCCTTGTACGCTTGGCATCATTCCCCTTAGGCAAATTGAGGAGAGGGGAGGAACTCTGAGCTTGTGTTTCCTCTCCACTCTTTTGTGAAGCCAGCGTAGCACCTTTCAACATGGTGCCTGTTTCACTTTCAGCAGGTGGAGACAATTTCTTTAAAGGGACCTGTTCTTCTTCCACTTCTTGACTTTCTTCAGGAAGAATAAGCTTTCTTTTCTTAGACTTAGGGACTGGTTTAGCATTCAACTCCTTTTCAATTTCATCAAACTGAGCCTTTTCTTTGGCAGTTTGGAGTTGAGCAGTTTTAGAACGGGTAAGTCTAGGTCGTTGACCTCTAGAAACAGCTGTCTTCCTCGTTTTGACAAGAGGTTCTTCCTCTTCTTCCTCATAACTGTCAGAGGGCAAAGCCATTGTAGCTTGAGTAGAGGTTGAAGATGAAGGAGGAATAGCAGGTGGTGGAGGAGATTTGGTAGGGACAGTCTTAGATTGGGTTTGAGATGGAGGAGGTGGGTTAGCTTGAGGTTCAGAAGAGGGTAGGGTTTTCTCAGGAGGAGTAGAAAGCATACTTGAAATATGAAAGCTAGGGGGAGAGGGCAACTTATCAGTAGTTGGCGTCGCCGGAGTCTTCTCAGGTGGTGGCGAAGGAGTCCTCTCAGGGCTAGAAGCAGGAAGCCCATAAGCAGCGTAGTGCTTAGCTTTCTGAAATTCCAGATATGAATGCTCCAAAATAGACATAGGAGCATTTGGGTTTCTCGGAGCATATAGATATGGCACCACATATGTCTGAATCTCTTTTTCAAGACGCTTCTTCTCAAGATCAGACGCACACTCCAGATCTTCTCTCAATTTTTGTTGAAGAGAGAAAGGATTGGACTCAAGCCATTGCTGAATAAGCTCATTAGGGTGCTTGGGTCTCAAAATGGCGGCAACACCTAAGTTCACTTTCTTGTTTTTAGAAGACGCCATTGTTAGGGTTTGAGAGCTCGGAATTGGGAAGACAAAGACAAAGAAGAGATTTTGAAAGGGATGGGCGAGAAAATGGATAAGTGTGGGGTTTTAGTGGGGACGCGAAAGAATAACTGTTCAAAATTCTGTCCTTTTCAAAAACCTTCCAAAAATCCGATTTTCACTCCCCACGATGTCCAACACGTGGCAAAAGCAAATCATTTGAAATCACTGTTCAACGGCCACAATTAATTAAGTCTGCAGCAAAATCTGACACAGAGTTCACACCTTTTTCCTGTCAAATCTCCGTGACACTTCAGCTTCTGATTCTGGAACTGTTCCTTAAGCCAGGGTTCTCATTGTTCCATCATGCCCCATGATCAATATAAAAGGCCGGGTTTGAAAAGACATGGGAAGAGCATCTTTCCAAACAACAAATCATATACAAATATGTAATGCGGTAAGGAACAATCAAGGAAACAGGTGAGTGAATCCAGTAAAACATGGTTTCAAACAAGCAAGGTTCATAGGAAACGTTTCACCTGTTCCACGGCTTAGGGAAAGCTTATGATCAACCATCATTTCGGCTTATAATGAAGGTTAATAAGATCAGGTTGATCATTTTGGGCCAAAAAGAATACGACTGAAGTTCCACGCACTCAAGAAGTTCCAATCAATTTAGACTAGCACGCATTATCAATGACAAGATGATGCAATCATGTTCAAATCAAAGCAAAATCAATTCTAGCCTTTCATCGAGGGAATAATGAACCGGGACTTGTTTAATCTAAAGTTATCATCCCTAAGAGCACTCGGAGATGCTCAAAAGGACGTCTATCTAATGCTTTAGTGAAAATATCAGCAACTTGATCCTCAGTTCTACAATGTTCCATGGAAATGATTCCTGATTCTACATTTTCACGCAAGAAATGATGTCTAACATGAATGTGCTTTGTTCTAGAATGATGCACAGGATTTTTTGCAATATTTATAGCACTGGTACTATCACACTTCATAGGAATTGTGTCAAGAGAAATACCGTAAGCCTGAAGTTGAAATTTAATCCAAAGCACCTGGGAACAGCAAGAAGCAGCAGCGACATATTCAGCCTCAGCAGTGGAAAGTGCCACTGTATTTTGTTTCTTGGAACCCCAAGACACCAAACACGATCCTAGGAACTGTGCCATTCCAGATGTACTCTTCCTATCCACTAGATGCCCAGCATAATCTACATCAGTGTAGGCTTGAAGCTTGATGGAACTGTTCCTGGGATAAAAAAGACATAACTTGTCGTTCCCTTTGAGATACCTGAAAATTCTCTTCACCTCTTTCAGGTGTGAGTCTTTCGGGTCAGCTTGAAAACGTGCGCAAAGACACACAGCAAACATTATATCAGGTCTACTAGCGGTTAGATAGAGAAGTGATCCTATCATACCTCTATAGAGTTTTTGATTCACACTGTTCCCTTTCTCATCAGCATTCATGCGAGAGTTAGGAGATGCTGGTGTACTCATTGGCTTGAACGTTTCCATTCCATATTTTTTCAACATTTCTGTTGGATCGTTAGTACTGAGGGACGTCCTTTACTTTGGTAAAGGCGTCCTTAGGTTAGGCGTCCCTACGAGGAGTAGGGGCGTCCTTGAGTAATGCAGCGGAAATTAAGTACTAAACAGATAAAAGATGAACGCAGAGAATTATAGAGGAACAACTCAAGACCAAGTAGTTCTTGAGTGTAAACCTCTACCTCCTTGGAGGATTTTTGAATAGTTCTTTCCTTTCTATTGAACGTCCTTACAGTTGTACTGGAGAGTCTTTACAGTTCTCTGGCACTTAGCTTTTCCCTAAGTCCACTAGTAAAGGACTCCTCTAAGCCTACAACTTAAGCGAGTTCAATCTACTAAAGGACTCTATTCCTACGTTCTGCAGTACTTCGCAGAACTCTCTCTCTCTCTTTTTGGGTTTTCTGTTACAAACTGTTTTTGTGATTTGGTTACAAGTCTCACTCGATCTAACACAAGTTCTAACACTGTTCTTGAGTTCTTGAGTTAGTTCTTCATGTTCTTGAGTGAGTCGCTTTCCTCTGATTCTCTCTGAATATTCCTGAAAGCGTTAACGTCGCAATAAATGCCTTGGGGCTATTTATAGGACTTGGGGAAGGGCGTCTTTTCTCTGGGACGATCATGCCCTTCATGGACGTGGCTACAGGATCTTCCTCCACGTAGTAGGGCGGTGATGAGGAAGCTTCTTGTATCCAGCTGTGTATGTTGTACTCCGCTACAGGATCGGCCGCGACGTGTTGATGGACTCTGCAACAGGATCGTCCGCCACGTAGTGTTGGACTCCGCTACAGGATCGGTCTCCACGTGTCCTTGGATGATCAAATGTTGTCGGGTGATGTCATCCTGTCGGCTAGTGAGTAAGGACTCCTTTCTTGCGTTCCTACTTGCTTAGGACTCCGTCCTTGCTCAAGTAGTCTCTGGCTGGTCCTTACTTCCTGTTAGCTAGCGTCCCTAAGCTTGTGGGACGCTCATACACACTTGTTGTCCTTTTGATCACTGGCGTTCCTGAACACTTGGACAACTTTATTAGAATCAAAGTTAGTTTGTCATATCAAAACTAAGGGACGGTTGTGTGGAACACTAACAAGTACGCAAGCGTTCTTGATATCGTCCCAACAATTTCCCCCTTTTTGATGATGACAAACTCTTCAGCAAAATAGTTTTGACATTGGAACTTAGCATGCATGAAAACTTATAAGCGTCCTCTAACACTTAGAGAGATTTTAATGTGCACAAGTTTTCAATCTTTGATTCTCTAGCTTTTGGATTTTAAGGAAAGAGTCGCGTCCTAGAAAAGATTTTCTAAGCGTTCTCTTTTATTCTAGCATGAGCAGCGTTCCTTAGACTTTTCACTTAATAGTTCCCCCTTAACACTTGCTTATTCTAGATAACTATTTTATAGCGCATCTCTGCAAAACTACACTTCCCCCTTTTGGCATCATCGAAAAGGATAACAAGTGATAAGGACGTCAGCACAAACACATAACTAAAAGCAGTGGAACGCTTAAACAAACATATGCAAGCAAACAGTGGAATTGCCATTCAAACAAAATTAGAGTTATTACAAGCCAAGATCATAGTGTTTGAAGTTCAAAAGAAGCAAAGGCGAAATAATAGGGGATTAAAAGGGGTGGTGGCAATCACTGAGAACGGCGCTGGTCTTGATAAAACTGGAGCAATTGTTCTTGAAGTTCAGCAGCCTTGGAGAACGCAGATGATAAGTCCTTTAAGGCAGAGAAAATGAGGCACTGGTTGTCCATTATTGCACCCATGAGTTCTGCTGGAGGGTGCTGAGCTATGTTTGCAGGAGCAGAACGGGGCAGAGGACCTGAACTCGATGAAGGAGCGTCCGTGGGAAGAGCTGGAGAAGAAGGATTCCCTAAGAGCATTTGATCAAGGGTTGTAAGATCTACGGCGGGCTCTTGATCTTGAGGGGACTCTTGAGGCGTGGAATTAAGCCTTGCGGCCTCAGCCTCAGCAGCTAAGCGTTCTTCTTCTGCTTTCAGTCTAGCTTCCTCAGCCTCAGCTTCCAACTGTTTCAGAACGGACGGGAGCTCTTCATTATGCCTTATCTCAACAAGTCCTTTCTTGGCATTCCATTTTAAGCCAAGTTCTTCAGAGGGAGCGCTCTCATCATAAGCGTCTTGGGACTGCAAGATTGCCTTTACGACTCCAGGGTAGGGCAAGGCGTGCCTCTTCCTTCCACACTTGGCCATGTGTTGCATAGCAATTCTGGCTAAGTTGATTGGGCGGCGTTCAAGGATTGCATCAATTAGGATTATGTCGTGAGTTTGCACAATTGAACGCTTCTCCTGCCTTGGAAGAATGGCGCGACAGATGAAGTAGTGAACGATTGCGCCAACTGTGCTCAGAACGTGAGCTACCCTGTCGAGTCCCAACGGCCTTTTACCCTGAAAAATGTGCTCAACCAGAGGCAGTTCTTGATCTGTCGTTTCAAAGCCGCCTTCAGGGAGTGAGCTAAGAGCATCGGACGGTGGCTTGCGTGGACCTAGACCAAGGAAGGAGCGCATTTGGCGTTCTGTGACTGAAGCTTTCTCACCTTCAATTTTGAAGTGGAGGGAGCCATCTTTTGCCTTGTAGCGCAAGTCCCTCTAGAACGCCTTCACCTGTTCTTTGTCAACAGTGGTCGGCGCTGGTCCAACGTTCTGCCATCCTTGAAATTTCAGAAGTTCAAGAAACTCCTGAACTAATTCATCGTCGAAGGAGGCTAGCCACTCTTCAGAGTAAATGAGAGGGCTCAGGACTTTAACGGGCACATCAGCGTTCTTCCTTTTGCGCTTGCCCTTGGGGGACTCAGAGTCCTCATCATCATCTGACTCGTCTTCAGCTTTCTCCGAGTCACTGTCAGAAGCGTCCTTTGAAGGAGCGTCCTCTGTGCCTTGTTCGTTTTCTGCATCGCCACCAGCTGTGGCTTGATCGGCACCGAAGGTCTGACCTTGGGACGTGCCCTCGGCGTCCTGAGCCTCTGTCTGATTTTCTGTTGTTGTTGGCTCAGCGTCCGCGGGGACTTGATGGGATTCTGTTTGGATTGAGGGAGAGGGGTTTTCTTGTGGAGCTTGGGTGGGGTTTAGGATTGGGAGGGACTGGTCATAAGGAGGGACTTCCTGAGCATCACGCGCGAGCTCATCAGAAATAGTCGGCTCGGCGTTCTCCTGAGCGACCTGGTGCTCACCAGCGTCCTCAATTTGTTCAGCAGGAGCGTTCACCTCTCCTTCCGCTTCATCATTTGAATCCCCAACAATATCGACAAAGGGGGAGACCTGAGCGGGCGTACCTCTTTGGCTCTCAGATGAGCTAGAGGATGAAGAGGAGGAGGGAACGTGCTCGATTTGCGCAGGAACGTCCTTGGCCAGCAAAACCCTGGGCTTTTCACCAGCCTTCCTACGGCGAAAAGTATGTTCAAGGGTGCGCTCTGTCTCCTCCGGGCCACTTTCAGAGGATGGACGGCGGGACTTTGGGGTCTCGGGGTCCTTAGGTGGGGAAATGTGGGCCGGGGCAGAAGGAAAATTTGCCAAATTTAAGGGAGAGTGAGTGCGGGGAGGAAAGGGGATTAGGGCATTTGCTTTGGAAGATTGGGGGGACGGAGGAGGGGTGGGGAGTTGAACGATTGATATTTGTTCAGGGGGAGGAGTGGATTCCTTGGAGAGGTTGGAAGGCCTTTTTGTGGTGCTCGGCCTTTTTGTGGGGGGTTTGGAGGATGGGACGCTAGAAGTCTTGGCCTTTTTGAGGGGCCTAGGGTCGTGAACTTTCTTTGAGCGTCCCTCCTTTAAATGAGAAGGAAACTTATCTACAATCTCCGTTGGTTTTGAAGTGGAGAAGGGTTGGGAAGATTTTGAGAGGGGAGAGGATGGTGCAGGACGCTTCAGCAATTTTTTGGTGGTTATTGTGGGGACGGCAGGAGGAGGTGGAGAGGGACTTGGTACACGATTCTTGGTCATTTGAAAGGCTAAGGAGTTCCTTGGGTACATGGGGAACTCGGGCAAGATTGCATTGTGCAAATCTGGTATAAGGTCAAGAAGGGGGCCAAGGTTCTCACCTCCGAATTGGGAGAAGAAGAGCACATCGTCCATCCGTCCAGGTAGATCTTTGAAGTCTGTGCGGTGGAGGCTGGGGACGACGAAGCGTTCAATGAACTTCTTGTAGTTCTTTGTTCTCTCTGCATCAGATTTTACTTCTGGCAGTTCCATGCGTTCCCTGATTAGATTATACAGCGTCTTGGGCTTTTTGTTGATGAAGTCCAATAGAGACTCATTTATAACGATGGGTTTGGGCTTCTCTATGTAATGGGACTTTACCAGCTTTCTGCGCTTCCCGCCGGTGGAAGATCCGGCTACGTTCAACTGTCTTTGAGACATGTTTTCAGATGAAGTGTAGAGAGAGAAAGTCGCCGGAGTTCTAGAGAGAAGTCAGAGCAAATTTGAGAGCGAGAAAGAGGTTGAGCGTAATAAATTTGATTGCGACTGTTCTGGCCTTATATAGAGGAAGCGGTGGCACAAATGGTAATTAACACTGTTTTACTGTGCGACACGTGGCAAAACTTCCCCCTTAAGATTTGAGCAAAAGTAACGGTCACTGTTCACACTTTCAAAAGTTCAAAAATCTGACTCTTCAACTGCTCCTCAAAACTGAACTGGCATCCTTTGCAACAAACACTGAGCGTTCTCTCATACTTAGCAAAAATTAACCTCTTCAAGCAAACTTCCTTAAGCAAACCAACAACCAACTTACCGTTCTTGTGATTACCTTTCGAACCAGTTGAGAACAACGCAAGTACGTCCCGTAAAAGAAAATATGAAGCTCATAGGACGCTTTTGCGGAGTTCTCGGCTAGGGTAAGCTTAGAGTTCCCATCATTTCGGCTTATAATGAGGGTTGGGTGATCAGGGATACTCTTTTCAAGACAAAATAGAGAAAATTTGAATGGCGTTCCAAAGTAGCAAACACATGAAGTTTTAGACTAGCGTCCTTGCAAATATGAATTCAATGCATAACAGTCCTTAAACACTTAGAATCTACAAAACATAGCCAATCATTGAGAGAATAGTAGAACGGGACTTGCTACTTAAAAGTTATCATCCCTAAGAGCAACCTGAGATGCTCATAGGGACGTCTATCAAGCGCCTTAGTGAAAATATCAGCTATTTGGTCTTCAGTCCTTACATGCTCCATACTAATGAGTCCTAGTTCAACATTATCACGCAAGAAATGATGCCTTATATGAATATGCTTTGTGCGTGAATGAAAAACAGGATTCTTTGAAATTTCAATAGCACTTATGTTATCACAACGAATGGGTATAGTTTCAAGATTGATACCGTAGTCCTCTAGTTGATATTTGATCCAGATAACTTGTGAACAGCACGAAGCAACAGCAACGTACTCGGCTTTCACAGTTGAAAGCGCCACAGAGTTCTGTTTCTTAGATCCCCAAGAGACTAAGCATGAACCAAGGAATTGTGCCATTCCTGAGGTGCTTTTCCTATCAATTACATGACCCGCATAATCAGCGTCCGAGTAGCCAACTAGCTTGAAGGACGTCTTCCTGGGGTACCAAAGGCAAAGATCGTCGCGTCCTTTGAGGTAGCAAAAGATCCTCTTGACTTCTTGCATGTGGGACTCCTTTGGATTAGCCTGGAAGCGTGCACATAAGCAAACGGAAAACATAATGTCGGGACGGCTTGCGGTCAAGTAGAGCAAAGAACCAATCATCCCTCTATAAAGCTTTTGATCAACGTCCTTTCCCTGTTCGTCTGCGTAAAGACGCGAGTTTGGAGAACAAGGAGTGGCAACAGGTTTGGACGTGTTCATCCCGTACTTCTCAAGCATTTCACGGACATATTTCTGTTGGTGAATGCGCGTCCCTTCCTTGAGTTGATTAATTTGAAGTCCCAAGAAAAAATTGAGTTCTCCAATGAGGGACATCTCAAATTCACTACTCATTAAGGACTTGAACTCATCTACAAGCTTCATGTTAGTACTACCAAAGACTATATCATCAACATAGACTTGGGCAATTAAAATGTCCTTGTGAACTTTCTTTATAAACAAAGGTTTATCAATTGAACCTCTAGTGTACCCATGAGACAAAAGAAAGGACGCAAACCTGTCGTACCATGCACGAGGGGCTTGCTTGAGTCCATAGAGCGCTTTGTCCAGGTAGTACACATGATCTGGGTGAGAGGCGTCCTCGAAGCCAGGCGGCTGAGCAACATACACTTCCTCCTTTAGCTTTCCATTGAGAAAGGCAGTCTTGACGTCCATTTGAAATAACTTGAATCCTTTGTGAGCGGCGAAGGCAATGAGAAGACGAACGGCTTCAATTCTAGCAACAGGAGCAAAGGTCTCATCATAGTCTATGCCTTCCTCTTGCTTGAATCCTTGAGCCACCAGTCTTGCCTTATTTCTTGACACACGTCCACTCTCATCAAGCTTATTTCTGAACACCCATCGCGTTCCTATGATATTTTTTCCTTTGGGACGTGGGACGAGAGTCCAAACTTTGTTCCTTTCAAACTGATTGAGTTCTTCTTGCATTGCTTGAATCCAGTCAGCGTCCTGGAGTGCTTCTTTGATATTCTTCGGTTCCACCGTAGAGACAAAGGCATTGAATGCACAAAAAGCTAAATTTGCACTCTGAGACTTGCTTGCAGCTGACCTGGTTTGAACTCCTTGAGAAGGATCAGATACAATTTGAGAAGTTGGGTGGTCCCTAGAGAAACGGGACTCCCTTTGAAACAAATGAGCAAATCTTGGATCAATGTCTCCATCAGAATTATCACTGTCACTTTGAGCATCGTCCTCAATGTGTTCCCCCTCAGAGAGAGCGTCCATACTTTGACGTTGCTCGCCTTGTTGACTTGATTCAGCTACATCTTGTTGAACTGGGCATTCACTACGAGATGGAACTCCTTGAACAACACTGGGGGCGTTCACTGAGACTTCTTCAGGATTTGGAGACGCGTCCTTAGAGACATAGTATTTTCCAGAAGTCCAATCCTCAGCTTCATCTTCAGAGTCGTCCTGTTGTTGTGACGCAGAGCGTTCTTTCTTACTTGGTTTTTCTTAATGAGATGAACGTTCTTTGAACACAACATGAATACTCTCCTCAAGCTTTAGAGTCCTTTTGTTGAAAACTCTATATGCTTTGCTGGTAAGAGAGTACCCAAGGAATATGGCTTCATCACTCCTTGCATCAAATTTTCCAAGTTTTTCTTTATCATTGTTGTGAACGAAACACTTGCATCCAAAAACTCTGAGATAATCAATGCGAGGCTTCCTTCCATTCAACAACTCATAGGACGTCTTCTTCAGCAGAGGACGGATCATGGCACGATTGATGATATAACATGCTGTAGCAATAGCTTCCGCCCAGAAGTACTTTGGAACGCTATTTGCCAAGAGCATAGTCCTTGCCATATCCTCTAGCGTCCTGTTCTTTCTTTCCACAACTCCATTTTGTTGAGGAGTCCTTGGAGCGGAGAAGTTGTGCGAGACACCATGTTGATCACAGTAGGCCAGAAACTCTGAATTTTGGAACTCCGTTCCATGGTCTGATCTTATGGCTTTGAGAGGCGTCTCAAGAGCAACTTCCACTTGTTTGATGAAGACTTTGAACGCATTGAAACAATCTGCTTTTGACACCAAGAAAAGAACCCAAGTGAATCGAGAAAAATCATCTACAAGAACGTAAATGTACCTCTTTCCACCGTAGCTCAACGTCTTCATTGGTCCGCAAAGATCCATATGGAGCAGTTCCAAAGGCTTCTTTGTACTGACTTCGTTCTTGGATTTGAAAGACGTTCTTGTTTGCTTCCCTTTAATACAGGCTTCACATTGTTCGACTTTCTCAGGATCGATGCGGGGAAGTCCTTTCACAAGATTTCGCTGATGTAGCTTAAGGATTGTGCTTGGTCCAGCATGGCCAAGTCGGCGATGCCAGAGATCAGCGTCCTCCTTTGATGCAGATAGACACAACTCTGATTTAGGTTTGAACTCTTGATTGAAGATATAGATATTGTTCTTGCGAACTCCTTTGAGAACAACTTTGTTGGACTTCTTGTTCATGACTAGGCACTCCTTTGAGTCAAATGTGACTAGATTTTCACCTTGATCACACATCTGAGAGACGCTAAGAAGATTAAAGCGAAGTCCTTCAACAAGACTAACATTTGTTGCTTTAATGGACGGGTTGAGAATAGCAGTTCCCGTTCCTTTGATCTTTCCTTTGCCCTTATTGCCAAACGTGACAGTTCCTCCCGTGGCACTACTTTGGATAGAAGTGAGATGGATCTGGCTTCCTGTCATATGATTTGAGGCGCCACTATCAATGATCCATGGGCGTCCCCTCACTTCCACCTGCCATAACAAAGTTAGTGTTTGGCGACCCAGGCAAGGTGTTCCTTACCTGGTTCGTTACAAAAGTAGAACTCTGGTTCTGGCATGTAGTCATTAATATTCACATCATTTGAAATAGCATGCTTGCGGAAAGAGTTCCTAGAGCGTCTAGAACGCCTAGGATTAGCCTTAGGAACGAACTTATCATTTTCATTGTTAGTCCTAGCAGCTTTTCCATTTTCAATATCTTCCTTGAGTTTTAAGCAGTCATACTTGAAGTGATCTCCTTGTCCACAGTACCAACACGTCCTATAGTAAGTACCAAGATAGTACTTCTTATTTGGACGCTGAATCTTGTTTTCTTTCATCTTTTGAGGATTACAAACTTTTGAACCGTCCCCTTTAGCAATCTTCTTGTAAATCTTATGACTGGTGGAATTAGTGTAGTAGTCTTCCTTTCCTAATTCTCCACTTTCTAGAACTCTAATTCTTTCAAGAAGGTTTTTAGTTTTCTCTCTTTCAAGTTCCAGTTCTGAAGTTTTGCTTGCCTCAAAGTCACTAGGAAGAGAGTTCTTAGTGTCAGATTCATACCCTAGACCTCTCTTAGCTGGGACAAAGACCATTGGTCTCACTTCTTCAACTATGGGACTCTTACCCAAAACTTTCACTTCTTCCCTAAGATTAGCGTTCTCAAGTTTGAGACACATGATTTCAGTTTTTAGGGACTTAGTTTCATCACATGAGGACTCTAGTTGAATAGTCATTGTACTACAATTTTCACATTCAACTACAATGTTTTCATCTTCAAGTTCATCCATTCTTCTTTTCATAACAAGACTTTCCTCCATTATTTTACCAATGAGTTTAAGTAGTTTTGGTTTTGAACATTTTTCTAAAGAACGCATCATGGAATCATGAGTTACCTCTTGTTCATTGTCGGAGGCGTTCTCTTCAACAACTGGGGCGTCCTCTACTGCCATGTATGCAACTTGATCGTCACGTTCATCATCACTTGAACTGAGATCATCCCATGCAGCTGTACATGCTCCAATGAGAGCTTTCTTCTTGTCTTTGGAGGACGTTCCCATAGTGCACTTTTTGGCAAAGTGTCCTTTCTTGTTGCATTTGTAGCATGTGAGTTCCTTCATTTCAGCCTCTGTGTACTTGGGACTCTCCTTTTTGTAGAACTTGCTCTTACTGCTATGCTTGTTCTTCTTGTTATAGTACTTGAGAGCCTTGTGAATAAGAGAAAGTTCCTCATCTGAGTCAATCTCTTCCTTTGGCTTTCTTTCTTTTTCTTTGGGACGTAAGTTCTCAAGTGTTTCTTTGTTTTGCATCATCAATGCTAGATCTCTTTGGCCACGTAGGTACTCGGCGTACTCTGGTGTTGTGGACGCCAAAGCAAGATCAGTTTGAGGATTCTTTCCTAGCTGAGCCATGTCAGAGACTCTTCTTTCTTCGTACTGCCTGAGCTTCCCATAGATCTCTTCCATGTCTAGAGTTTTGTTGGCTGTGTTTTCTTTGAACGTTGTCTAGTCAAAGTTCCAGACCCCGGTCAAACCATCAATGACCACTTGAACTCTATTCCTCATGGAGATTTCTGTTTCTGGGATGCCCAAGTTCTTCATCTTGGTGACAAGGGCCTCAAAGCGGTATGAGTAGTCGTTCACCGTTTCATTTGGCAGCATGCTAAAAGCATAGAACTCTTTCTTGATTTTCAACTGGACGTCCTCCTTCATTTCAGTGGTTCCCACATGGAACTTCTCAAGAGCTTCCCACTGTTGTTTCGCTGTAGGCAAGTTGCCAACTCGAGTGGCGTCCCTTTCGCACAAGGACGCTTGAAGAAAACAGATAGCTTTTGCATTGGTTTCCATCAGCTTGAACTCATCAGGACCCCACTCGTCCTCCTTATCAGCTTTGTCAGCGGGAACCTTGAGATCTCCCTTCAAAATAACCTTCCAGCATTGATAATTTTGACCTCTGCAGAAATTTTCAAACCTAGTCTTCCATCGGTTGAAGTTGCCGTCCGTTAGGCGCGGAGGCTTTACAAAAGAGATTCCAATAGGTTCCATGTCCATCTTTACCTCCAACTCAGTAAGAATCTAGAGCGCCCGCTCTGATACCAATTGTTGGATCGTTAGTACTGAAGGACGTCCTTTACTTTGGTAAAGGCGTCGTTAGGTTAGGCGTCCCTACGAGGAGTAGGGGCGTCCTTGAGTAATGCAGCGGAAATTAAGTACTAAACAGATGAAAGATGAACGCAGAGAATTATAGAGGAACCACTCAAGACCAAGTAGTCCTTGGGTGTAAACCTCTACCTCCTTGGAGGATTTTTGAATAGTTCTTTCCTTTATATTGAACGTCCTTACAGTTGTACTGGCGAGTCTTTACAGTTCTCTGGCACTTAGCTTTTCCTTGAGTCCACTAGTAAAGGACTCCTCTAAGCCTACAACTTAAGCGAGTTCAATCTACTAAAGGACTCTATTCCTACGTTCTGCAGTACTTCGCAGAACTCTCTCTCTCTCTCTCTCTCTCTCTCTCTCTCTCTCTCTTTTTGGGTTTTCTGTTACAAACTGTTTTTGTGATTTGGTTACAAGTCTCACTCGATCTAACACAAGTTATAACACTGTTCTTGAGTTCTTGAGTTAGTTCTTCGTGTTCTTGAGTGAGTCGCTTTCCTCTGATTCTCTCTGAATATTCCTGAAAGCGTTAACGTCACAATAAATGCCTTGGGGCTATTTATAGGACTTGGGGAAGGGCGTCTTTTCTCTGGGACGATCATGCCCTTCATGGACGTGGCTACAGGATCTTCCTCCACGTAGTAGGGCGGTGATGAGGAAGCTTCCTGTATCCAGCTGTGTATGTTGTACTCCGCTATAGGATCGGCCGTCACGTGTTGATGGACTCTGCAACAGGATCGTCCGCCACGTAGTGTTGGACTCCGCTACAGGATCGGTCTCCACGTGTCCTTGGATGATCAAATGTTGTCGGGTGATGTCATCCTGTCGGCTAGTGAGTAAGGACTCCTTTCTTGCGTTCCTACTTGCTTAGGACTCCGTCCTTGCTCAAGTAGTCTCTGGCTGGTCCTTACTTCCTGTTAGCTAGCGTCCCTAAGCTTGTGGGACGCTCATACACACTTGTTGTCCTTTTGATCACTGGCGTTCCTGAACACTTGGACAACTTTATTAGAATCAAAGTGAGTTTGTCATATCAAAACTAAGGGACGGTTGTGTGGAACACTAACAAGTACGCAAGCGTTCTTGATATCGTCCCAACAATTTCCTTGATGTACTTCTGCTGGTGGATTCTAGTTCCATCTTTTGATTGAGAAATTTGAAGTCCAAGGAAGAAATTCAATTCTCCCACCATACTCATTTCAAACTCACTACTCATTAGTTCTTTGAACTTGTTTACAAGAGAGGGGTTAGTGGATCCAAATACAATATCATCGACATATACTTGGACTATCAAAATATCTTTTCCAACTCTCTTAATAAACAAAGTTTTATCAATGGAACCACGAATGTAATCATGAGCAAGAAGAAACTGAGCAAAGCGATCATACCAGGCTCTTGGAGCTTGTTTGAGTCCATACAGTGCCCTATCCAGGAAATACACATGATCTGGGAACTCTTCACTCTCAAATCCTGGAGGTTGAGCCACGTATACTTCCTCTTTGAGATGTCCATTTAGAAAGGCAATTTTGACATCCATTTGAAAGAGCTTAAATCCTTTGTGTACAGCATATGCAATAAGTAACCGAATGGCCTCAATCCTTGCTACTGGAGCATAGGTTTCATCGTAATCAATTCCTTCTTTCTGGTTGTACCCTTGAGCAACCAACCTTGCCTTGTTCCTAGAGATGGCACCAGTATCGTCAAGCTTGTTCCTGTACACCCATCTGGTTCCTATAACATTCTTATCCTTTGGTCTAGGAACTAGTCGCCAGACCTTGTTCCTCTCAAACTGATGTAACTCTTCCTGCATTGCCTGAATCCAGTCCGGATCTTGTAGTGCTTCCCTAATATTCTTTGGTTCCACAAGAGAAACAAACGCATTAAAAGCACAAAAGTTACGAACAGAGGATCGAGTTTGTACCCCTTTATCATATGCAGAAATGATGTTGTGGACTGGATGATCTCTCTTTTGATGGTAGTTTCTTGTCACCACTTCAGTTGCATCTACTTCCTCCTGTTGTTCCCCCTCAGAAGATGCTTCCTGAATTTGATCAACTGGTCCGCTGACATCTTGAGGAACATTATCAACATCATGGAATTCTTCATAGATATCATCTTCTGGATCACTGTTTTGAGGAAAGCTAGCTTCAGGAACTGTAGAGACTTGAGACTCCTGACTGTTCCCACTATCTTCATCTTCATCTGGATCATTATTTCCTTCTTCTGGATCAATGTATCCTTTGCTGGAACTATCACCTTCATCATCACTTCCAACACCTTTCCTTGGAAGTGGAAACACTGCATCTACTTGAGATGGAACAACACCAGTTATGAGTGACGACTCGTCAAACACAACATGCACACTTTCTTCAACTTTCCTTGAACATTTATTGAAGACACGGTATGCTTTGCTGTGAGGTGAATAGCCTAGAAAAATGCCTTCATCACTTCGAGGATCAAACTTTCCAAGGTTATCCTTCCCATTATTGTGAATGAAGCATTTACATCCAAAAGCTCGAAGATGAGAGATATTCGGCTTCCTCCCTTTGATAAGTTCATAAGCAGTCTTTTCAGAATAGGACGAACCATGGCACGATTGAGGATATACACAGCAGTAGAAATAGCCTCAGGCCAGAAGTGTTGTGGAACACCACTTTCTATCAACATTGTACGAGCCATGTTTTCCAGAGTTCTGTTCTTCCTCTCCACAACTCCATTTTGTTGAGGAGTCCTGGGAGCAGAAAAGTTATGAGAAACGCCATGAGCTTTACAAAATTCCAGAAAATCTGAATTCTCAAATTCTGTTCCATGATCAGACCGAATAGCTTTCAACGGAACTTCCAGACTAACTTGAACTCTTTTGATTAAAACTTGGAACTCACGGAATGCATATTTCTTAGCAGACAGAAATATCACCCATGTGAACCTAGAGTAATCATCAATGATCACAAACATATACTTGTTTCCACCAATGCTGTTCGTTCGCATGGGACCACAGAGATCCATGTGGATCAGTTTCAGCGGCTTTGAAGTACTAACAGCATTCTTTGGTTTAAACGAGCTACGTGTTTGTTTTCCTTTAACACACGCTTCACAGATCTTTCCCTTCTCAGGATTAATCTTAGGAAGACCAATTACCAGATCTTGAACAAACAACTTCTGAATGAGTTGAAGACCAGCATGTCCAAGTCGCCTGTGCCACAGTTCCGTTTCATCAAGTGGAACTGCGAGACAAAGCTTCTTGGGAGGAGAGAACTGGTTATCAACAACATAGACATTGTTGTATCTTCTTCCTTTCAGAATAACTTTTCCAGTTGCTTTGTTGATGACTGAGCATTCATTAGAATCGAAGGTAACAAGATTGTTCCCTTGATCACACATCTGAGCAACACTTAAGAGATTGAATCCTAGATCCTTGACAAGATTCACACTACTGACTTTGGTTAACTTGTTCAGCTTTACTTCCCCTGATCCAACTATAGCTCCTTTCTTGTTATATCCGAAGGAGACGTGTCCACCTTCAGATCTGGTGCGAAGAGAAAGTAGATAATTCCTGTTTCCAGTCATGTGGTTGGAGCAAGCACTATCAATATACCACATACTGTTCCTTCTCTCTTCCACCTACAAGAAGAAACTACACTTTAGCCACACAGGCAAGGTGACCTTTGCCTGGTTCATTACATGGGAAGAAAACCTTACAAGAATGATCAGCAATGTTGACATCATTAGATCTCATAGCATAGTTCCTAGCATGGTTCCTAGCATATTTCCAAGCATGGTTCCTAGCATAGTTCCTATCATTTTGACCTTTTTGACTTTGTGCTTTTCTTTTATGGCACTGTTCCTTATAATGTCCATGAGCACCACAATGCCAACACGTTTTGTAGTACTCTCCCAAATAGAACTTAGGAAGTGGTTTCTGAATCCTATTCTTTTCCATAGTTTCCGGATTAGGAATTTTAGATCCATTACCCTGAGACATCTTAACATACATCTTATGACTATTGTTCCCAGTGTAATAGTCGTTTGTTCCATTAGTACCACTTTCAAGCACTTTAATTCTTTCCTCAAGGTGAGCATTCTTTTCTCTTTCAATTTCTAACTCACTAGGCTTACAAGCATTAAGTTCCCTAGCCAGAGAGCATTCCTCCATGCCATCAGACATTGGAGAATATCCAAGTCCAGCTCTGGATGGAACAAATACAGTTTCAGACATTATACTTTTCCCTTTTGAGGAATTGTTCCTGTCTAGTTCCTTAATCAGCCTATCTTTCTCAGATTTCAAGTCATCAACTTCTTTCTTAAGATCAGCAATTATCTTAGCACCAGATTCAATTTGTTTAGTCATAACAGGACACTCAAGACAGATTTTCTGAGCAATCAAATCATCAATTTGTTGTTCACAAATATCAACTCGTTCTTGCAAATCAACATTTTCTTTCACAGTAGAGTTGATTATTTTGATCAAGTCATTTGTAGTAATATCAGCCAAAGAATTAATCAAGCGTTGTTCATCATTTACCTCCTCGATGGAACAGTCAGAGGAATTGTCCACCGTGGTCATAGCACAAAGATCCGGTTTGACCCAAGCTTCTGGATCCTCATCCGAATCACTCCAGGCAGCAATATAGGCCTTTTCCTTGCCTTTTTTGCTTTCAGAAGACTCAGCTTGATTAGGACAATTTTTAGCAAAATGTCCTTTCTTATGACAGTTATAGCATGTTAGGTCCTTTTCATCCTTATCACTAGCTTTTCCAGAGCTTTTGTACGTACTGGAACTGTTCCTACGGAACTTGTTCTTTCTGTACAAAGCCTTTAAAGCCTTAGTGATCAACACCAAATCCTCATCATCAGACTCATTTTCAGATTCCTCACACTTTTCCTCAACAGTTTTAGGAACCTTTAAATTCTTCTCAATTTTAAGAGCAATACCTTTATTAGGTTTTTCAGCATCCATCATTCTCCACTCATAAGATTTTAGTTTTCCAAAAATCTCATGCATTTTAAGCAGTTTATTAGCTGGATTTTCTTTAAATGCTGTACGCATGTTAATCCACTCACCAGATAGACCATCAATAACTTGTTGCACTCTCATTTTTTCAGGAACTTCAGCTATTGTTATTCCTAAGTGATTCAGTTTAGTGCAAAGAGTTTCAAAGCGAGTTTGATACTTATCAATAATTTCACCAGGTTCCATACGAAAGTTGTAAAACTCTCGCCTGGCACACATCTAATGATCATCTTTCAGATCAGAACTGCCAATATGCATTTATTCAATAGCAGTCCACATTTCCTTTGCAGTATCAATGTTTCCGACCTTAGTAGCATCCAGATCATTCATTGCATTGGATAAGTACATCTTAGCCTTTTAGTTGGCTTCGAGGCACTTCTACTCAGTTGGACCCCATTGAGTGTGGTCATTCTCCTTGGTTGGATTGATTTTGAAATTTCCTTTTTCTATCACCATCCACGCCTGGTAGTCGTGACTTTTCATCCAGTTCATCATGCGACTTTTCCATACCTCGTAACGACCTTCAACGAGCCTAGGAGGCTTGTTGTTGTTGAGACCTACTTCCTGATCGAGATCTGTAGACATCCTGTAAGACCTGCAATCACTACAACAAAAAGGCTTTTCTGCGACCAATGTTTTTGCGAGAAATTATTTCTTCTCGTTATATGTTACTTTTGGCGAGGAATATATTGATTTCTCATTAAATATGACATTACCTTTGGCGAGAAACTTGTATTCATCGTTATACACTACATTTTACGACAAATATGTTGGTTTGTCGCTATTTCTACCCATAATTTGGTCTTCTAAAGTACAAGGTCTACAACGACAAATTTACAAGCATTTATTGAGGAATATTTTCATCGTTAAAAACATTCGGCAAGGAGATAATTATTTTGTCGCCATATATTGGGCAGAAAATCATATAAAATCCGCCGAACTCAATGGTGAGAAAAGTTTGATTTCCTCGCTAAAAGTATATTTTTTACGAGAGACCATTTTCTCGTTGAAAGAATCAATTAGCGAGAAAACACAAGTTTTGTCATTGTTAATTTGTGGAAAATACACGTTTTCCCTTTTTGAATAAAATGGTTACATACATATATATCTAATTGCTTTCAGTTTTAAAGGGATCTCTATTTTTGGCATTATTGCAAATTAAAATAAAATAATAATATTTTTAATTTAGAAATTCGCAAATAAAGAAAGAAAAGAACAAAAAACCAAACAAAATCAAGTGATAAAGAAAAAATATACTGTGTGTTAATTTTTTAAATAGTGTATATCAATCTAGTATGAACGATTGTGAATATTTTGTAAAACTTTATTAGGTATCTTGTATTTATTTTTTTGGCAAAATTATTTTCCATATGTACAAGCAAAATCCTAATCTTAATTTCATTAGACAAAAGCCAAGACTTTTTTTTTATTTTTTAGGGCAATACATCCAAGCAATATAATCCGTAGGAGTAATATACCAAAAAAATACCAATATTGTACACCTATAATTAATTTCCATATGTAGATCATAATTAGTTCATATGTACAATAAGCAACAAGGTACGTACAACATAGTGTCCACATAGCTTATTGTACACATATAATTATTTGTATTTTTTTGGATGTAATATCAGCATAATATCTCAAAGTGTAACTTATAAATACTAATATAAATACTAGTATAATATCTCAAACATAGTGTCCACATAGCTTATTTGTATTTTTTTTATGTAATATTCAGTTCGTACCTGGCCGGTATACACGTAACTTATAATTATAATTATCTTACCTGTACATGTAAAATCACGTACAACAATATAGGCAAAATCTCTACCTAAAATTAGGATAGAATAATAAGAAAAAACATTCATCCTCTTAGTGTACATGTAAAATCACGTACAACAATATAGGCAAAATATTTACCTAAAATTAGGCAAAATGTCTACTAGATAAAATAATATGAAAAGAACACTTAGTGTACATGTAAAATAAGGCAAGATGACTACTAGATATTAAAAAGAAAAACTTATTATATCTACCTAAAATTAGGATAGAATATCTATATATTTATACTTGCACAACAAGATACGTAGTACTTTGTAGCTTACAATTCAAGGGTTAACATATGTTAGAACATTGAGTAACTACTTGAAAATTAAAGAAGATCGAATAGGGATTAATTAAGGAAGAGAGAAATCAGGGAATCAAAAAAAGATAGAGAGAGAGAAATTGTTTACTGTGTATTCATAGCTTCCAGAGAATTTCTTGCCTCCTTCAATGCCCCACTATCAATTACAATCTTTCCCTCTTATTTTCCAATTTACAAAAAAACATCCAATCTTACAAGGTAACCTCTTAAGCACTTGATATACTCTAATTAGTACATTCTCCATGCAACTTTCACATTCATCCTCTTTTACAGCCAATACTTGAAGAATTCTACTACCCATTTTTAGTTTGAAATTTGATTTCCTTCAAACAGTTTTTAATTATTGCATAAATATAGTACAATATATTATGTTAGGTTACCTTTTTTCAAGGTAATTTTATGTTTTGAGTGAGGATTATCTACATTAAAAATATTATATCCATTTGTTTTTGTAGGTTTTCAAATATTTTATATTATAAATAAATATCAATGAAATAATTTTATATTTCTTTAGATCCGATCCCAATATTTTGTAAGAAAACGTTTTTCTCGCTATATATAAACATCACCCAAACATGAAAAATATTTATTTTCTCACCAAAAGGGGACATTTGGCGACAAATCATAATTCATTGGCAATACATATTTTTAGTGATGAATATTGTAGTTCCTAACATGACAAAAAAAAATTATCGTTGAAAAATACTTCTATTGAGAGGATATTTCCTCACTAAAAATAATTTGATTTTGCAGAGAAAAGATACTTTTAGCGAGAAAAAATATCCTCGTCAAAATTATCTTCAACGACAAATATATGTTCCTCGTCATAAATAATATTTTCATATTTTAAATATTTTAATTTCCACCTCATCATTAACGAGGAAATCAAATATATTAGCCACAAAACTATTTCGTCGACAATAATATTCAACGACTACTATCTAATTCGAAAACTTATTTAGCAAGAAAAACATATGCCTTTTGGTGAGGAAAATAATTGTCGCTAAACTATAGCAACGAGAAAAATTATAACCATCGCTAATAGACCACTACGAGAAAATATTTATTTCGTCGTTGAAACCTTTCTTGATGAGCTTTCCACGACGAATCGAAAAGGAAATCAATTTCATCGCCAAACACCATGAATGACGGAATTTCTACTTTTAGCGAGGAAAAAATTCCTCGTTAAAAAGCATTTTTGTTGTAGTGAATCTAACGCACAAATCTAGAGCTGTTCAGGCTCTGATACCAATTCTTAGGATCAACAAACGTTAGAACTTACAAGGAACAGTTCCTTGAGCAGCAGCGGAAAACAAAGTATGTAGGCAAACAAACAGAAACTAAGATATGACAAACAACGAGAAAAACAGTAAACAGACACGATTTCTTATAGAGGAACCTCTACTGGATCAACTAATCCAATAGAGTAAACCTCTACCTCCCATGGAGGATTTTGAATGCCTTTCTCTCATATTATTGATCTTAGTTGTACAATTCGTTAAGATACAGTTAGCACAATCTGTTCCTAGCGATTCACTCAATCCTAGAACAATTGTCTAACTTCTCTTCCCTAGAATCTGTACCAACTCTTCACAATAATACTCAGCAAAGACAAACCTCACCAGACGACCCTAGCTGGAATCGTCTCCTCTTCTCCTCAGTTGAGAATTCCTTCTCAACAACACAGTTCACCAGAGCAGATGAACTGGATCTCACAATCTTCCAGATTGTCTCAGCCTTCTCTCTTTCTCAATTGTCTAACTTCTCTTCCCTAGAATCTGTACCAACTCTTCACAATAATACTCAGCAAAGACAAACCTCACCAGACGACCCTAGCTGGAATCGTCTCCTCTTCTCCTCAGTTGAGAATTCCTTCTCAACAACACAGTTCACCAGAGCAGATGAACTGGATCTCACAATCTTCCAGATTGTCTCAGCCTTCTCTCTTTCTCAGTTGTAAAGTGAAGTGTTTTCGTGTTTGTTGTGTTTGAAGGCGTAACCTCTGAGTGTAGCAAACTGTCTTCTATTTATAGAGCTCTGAAGATGTCTCTTTCGAATTTGCCAAATTTGCCTCCTAATTTGGGAGAATTCATTTTGCTTTAATCGCACCGTTGGATGAGTACCAAGTGTCTTCTTTTTATTTTCATCTTAGCTTCCTTGAGAAGATACTTATCCGGATTGCTCACGCGGCACAGAAAGATGACATCATGGACAAGACGTCAGCCACGTGCTTCTATCCTTAGCTGTCATCCACTAGCGTTGAACTTTCAACGCTTCCTGGCATGGGTATCCTTCCAAGACTGGGTATCCTTCCAGGCATTGTTCCTGAAATACTTTTTAAACAATTTAGCTCAAGAGAGTTTGTCAATCATCAAAACTGAAGATGATATTGTTCCTAATGATGTTTCCATCAATTTGTTACAATATAATCTCCAAGGATAAAATGTTGTTCCAGTGATATTCCTAACACTGTTCCAACAATACTTGATTTTGATACAAAGTCATTGAAGTAGTTAATACAAATTAGTCATTTATGTAGTCAATGCACATTCATATTAATTCTTAATGCGCATTCAAATTAATTATTAAAATATATTGAAACACAAACATAATTGTACTTAATGCACTTTCATACGTAAAATTGAAACACAGACATTCAAATGCTTATAGATATTCACCACATACAAGTTAAATTATCAACGTAAAGTTTCACACCAAAACACACAAGTTGGCTCAAAAACTACCACACAAAGTTTTTTCAAAAATTACCACACAAAAGTTTAAACATACCATACATTAACAATCATTCATGTCTTCTTAAAATTATCAGTTCAAATTAGACCTCTTTGGTCTCCTTTCCTTCTTCTTATCTTCTTATCTTCATCTCTTTTTCACTTCATCTGAGGCCCTTCCTTCTTCTTCATGTCTTCAACAAAAGAGCTTTTAACGTTGTCCTTGAGTTCATTCAAATCGCTGGTGAGCAAACTATGACAGTATAGTTGCCTCAACCAAATATATGTGTGATGGACTCATCTCTCTTTATCCCTGTTTCCTAATCGGCCAAGGAATTCCACATTCACTTCTCTCTATAAACAAAACACACAGACATCATTATGAATAATGCATAGACACTTGATAAGAAGTACACAGACATGTTAAAAAGAGACACACATACATATAGTTTTGTAGGTGGGCATGATTCCATATCAATTAGTTAGCATTTATTTCTCTATCTTATTTATTATGCTATCCATATTTATTCTGTTTTATCCTTTAATAGGGTAGTTACTCTAGATTAGTATAATATTTATGGAGGAGGATCTTATCTTCGTTTGGGATAAGATTTTGACTGACTTGAGGAGCAAGCCAATGCCCTGAAACCCTAGTGGGCCGATCGGCCCATAGGCGCGCCTGACTCTCCTTCGCCTGTCTCCCTTCCTCTATAAATACACATGTATTTGCTCATGTGCCTGGTAAGTTCTAAGCCATCGCTCTGCCTGACGCCTTTATTCGACATTGCACCTATTTGACTTAAGCATCGGAGGTGGATTAGGGGTCGCTTGCCCCTAGGTCCATTGTTTTGCAGGTCATTGAAGGTGAAGAGGCTCGGAGGAGAAGCTTGGAAGAGAAGGTCATTGAAGAAGGAGTTGAAACTTGTACACGGCATATTTTGTGTACTAACATTTGGCGCCGTCCGTGGGGAACGAACAGGTTTTCGACCTTCATAAACCCTATACGAGAATCATTGTTGATTATCGATCCAATGAAAACCCTAGATTAGGGGCAGCCCTAATCACCGTCACGTGTACGTGACGAGAGAGACTCCATGTTCACATATACATGAGGATCTACGTACGATAAGAGCGTACGTACAAAACTAGTGCAAATTGGTGGATTAACCCCAATTCACAATTGCGTATATGTGCATTGGTCACGTTCGAATTAATTAGCACAAAAGTAAAGTACTGCGTGTGTGCGTACGTATACGATGAATTAGTGCAAATTAAGGTCGATGATCAACAGCATCGTATACACAGAGGCCGAGCGGCCCGTGCCGATGAAAGACGCCGGTCCGGCGCCCGACGACAACGACCAAGCCGTTGGTCTCTAATCAACGGTCTCCACCGCTAGAGACCATGGCAGACCACCACGATCGCACCGTGCCGAGTACTCGGCCCCCCGCTGCGGACAAGCGCGCAGCGTGCCAGCGGCTCGGTCTCGGTCTCCGCCTCACCTCACCGACTCTCGATCCGTTCCACTACAACACGCAAGCCCGGATCGAGACAGCCGCCGGACGAACCGGCGAGACAACCCTGGGGCAATCGCGCCAGGCGAATCGCGCGATTCGCTTTCGGCAGCCCCAAAGACGCGACCGCGGGTTCACAACCCGCGACCGCGGATCGCCACCCGCGACCGCCGGTCCGTCACCAGCGACCGCGGGTCAAGGCCAGAACTTGCGATCTCCGAAATTCGCTCGGAGAACGGATCCCAACGCGCGTAGAACCCGATACTCGCTCGGGGCGATAGACCACATCGCGATCGGACCTTGGATTGTCGATCCAAGAGGTTGCCCTAATCAAAAATCATTGTTGATTATCGATCCAATGAAAACCCTAGGTTAGGGGCAACTCTAATCATAATCGCGTATGCGTAACGCAGGGATATACGTATGAGCATACGGAACCGATCGCTAGAGCCCGGGCCGGGCGAGCGGTCGGTCCGATCCGTTACCCCAACCGAGCCGGGTCACGCCGTCGACGAAACCCTAAACGATTGAACGATTGGACCTGCAGTGCGCGGTCTAGGGTCCCGCGAGCGCGGACCCACGCCGTGACGAACTCGGCGCGAGTTCGGAAGAGGGTTTCAGGATCGGACACCTGGACCTGCGGTGCGCGGTCCAGGGTCCCGCGAGCACGGACCCACGTCGTAACGAACTCGGCGCGAGTTCGGAAGAGGATTTCGGGATCGGACACCTGGACCTGCGGGCGCGGTCCAGGCTCGCGCGATCGCAGTCCGGGGGCAGAACCGCGGGCGCGGTAGCCCCGGCCGCGGGCGCGGTTTCGCGGCAGAGAACGTAACCTCTGTTCTGGGGCGAACCGCGACCGCGGGTCCCTCACCCGCGACCGCGTGTCAGCGATTGGCAGGATTACCAATCGTGCTTCCGGCTCACTTTCCGGGAGCTACGCTTATCGGATTTGGACGATCCACATAGCGCCGGAAAGAGGAGGAGATAAGCTACAAATTATTTTCAGAAGTCGAAGCGAGAATCCTACTCGAAGTCAGTCGAAACTGGGCACGAACGGCGTGGTCCAGAAATCAAGCCAAAGGGTTGAAGGATCAATCAATATCCTTGACCATTGTGCAAATCATCAAGATACCGCTTCGAGATTTGGTAAGACCATTGACCTGCGCTTCCAATCTTGAATTCGTGTCGGTAGACCACGAACATCTGCGCAGACGTTAGAGTGGTCACGAGCAAGGTCCCTTTGGTGGGGCAAAGCGGCGCCCGCGGTGCGCGGAGCCGCGACCATACCCGACAATTCGCAATCTTATACGAATGAGTCGAGGGAAGCCCTAGATCAAAATCTGTGCTCGACGGAGAGATAGGAAAGACGGGCGCCCACGAAGGACGGATCGGAGCCGATCACACCACACGAGTCGTCACTCATCGCCAAGAGCAAACTGCACAATAACCGCGGGCGCGGTGGCAGGCCCACGAGCGCGGGTAGGGCGATGAATGAAGAGGGACTCGCAAGCGAGCGCCACCGCGAGCGCGGGCCCAGCAGCGGATGAGGATCGTCGGCTACGATCACGGGTACCCGAGCGCAAACCCTAATTCCTTCGCAGGGTCCGAAAGACCCGATTCCGTCAAGATAGTGTCAACCGAGCCCGACGAGGTGTCCTACGCAGGGGCACGACGAAGCAAGTGTTGGATCTTGTGAAGGCTCGGAGTCCACCAGGGCAAGAGATCGGGCTCATGGGGTCGAAGGGCTTGATCGCCGCCCAACGATCAACGCGGAACCTACAACGCTGTAATAGTCCGTTCGAGCTCCACGGTGGTCGGAACGAGGTGATTCAAGAAGCGCTGGAAAGTAGACTCCGAATGCTACATTTCTCGTTCACACATCAGAACCGGAAACGCGCTGCATCCGGGTCGAAATCGTCCGCAAGAAACCGCAACCTGTTTCACGGACGGGATGGCGAGGCAAACTTCCGACCAATCGTCCAGGAGCTACACGCATCGGAATCGGACGATCAATACATCAATGGAAAGAGGGAAGAGCAATCTTCGAGTTGTCTTTAGACGTCAGCCCCATAAACTCTCTAGAAGAGGGTCAAAAGGACATCCAAAGGCTGCTGTCCTGCAGAAAACCCAGAACAGGGAAGCCTGCCTCTAAGCTCTTCGTTCGGGAGTTAGAGATGTCGAAAGATGGCGAGCTTTATGTCGCTGGAAAGCTGAAGAAACCACCTACAAGTCTTCTCTTAACGTCCAGACCCAAATCGCACTTCAACCGGCCCGAAGTCGCAGCCTAAAACAGAGCAGTCTTGCTCCCGTGACAGCAACGCACTGCTGTATTGTGCAGGCTCGTTCGGGAGCTACGGTTGTCCGATCGGGACGATTCAAGATGTCTTGGAAAGCTTAGAAAGCGTGCTATGTTTCGTCTTCAGGAGCCAATGCTGGAAACTCGCTCCAATTGGCTCGAAATGAGGTACGAACCTGAGTACGAAAAGGGGTATGTCCCAAGCGAAGGGACAACCGACCCTCCTATGAAAGAGATTGCTTTCATAGAGAAATTGCGGGAAACCGCCAAGATATGCCGAGCATCCTACGGAGCGCCATTAAGTGGGTTATGTTGCGGTGCGCACACCCACGAGGGCCACGAACCTTCCGAGTTGGCAACGCGATGCCTCGATTGGCCATGGGGAGCGCATCCCGATAATGGCAAGGCTCGAAAGGGCCTATGTGTTATGGCTGCGGTGTTAGGACGGGGGCATATGGGCTAGTGCTTTGCACTTAAAAAATGGCTGCGAAAAAGAAAGGTCACCCATGATGAGAGTGTAAGATTCGATATGCTGGCAATGGCGCCACTTTTTTAAATGGATCTTTTTTACAAAACGCTTTCATTTGGGGGACGCCCCGAGAATTGTTTTTACATGTTTTTCGTGATTTTAACTTGTTTTTCCGGCATAGAGAATCGAGCACTTGAGTCATGGGAGAATTGGCGCCGTGTGTACGCCATCACACGTGTTACGCAGGTCACGCGTTATTCGCACGCGTTTGGCCAACGAATATACGAATATTTACGAATATACGAATATACGAATGTACGAATATATGAATAAGAGCACCGAATCTGCATGGCCACTCACCGCTTGACTCCGGTCCCTATACACGGGATAGTACACGGTACACGAGTATATGGGTCCCGGAGGGGGTAATTGTAGGCAGGCATGATTCCATATCAATTAGTTAGCATTTATTTCTCTATCTTATTTATTATGCTATCCATATTTATTCTGTTTTATCCTTTAATAGGGTAGTTACTCTAGATTAGGATAATAGTTATGGAGCAGGATCTTATCTTCGTTTGGGATAAGATTTTGGCTGACTTGAGGAGCAAGCCAGTGCCCTGAAACCCTAGTGGGCTGATCGGCCCATAGGCGCGCCTGACTCTCCTTCGCCTGTCTCCCTTCCTCTATAAATACACATGTATTCGCTCATGTGCCTGGTAAGTTCTAAGCCATCGCTCTGCCTGACGCCTTTATTCGACATTGCACCTATTTGATTTAAGCATCGGAGGTGGATTAGGGGTCGCTCGCCCCTAGTCCATTGTTTTGCAGGTCATTGAAGGTGAAGAGGCTCGGAGGAGAAGCTTGGAAGAGAAGGTCATTGAAGAAGGAGTTGAAACTTGTACACGGCATATTTTGTGTACTAACAAGTTTCATACTACACAGACATAATATGATAGAGTACACACACATTGTTATAAACAACACACATATAGGTTTTAAAAAGAAACACAATCATGACATTTGGGACACAAAAATACTTAAAAACAACACAGACATAACATGAAGAAGTACACAACCATGCTTATAAACATCACACATACATGTTTACAAAGCAACACAAAATAAGAATATTATATGCAACACACAGACAAATGTACAACTGACCTGAATTCGAAATAACACACATAGATCTACTATGTACAACTAGGAAAAACACAACACACAAACACATTATATGCAACACACAGACAAATGTAATAAAAGACACAGACACTTCACAAAGAACCTCACAGACACTTAACACAAAACCACAAAAATACATACTATGTACAACTTGGAAAAACACAATACACAAACACCTTATAACGTAATAGACAGACACTTGATCTAGACTACACAGACATTCGATCTGGAATACACAGACATGGGTTTCACAAGAGTTCAAAATAACACAAACACACGACACAATATTCGACGTGCAACACATTATACAATACCCCCACAACAAAAAAACAACAAAAAACAATACCAGGTTCAATATGCAACCGACGATCTTCTCTCCTCTTGGCTCGTTATTCTCTATCCGACAAAACACGACACGATTGAGTAGCATCGGCTTCATAACATAAAGCAAAACGAACAAAAAACACCATTAGAAAATCTAAAACCCTAATTTCGAACATCTACTTCAACTCTTAGTCGAATGTAATAAGCGAAGACTGGAGAACAAATTCAAAACGAATTAAAACCCTAGCCAGGAACTCGAGATTCACCTTTGCTTGAACTCCGAGACGAAGACATGTCGAAATCAAAATCGATAACGAAGAGAGACGAAGGTGAAAGCAAAAGATCGGAGAAGAACGAAGAGAAGAACCAAAATCGCCGGAGGAAGAAGGTGAATCGCTACAGAGAAAAGGCAGAGAGAGAGAGAGACGAGAAAAAGAGAGCGTGAAATACAGACGAGGGGAATGCGCGTACAAAAGAAAACTGTACCACGCGCATTATATTTGTCACCGTTAGATTGACACGGATCAACACCTGGGGATCATTCTCCATTCTCTCTCTAATAAACGTTCTCACGTGATGCGTTATATTTATGTATTACCTGGCAATACATAAAACACAAAAACAAACATTGTTTTTTCATAGCTTAGAAATGTCCAAATCCATCTTCAACCTTCAATTGAAATGGACTCATCGATTTCCATTAAAGACTTCTCCTATATCAACTTTTTCATTTCATTCCTATAAATTGTAAAAAACACTACTAGGTAAAGGGCTTTTAACGAACAGTAATTTTGTCGTTATAAGCTATGAATCTCGTCGTTATAACCTTTTAACGACCACATAAAAGTCGTCGTTTGTTCGTTGCAATAAGTTCCGATGTTATTGGTTATAACGACCATTTCGTCGTTAACTACTAACGACGACATCCAAGCTCGTCGTTCATTATTAACATCAACATTATTGTTCGTCGTTAATCAATAACGACGACATGCTTGTTTGTCGTAATTGCATTAACGACGAGCGGCTATGTGGTCGTTAAAACAATAACGAGGGGCAACAATGTCGTCGTTGATTTACCGATGAGCTACCCTATACTAATTACTTAATAACGACGAGCATGAAAGTCGTCGTGCTAAAATATTAAATAACGACGAAGTCATAATTGATTACAATGAACGAATTTATCGTTAGACACTATCGTTAGAAACCATTAGAAAGTGTAGGGTCTTTCTCCATTGTTTCTCGAATTTCATTCTACATACGTGAAATACGATAAGATAGAGCATAATGTCCTACAAGCTAGTTACTAGGTAAAATACACTTTCCATTAAATATCTCCAATGTTGGAGTTACTCCTCACATCGTTGATCCTTGGCCCGGGAGAAGAAATCTCTTCTACATCAGAACTCTCAACAAAATTTGTAGCCCTCACCTGCATAACCAGACTTGCAATTACTTGAAATTAGAAGGATCCAAACTCAAAATGATGATCACCCAACTCATGATGTTAAGTGTTGATCAGAAAGGATGATAACAGAAAAAGGGAAGAACCTGCAGAGGCTTCAGGACATCAGAAACATTATCATCATCAATTATATTGTTGCAGGATTGAATTTCCATGGAATTTCTGACAACTTGACTAAGAAACGTTACATCGTCCGACATAACGCCCAACCCTTTCAGAAGCATAGATCCCATCTGTAAGCTTGCCTGTTGTCAAACACAACCAATGAGTCATGATAAAAAGAAAATATTCATCATGTCCACAAGAAAAAATACTGTTTGAAGTTCATTCATTTACCTTTGTATTTTCAAGAATGGCATCAGTAGCACCTGATTGTTTCAACTCTATCAAATGCTGAATGTCTTGAGCCCTTGCGTAGATTGGCACCTATGCATGACACAATCAATATAAGTTGGAAAATGTGATTGCATATGCTGGAAAGGATATTCAAATGATTCTTAAATCGGAATTGATTAACTCTAGGAAATTTTAATACAATTAATTAGATGTAAACTAATTAGTGAGAGCATAAACCTTTTAACAACAATACTTACAGCTGGGAAGAATCCTTTCAACAGCCTCAACTGTCCTTTTCTTCCCACTGTACATTTTTATAACTACTTTAGGAGAGGTTATGCCAACAGATAGTAGAGCTGTTGGCTGAGAACCATCACCGTAGAAGATTGGAAATCCAAGTTTCCTAGCTGACTGTTTAGGAAGGAAATTGTCACGATTAACATTGACAAGACTCAAATGACCTTTGTTATTCGACCATCCTACTTCAGATTGGTTTTAATATCAGCATTGAAACAATTGTGAGGAAACCTAGCCTGCACTCCTCCTTTCAGTGCAACAAAGATTTGATCCTACCTATTACGAAGACTATGTCGGTCTTCTAGCCAAGCTCCAACAACGGACTACGGTCGTTGAGTACTAGACTGAGTTCGAAGCTCTGCTCAACAAAGTTCATGGCTTGTCGAAACCCACGCCGATTTTGCTTTTCAAAGTCGGCTTGAAAGATTCGGTGAAGCGCGAATTGAACTTACACAATCCTATACAGCTCTTGCGCAGACATTCGCCTTTGCCTGGGAGCTCGCTACCTCGTTCTCCGAGACCGCCGCTAATTGGCAAACGGCACCTCGTCGGAATTGGTCCGGCAGTGGCTATAAACCTGGTGGATAGCCACCCCCACTCTCGGTCTCCACACTGTCTGTGCCGCACAACGACAATTCACGCCCGACTACTCTGACGTTAATTTCTCTCAACTTCCAATTAAACACCTTTTGAATGTTAAAAGAGATGAGCGTACTAAAAAAGGTTTACGTTGGAATTGTGATAAGAGGTCCACCTGGGGCCATCGTTGTAAGCATCAATTCTATGGAGGGCTCGCCGAACCCGAGGTCTTTGAAGATTGTTGGTTCTATTGCGGATTTGTCTGTCCAGGTCCTGATTGATGGTGGGAGCACTCATAACTTTATTCATCCAGCTATCGTTGAGAAGTTGAAGTTACTGTTGTCTGCTATCACACCTTTTCGGATTTTTGTTTGTAACAGTGAATATCTCTTGTGTTCTCATTAGTGCCCGTCCACTTTGCTTTCTCTATAGGGTCATGAATTCCCTATAGATCTATTTGTGTTAGCGGTGCATGGACCGCAAGTGGTTCTGGGAGTGTAGTGGTTACAGACTTTGGGGAAGGTTTATCATGATTATGCCCAATTGACGATGGAATTCTCATGGTTGGGTAAGTCTGTATTGTTACAAGGCGACCGTCAACCACCTAAGTTGATCTCTCTTCACACCTTACAGTCTTTATGTGCAACGGATGGGTTAGTTCAGTGCTTTGAATTCGTGAGTATACCCACGGTCGAGCAGCAACCGAGCCCTACTAATATGGTCACTTTTCTGCCAGACCTTCCCCCGGCGATTAGCGACATCCTGCAACGACATTCGTCCGTCTTTCAACTACCCACACAACTATCACCCCCACGAGCTTAGGACCACATGATACATCTGCAGCCAGGCTCGAAGCCGGTAAGTGTCAAGCCCTACTGTTACCCTTATTTTCAAAAGTCTGAAATAGAGTGACAGGTGCAGGAAATGCTTCATCAGGGTATTATTCACCACATCACTAGTCCCTTTTCCTCTCCGGCTCTATTGGTCCGCAAGAAAGATGGCACTTTCACATATGGCATTGATTACAAGGCATTGAATGTCGCGACAATAGTTGACAAGTTTCCGATTCCGACAGCCGACAAATTATTTGACGAGTTGGGTCGTGGCAACCAGTATCTTTAATGAACTTGATTTGCGTTCGGGTTACCGGCCACCAAATTTCACACGAATCTATAAAACAACTTTTCAGACTCATGATGGCCACTTCGAGTTTCTTGTCATGCCTTTCGGCTTGACGAATGCCCCATCAACTTTTCAGGCGGCCATAAATCAGATCTTTGCTCTGTATCTCTGAAAGTTTATGATAGTCTTCTTTGATGATATTTTGGTGAATAACTCGTCGCTTGAAGCCCATGCTCGCCACATTGATATTCTACAGATTTTGCAAGACAATCACTTTTTCGTGAAAAGCTCTAAGTGTTCGTTTGGCACTACAACTGTGGAGTATCTCGGCCATATTGTCTTGGTGGGACGGCTCGTCGCCGATCCTTCGAAATTGGCAGTTATGGCTGAATGACCAACCCCGAAGTCGGTGAAGCAGTTGCGGGGTTTCCTAGGCCTTACAGGTTACTACAGGAAATTTATTCGTCACTATGCGGGGTTTCTCGGCGGCAGCGACTACGGCTTTCCAGCAGTTGAAATCGGCGATGATATCGCCACTAAATTTGCAACTTCCAGATTTTTCAATGCCCTTTGTCGTGGAGACGGATGCGTCCGACGAGGGTATTGGCGTCGTGTTGTTGCAAGACGAACGATCCCTCTCGTTCTTCAACAAGAAGTTGGGCGTTCGTCAGAGAGGGTCTTCGGCTTATCATCGGAAACTCTTCGTTATTGTCTTTGCGGTACAAAAGTGGCGACGGTACTTGCTAGGGCGTGAGTTCCTCGTTCGCAGTGACTAGAAAAGCTTAAAGGAGGTTCTATCACAGGTCATTCAGACCCCGGATCAACAGTTCTTTATTTAGAAGCTAATGGGATATAAATTTCACATCGAATACAAGACTAGCGTGAGTAACAAAGTAGCATATGCGCTATCTCGGTGCATGATCGAGGACAACACACACCTACATCAGTTCTTAGCCCTATCAGCGGCACTGCCAGACTTGCTCCACAGGCTTCGCCGGGAGAATACGACGATGAAATACTTGTTGGCATGTCATGATGAGGACGTTGCCGACACATTGGCTGCTCCTTTTCGCGTACACGATGGGATTCTCTATTATGGACATCGTCTCATCGTCGGTGCTAAATTGCCCTTGAAAGCCGAGATACTGATCGAGTTTCACGCCTCGTCAAGTGCTGGCCATCTGAGTATTGACAAGATCTTCCTCCGGGTTGCGAACGTCTTCTATTGGCCAGGCATGTGTAGTGATATCACACGGTATGTCAATTCTTGCATTATTTGTCTGTCCACCAAATATAGTACCCAAAAACTTAGAGGTCTGCTTCAGCCATTACCGGTGCCACAACAGGTCTGGGATGAGGTATCTACGGACTTCATTACAAGGCTCCCTCCATCTCGTGGCCATACGACAGTTTTGGTCATCGTTGATCGTCTGTCCAAATATGCGCTTTTTGGCACCTTGGGGTCTTCGTATGATGCAACTAAGGTGGCTGCTTTGTTTGTTGATATTGTTGTCAAACATCACGGCATACCGGCTTATATTCTCTTTGACAGGGACCCAATATTTACAAGCGCTTTCTGGAAAAACATACACAGGCTGAGTGGCACGAAACTCCGCCACAATACAACGAATCACCCTCAAACTGATGGCCAGACAGAGGTCATGAATCAAGGCCTTGAGCGGTATCTCCGTGCTTTCACCTAGGGTCGGCCTCATCGTTGGTTCGAGTTTATGCCATGGGCAGAATTGGCACTGGATTCGCGGTTTCATGTGGGATTGTGGATGTCACCTTTTAAAGCTGTATATGGGCGTGATCCACCACCGATCAACCGAGCCACGGTGCCCACAAGGTTAGGGTTGGGCACCGGTTTAGGGCGGACTGGACTGGACCGGCAACTTTGATTTTAATGGGCCGAGGACCGGACCGGTATCCTCCCGGTCCGGTCCAAAAATCCGGTCCGGACCAGATTTTGCCCAGCCCTACACAAGGTCACCTACCTTAGCCGTGATTGCAATCTGGGATCGCGAACAAGTGTTGAAGCTTCTACGCGCGAATTTGCTTAAGATGCAACAACGGATGTCTAAAACTGCAAATAAGCATCGTAGAGACGTCATATTTCAGGTTGGGGATCTCGTCTTATTGAAGTTGCAGTCTTATCGCTGACACTCCATGGTTCGACCTCTCTCTCTCACAAATTGTCTCAGCGTTTTTATGGGCCATTCAAGATCATAGAGCAGATTGGTGTGGTTGCCTACCGGCTTGAGCTACCAACTTTGGCCCGCATTCACAACGCCTTTCATGTATCGTTGCTGTGGCCTTTTCTATCCGACAGCTCATCCATCACGCCTACCACGCTCCCAGCTGACTTCTTATATGAACGACCTACCTTAAAGCCGCGTTGTGCTATAGTGGAGTGACAGGTTCTCGTCGAGGGCCGTCCACGCCTTGAATGGCTCGTCGAATGAGAAGATGGCCAGCCGCCAGCCACCACATAGGAGCAGGTTGAATCACTTCGTACGTCTTTCCCCGTTCTGCGTAGAGGACAAGCCGAATCTCAACGGGGCAGAGATTGATACGGCACAAGTCAACGACAGTGGAGTCAATACAAGACCCGTTCGAGATCGCCGTCGCCTAAGGCAATATGAGGAATAATATTTATTTATTTGGATGTTTTATTGTTTTAATTTAAGAACTATTTTTCATGTTAGAGTTTTATAACTTTCTTTCAGGATTTTCTTTACGGTTCCTTGCCGGAACGCCTTATTTGAACCGTTATGGCCTAACTCTCTTCTCTCTCATCCTATTGCTATCGTGGAATTCAACTAATTAGAAAAAATATTCTTTTGCCCTAACTCTCTTGTCTCTATTCCCAAACAGGCTACTCATGTTTCTTCAAGTTGTTTTCACTTCGAGAGCGATTCAAACCCTTTACCAACAAGGGCTTGATACAATTCCACACCGGACTCGTATCAACTCGACCCGACGGAGATCGAGAAGTTCCCGAAGTTTGGATACCCGAAGGTGGAGGATTCAGGGTGCGAAGATGAGTAGGGGGGTCGCGGAATGTGCAGTCTGTTTGGGAGTGTTCATGCACGGCGAAACATTGTGTTTGGTTCCCATGTGTGGACACGTGTTCCATGCCGATTGCGTCGATGTTTGGCTGTGCTCGCATGGCACCTGTCCCTATTGGCGAGCCAATCTCATCATGCTTCCTCAGGCTCGAACAATCATTGAGTTGCCCGTGTAAATGGTGTAATATCAACTCAATTTGTATATGATGTCACTAACTATATATGGCCTGTGGGTGTTTGGATTGTCGGTCTTAATGCATGATGTGTTATCATTTTTGAATTTCCTCGTAACCTTGTGAAAACTAGACTAATATAGTTCTTTTTTTGTAGTGTATATGTTTTTTGTGATCTTGTACTATCATCCTTAAAAAAATATTTATATATTTCAAATAAATGAGCTCATTAGGTTTATAATTATATAAGCATTCTATCGGATTTGGACTTATTTATAGACTTCTCTAAATGTCTTAACATGGATGTAGCTAGTGTTTTCCATCTCAACACTATTTTAGCCTTCCTCATATGCTTTAGTTTGGACTGTTGCTTTTTTCAATCTATCAATGCTGTTATCTAACAATCACGTTTCTTTATGAGCCACATTGCTTAGGAAAAAGATCCAAATACATGTCTCTTAAATTGGTGTTTACAAAACTGAGAAAGTCATATGCTTATCGAACAACTCCTTAATTTTAAGCTTGTATCTTGCAGTAAAGATCCAAAAAAATGCGTATGTTTTTAGTTTAAACCATTTTTCGATATGGGAAGATAAACACCCTCCGTCTCATTTGCATATCCCATTTACATGTCCCTTCAATTTGATTGGTCAATACAAATTATTTTATTAAAACAAAAGTAATTTTGAATTAATTTTATTATATTGAGCTAATGTGATTTGATTGGACATGTAAATGGGACAGAGGTCCTTAGCCGACAAAGACCTTACAACTTATTTTCTTGCTCTCACTAATACATTTTTTACTATAGAAGTTAGTGCAATTTTTACTATAGAAAATAAGGGAGGGACTTGCCCCGCCGACCTCGACTGACCTTTGTCGCCCCGCCTACCTCGCCTAACCAACTGTCGGTCCGTATCCAATTGCCGCTAGGGGACTAGTTTCTTCGGTCAACTCCACCGACCTACTCGCCTTGCCGATCGACATCAGGGTCGGGCCTCGCTTTAGTCCTCTGTGAAGTGTAGAGGCGTGATGTTTGCCCGGCTGCCCTTAGTTCCCTCTGATGCCGTCTATGGCCAGCGGTGTTCGCTCCGTTCCGACGCCCAGTGCCAGCTTCTCAACTGATATCCTTTTTGCTCCTTTTTTGCCCTTTTTCGTTTTCCTATTTCTTTGTTTTGTTGTTGGGGTTCTAGTCTTCTAGTGCTCTGTTCATTTTTGTTGTTTCTTATTGGAGTTAGCTTGTGGTTTGCTTTTATTTTGCTCTATTCTCCCAATTTCCTTAAGCTTTGTGGGTTACTGGTGTTTGCTTGTAAATGTTGTTGTACATCTCATTTATTAATTGTGTTGTTATTTGCTTTTATTTTGCTCTATGCTTTTATTTTGCTCTAGTGCTCTGTCTTTTAAATGTTGCTGGTGTTTGCCATCCTCTTAGAGAGTTGTTCTTGGGGTGGGTTTGTTTTGATCTAGTGGAACGTCTAATGATTGTTGCTCTTCCTTTAGAAAAGTTGGTTTGTGTTAGGGCCTTTTCCTCTTGGGGTAGGGTAGTGTGATACTGCGTGTTCTTGGCTCTGTGTTCTTCTTTGGTTTTTCTTTGCAGGTAGGCAATCTCTTTGTTTCGTGCGAGATCTAATGTTCGAGCGTAGTGTTAGAATGGCTCAGCCTCAAAGGAGTGGGGTGACTAGCAGGGTTTGTAGTGAAATGAGAATAGGTTCTTGGAATGTGGGCACCCTTACAGGGATGTCTATTGAGTTGGTTAATATTCTCCAAGGTTGTAGAGTTTCTATTGCGTGTCTACAAGAGACTAAGTAGAAAGGTAGGAAGGCTCATGAGGTCGATGGGTGGAAATTGAGGTACTCAAGGGGTGATTGAAGTTAGAATGGGGTATGAATTTTATTCGACGGGAAGCTGAGGGATTAAGTAGTGCATGTGGAACGCACTAGTGATCGATTGATGTTGATAAAGGTTACCTTGGGGAAGAAGGTTTTGAATATTATCTGTGCGTATGCTCCGTATAGGGGTTTGAGTTCGGAAGAAAAAAGAAGGTTTTGGGAGGACTTGGATGGCTTGATGAGGAGTACCCAACGCAGAGTATCTAGTTGTTGGGAGGGGGGGGGACTTCAATGCTCACATTAGAAAGGCTAAGGACGGGTTCGAGGAGGTACATGGAGGCTTCGGGTTTGGAACTAGGAATGAGGGTGGTCAAGCCTTATTGGAGTTTGTAGATGCTTTCAAGTGTATTATGGTCAACTCTTGGTTCAGGAAGAGGGAGGAACAGTTGGTAACGTTTCAGATTACGTTGAATAAAACGCATATTGATTTCTTTGTGGTTAGGAGGGCGGATATATCGAGGAGGGTGTAAGGATTGCGGGTGATCCGTTATGAAGGCTTGTCAACGTAGCATAAGTTGTTAGTTTTGTACTTCAGGTGTTTGGGCAAGCACAGTAAGGGGTTCAATAGGCCGCAACTGAGAATCATATGGTGGCGTCTATCGGAAGCAAATGGGCAGAGTCTAAAAGAGAGGATCCTCGAGAAAGCTAATGCCAAAGGGGCTTGGCTTGAGAGGAGAGATGCAAATGAGATGTGGGGTAGGATGGAAAAGTGTATTCGCAGAGTAGTTTATGGAGTATTGGGCATGTTGGGAGGCATGCACAGGAGGTCAGTTGCTTGGTGGGATGAAGAGTTGCAAGAAAAGGTGAGGGTTCTGCAACTAACTTTCAGAGCTTGGTGGAGGAGCATTGATCAGGCAGAGAGTTGAGGTCAGAAGAGTCCAGATTAGAAAAGAAGGAGGCAAAGAAGGCAATGGTGATTGCAAAAGAGAAAGCGTATTAAAGCTTGTATAAAGTACTCGATGAGAAAGGAGGAGAGAGTGTTTTGTTTAGGCTTCCAAGGGAAAGGGACAAGATGAGTTAGGATTTGGATAGGGTACGATGTATCAAAGATGAAAAATGGGACCGTGCTAGTGGATGACTTTTAGATCAAGCAACAGTAGGAGAGGTACTTTTCCAACCTTCTTAATGAGGGTTGCGAGTCGGTGGGGAGTCTTCAAGGTGCAGGGAGTCAGGCTAGTTGTCTATTGTACAGACAAGTTTCTTGGTCAGAGATTTGTGAAGCGATCCGCATAATGGGTAGTAAAAGGGTATTGGGACTAGATGAAACCCCGGTTGAGATTTGGAAGTGTTTAGGCATCAGAGGCTTAGAGTGGCTTGCAACTCTCTTCGACGCTAAGAGTGAGTGCGGTTGGGGGATGAGGTCGTTACGAAGAGGGATAACTTCAGGTATCTGGGTTCAGTTTTGCAAAGCAAAACTGGCAAAAGTGGCAAAAGTGGAGGGAAGCTTCAGGACTTTTATGCGATAAGAAGGTACCGCTTAAGCTTAAGCGAAAGTTCAACAAATTTATGATAAGGTCAACGATCCTCTATGGTGCTGAGTGTTGGCCAACAGCGAAGGTTTATGAACAAAAACTCGAAGTCGTAGAGATGAGAATGCTCAGATGGATGTGTGCGAACACGAGGATGGACAAGATTAGAAATGAGGAGATCAGAAGCAAGTTGCGGGTGGCTAGTATAGGAGACAAACTTCGAGAAACGAGGCTTCGTTAGTTTGGTCATGTTCGCTATAATTAGGAGGCGTGAGCGCTTGGAGTTAGGTCTTTCAGATGAGATAGAGGTCGCCTGAAGGGATTTCGGTGGAATTGGCTTAGTGTAAGGAGATTTGGAGGGAGAAGATCATGGTAGTGGATAGCTAGTCGGCTAGTAGATGGTGCAGGCATTCAGTAGTTGGAGGTAGGGTTGAGCAGTTGATTCGCTCTAGTTTGTATGTGATAACTCTTGTATTTTACGGCTCTATTGAGTGTGTTTAGGTTAGAGTTTGTGCGTAATTGTAATATCTAGGCCGAAGACACAAAAATTCAAGATTCAAGAGTTTTAAGGCGTTTTGAGCTGTCTGTGCGACACCTCTTCCTTGCGAAGGTTATATCTGGAGCTATGGTGGTCTGATTGATATGATTCCGGTGCCATTGAAAATCTAACTCGAAGAGCTTCAATTCATCTTTTTACACCGAAGTCAGATTCCAAGCCGAAGAGGGTCAAAACAGCCTCCGAAGTGCTGTCAGTGATTCTGTCCCGATTCCGCGCCTGTAGTAGAGGATCTGCGCCCGCGGTGGATGGCCAAAGACTGAGTTCCATTCTGTCGTGAAAGCGCACCAGCGGTGGAGACGACGCGGGCGCGGTGGTACAAGATCCGGAGCGGACGAGATTTTTATATCTTCTTTCCTTTTCTTATCTTTCCTCTTTCCTAATTAGATAAGGAGAGCATGTTCCTTGGGTCTATATAAGGAGGAGTCTGCCTTAGGTTTTAGGTATCCATTAATACAATTCCATAATTCAATTCATCTCATTTTAGGTTTTTAGTTTAGTTATGGAGAGCTAGTCTCCTTGGGTTTGTTCAAGGGAGAAGCTCTGATGTATAAACTCGTGAGGTTTTGGTAATTGATTTCTATCCTTTGGTTAATATTAGTTCTCTTGTGCTTCATATTATGAATGTTGATTGATTTTCTAGGAGTAGCTAACTTATTGAATTGATTGATGTTCTACTGTTGGATTGGGGTTGGACCGTGGACAAAACTAATATGTGAAAACAACTTAACCTAGACCTGTTGTATATGCGACTAGGATTAAGAAGAGAATTGATTGTTTTACCTTGAAATTGACTCGTAGCTTGATTGTTTGATATTATATCCTACATATCCTTGTTCTCTATACTAATTCTAGGTTAAGCGTCCTTGCCTAGGGTTATAAAATTGCTTGGATCGTGAACTTGCGATTGTTAATGATCAGGATAGGAATTAACCATAGGTGTGAATGAAATCAGTGGATGAATGTATGATCGAGTGATTATTTCAGAGTTGATCTTTTGAATGAACTTGTTTCTCATATTTGATTGTTTGTTTATTTGTTTTGTTTTCTTAGTTTAGCTTAGTTTAGATCTTTCTCTTGAAATCCACCCTGATATCTTTAGTTGATAGATATATTAATACTAGAAGCCTTAGTTCTCTTGGGTTCGATCCTTTACTCACATGCTATACTAGTTTGTAGTTTGGGTTATTTATCTTTGATCTTAGCACGACGACTCTAGCCGAGTCAAATTTTGGCGCCGTTGCCGGGGAACTTTGGTTTCTTTCTAGTATTAATAATTGTTATTGACTTTGTGTAGACCTATCTTACGGTCCACTACTCTGATGTCTTGTCCTAGATTTTGTCAGTTGCAGATTGAACCATTCCATGAATACTTTGCTAGACGTGTAGGCGAGTTGTGTAGACCCTACTCTTTAGAGTTAGACATTGAGCCTGATGTTGCATTCAATAGCATTGCGATGGAATGTGTGATGAGACTTTTCGAGAGTTTTACCATGAGAATAGAATGGAAATTAGACGGATGTCTCATATAGAATGTTGCGAATTGTTGTGCACAAGAGCTAAAGAATATGAGGAAAACTTTAGACTATGGGAGTTAGATGCCAAGGATTGGGACAGCGACTCAGACTCAGACCCAGACCCAAATCTGAACCCAAACCTCACACTTGGGGAGCTTGACGTCCTGTTACCACGTTATCGCGCACGCCAATCAAAAAAAAAATGGAGGGCGATCATTCTGGAGAGGAACCGCGCCCGCGGCCCCTAAACGAGTTGATCCGCCGCCTTCCAGCCACGAGGGTTTTGTCGATGGTGTCTCGAATTCCAGCATTCAAAGTGACGACTCCGAGATTCCGGAAATCAAACTGGATGATCCTTATATCCTTTGCAACACTTCCTCTCTCTCTCTTGATCCCTGTTTTGTGCTTACATGTCAGTCTTTCATTAAGGAGTCCATCTTTGAGCATGCTAGGGTAGGTAATGAGTCCTTCTATATATTTTATTTGATGAGGGTGATACTTCAAATAGGAGATTTGCATGCTTTGCTGAATATTTTGAAAAATCACAATAATCACCTAATTGGTTTAACTCTATGAAACCTCACCCTAATTGCTCAAGCATGTTTGATAGGTTAAAAAGGAGTTTGAATTATTTCTTATTTCTTGTTAATTTGTGAACATGTTATTTGTCTTGTTGTAAGATAGTTGTGCAGGGCTTTGATTTGATGCTCCGCGCTTTGACGATGTCCGATCATGAGTACGTCGAGCCATCGACGTTAACCAAAGGTGCTGCTTGGGAAGAAACCCAAGGCTTAGATAGATTGTTTTTCCTTTCTTAGCTTAGGGGTTTATCTTGTTTTCGGACTAACTTGCTGGTACAAGGTCCGAAAGCACATTCTGGTGCAAAACTGCACCTGCGACAGCCATACCGCACCTGCGGTGGAACACCAGAAACCATCCCGACGAACAGGTACTAGCGCCGTAGCTGCGGTACTCGTACCGCACCCGCGGTTTTCAGGCAATTGGTTTTGGTTTAATAAAAAAAATACCGCCCCTGCAGTGAGGTCGGGGTTGGCAAAAAAAATCAAAAAAAAAGAGGACTACTTGGTCGCATTCTATATCTATATCTTCATCCATCTATATCTTTCTATTCCATCTTCTATCTTTCCACCATCTTTCTATATATTCTTTCCATCCACCTTTGGAATTCTTTTTGTATTGGCTATGTGCAAAAGCCTAAGTATGGGGGAGCTTTGTTCCCCCGAGTTTTCATCATCATGGCTCGAGTTAAAGCATTGATACATCTCCCGAGAGACGAGTCAAGATACGAAGGTTGTTTGCACATCATCCGGTTCGAGAGAAGTCACAATCTCATCACTGCTCACGATCCGCGCCCGCGCCACTCTAGCCGCGCCCGCGGATTCCTTCCAGAGGTCGACTTTGCTTGCTGTGTTGTTCCCGCGACCGCGGCCTGATCACCCGCACCTGCGGTTTGTCATCAAAACGGTATGCCGAAGTCTTTTCTTCCATACTTTGTACCACCTTTGAAGAGTTCTTCCATGCTACCTCTCTTCTTCGTTTGTGAGTCTGATATACCTTCTTCCTTGCTTCTATCCTTTCTCTTCGCTTCATTGAGGATAATGAAGGATTTAAGTATAGGGGAGAGAGTACTCGCATTCGCTTATCCTAGTTAGTGTAGTTAGTGATTTGCTTCAAATTTTTGATTTTCTTCTTTTCATGGAGCACTTGCACCATACCTTTTTGCATAATAAAGAAGAAAGAAAAAGAAAAAAGATAGAAAAAGCTATAAAAATTGAAAAAAGGCATATAAATCATGGAATGAGTCGAAAACCCGAAATGGCAGCTCAGGTAATAAGCACGTAACCCGGACCAGCATTAGGCTGAATTAATATGAGGTTCATGAGTGATTGTGAGTATTTGTGAGCACACCTTGAGAAAAATGAAAAGAGCGGTTAGGTGAAAACCCGAAAGAGTGCCTAAGTAGAATTGAGAGGAAAAATTCGAGCGTTTTAGGATCATTCTTGATTGGAGACTTTGGGGCTTACAGCATAGATATTTCGGCAGATCCTAGGTTGCTCTACACTTTTTAGAGCTTGAGTGTCTTATATCTTGTTGTGAGGTGTGTGTTTGAGCTTCATTGTTTTATGCTCATGACTAGTCTATATTTTGAGTTCGGGTTGAGAGTTGAGTGTTTTTGTCTTCCCTTGTATTTCTTGAGATCTTAGATGTGCTTGATTGTCATATTTACTTTGAGCTTACTCGAGGACGAGCAAGATCTAAGTATGGGGGAATATGATTCGCTCTAATTTTTATGTGATAACTCTTCTATTTTAGGGCTATATTGAGTGTGTTTAGGTTAGATTTTGTGCGTAATTGTAATATCTAAGCCGAAGACACAAAAAATCAAGATTCAAGAGTTTTAAGGCGTTTTGAGCTGTGTACGCGACACCTCTTGCTTGCGAAGGCTATATCTGGAGCTGCAGTGGTCTGATTGAGCTCGTTCTGGTGCCATTGAAAAGCTAACTCGAAGATCTTCAATTCATCTTTTTACACAGAACTCAGATTCCAAGACGACGAGGGTCAAAACAGCCTCCGAAGTGTTGTCGATGATTCTGTCCCGATTCCGCACCTGCGGTGGAGGATCCGCGCCCACGGTGGATGTCTAGAGACCGAGTTTCATTCTGTCGTGAAAGCGCACATGCGGTGGAGACGATGCGGGTGCGGTGGTACGCGATCCGGAGCAGACAAGATTTTTCTATCTTCTTTCCTTTTCTTAATTTTCCTCTTTCCTAATTAGATTAGGGGAGCATGTTCCCTGGGTCTATATAAGGAGGAGCCTGCCTTAGGTTTTAGGTATCCATTAATACAATTCCATAATTCAATTCATCTCTTTTTAGGTTTTTTGTTTAGTTATGGAGAGCTAGTCTCCTTGGGTTTGTTCAAGGGAGAAGTTCTGATGTATGAACTCGTGAGGTGTTGGTATCCTTTGGTTAATATTAATTCTCTTGTGTTTCATATTATGAATGTTGATTGATTTTCTAGGAGTAGCTAACCTATTGAATTGATTGATGTTCTACTGTTGGATTGGGGTTGGATCGTGGACAAAACTAATTTGTGAAAACAACTAGACCTGTTGTCTATGCAACTAGGATAAGAAGAGAATTGATTGTTTTATCTTGCAATTGACTCGTAGCTTGATTGTTTGATATTATATCTTAAATATCCTTGTTCTCTATGCTAATTCTAGGTTAAGCGTCCTTGCCTAGGGTTATAGAATTGCTTGGACCATGGACTTGCGATTGTTAATGATCAGGATAGGAATTAACCATAGGTGTGAGTGAAATCAATGGATGAATCTATGATCGAGTGATTCTTTCAGAGTGGATCTTTTGAATGAACTTGTTTCTCATATTTGATTGTTTGTTTATTTGTTTTGTTTTCTTAGTTTAGCTTAGTTTAGATCTTTCTCCTGAAATCCCACCCTGATATCTTTAGTTGATAGATACATTAATAACAGAAGCCTTAGTTCTCTTGGGTTCGATACCTTACTTGCATGCTATTCTAGTTTGTAATCAATATATATTATAAAAGCCGACCGTTTTCGAGCCACCACGTTGATTCTGGCCCCGCTTGATTCTAATTTTTTTTCCAGCTCAAATAGATAATAACAACTTTATATTTTTTATTTTCCTTAATTATCTATCTTTAAGCCACCACGTTGATTCTGACTCCGCTTGATTTTAATTTTTTTTCCAACTCAAATAGATAATAACAATTTTATATCTTTTATTTTCCTTAATTATCTATCTTTAATTTACCACCCAACATATGGTATAATATATACGTACATATGGTATACAAATTATACGTACATATGGTATACATATGGTCGTGCTTGATTTCAATGTAGTTGTTTAATATTTTTCTATCTTTAATTTTAATATCAACATATGGTATAATATCTTTAATTATCTATCTTTTATTTGAGCTCTTTAATTTGAGCCTTTATATATTTGTTGTTATTATATGTTCATAATTTTTTTGAGTAAGTGATCAATATATCTTTTATTTTGAGTTGTTTCTATAATCATCAATATCAATATTATATTATAAAAGTCGACCGTTTTCGAGCCATCACGTTGATTCTGACCCCACTACATACTTGGTAAAATTAGCTTTTATTTATGTTATCTCAATCAATCTAATTATATTTCTTAATATCTATTTATGTAAGATATGATCAAATTTTCAAGTTTTGGTAAGATATCTATATTTTTAATATATCACTTATCTTTTCTAAAGTTGATTTTGGACCCACCTTACTTTTGATAAAAAATAAAAAATAGTTTTCATTTGTGGTATTTCAAATAATTTGATAAAATTAATATTATCTATTTATGTAAAAGATATATTCAAAATTTTGAATTTTGGTAAGATATTCTATCTTTTTTAATATATCACTTAATTGAAAAACATGATTTTAATACATATCTTGAATTTTCAAAGTATAATTACTATGAACTAATTATATTTGATTTACTTAATTAAATTTAGAATTTTTAAGTTAAAATTTTAAATTATTTTTTAATAGAAAGACTATTTTTTTTACTATATTATTTGATCTACTTGAATAAATTTAACATTTTTAAGCTTAAGTTAATTCTTTTCTAATTTACATGATCTACTATATTTTTTTACCCATTATATTTGATTTTTTTTCTATCTTGATAGAAAATTTGATTTTTAGCCAAATAATAATTTCAACTTATATCTTGATAACTAATTTTTACTTATTTACAAAATAATCCCATAATTTTTGTCAAATTATACAAACGGCCCTTGTTTTCCTAATACAAACATACAAATGGTCATTTTTGAACCACCACATTAATTCTGACCCTACCTCATATATATTAAAAATTATTTTTATTATTCTCATTATATAGGGTTTTCCTATTGAATTTCTTCTTATCTACTTATAAGAAAAATATTTTGTCAATTATTAATTTTTATAGCATTATAGGGAAAAATCTTTCATAAACAAATTAAGAAAAATCTATGAATATTGGATTCAACATATTTCTTTAGTACAAGTAGATTTGTGGATTCCGACAATTTCTATTAAATTTTTATAAACTTTATCAATTTATCAGTTGATGAATTTTTTTAATTATATTTACATTTATGATAGTCGTTATTAATATATGATAAACATTGTAAGGAAAATAACAATTTATATTCTTATAATCAGGTTTTATTAAAATATACAAATGAGTGAAAAAATTATGTCTTATATATATTTTTTGGGTTATATGAACTTCAAAAACAATATTACTTAAAAAAAGATAAAAAACATGTTCATATAATAGAACTTATATACTATTTTCCATATAAATATATAATTTTATTTTAATATTTTTAAGTGAAATAGTCGTGCATGGCACGACAGGTTAAGCTAGTTTGGGTTATTTATCTTTGATCTTGGCACGACGAGTTTAGCCGAGTCAGCAGTACCAAAATCGAAAAAATTGACTGAACCGAAACCGAAATCGATGGAGTTCGGTTCGACTTTCGATTCAAGAAATGTCAGGACTTCGGTTTCGCTTCGGTTCGGTCCTTTTCTTGAAGAAAAACCTTATATTTATTAAAAACTGAACCAAACCGATTTTTTTCAGTTCTCCAAATTCCCGAATTTTGGTTTCGGTTTCGGTTCGATTTTTTTGGTTCGGTTTGGTTTGAACCGATGCTCAACCTTAGTTGGAGGGTGAATAGCAGGGTGTTAGATAGCCAATTTTTTTTTCCATTGTGGTTTTTTCCCGTTATTGTTTGTCGAGTTGGTTTGGTGTGTATCTCTTGGGTTATATCAGGCCATCTTCCATCCAGGTCTAGAATGCCTCCATCCTAATCCCCCACATCCTGTATCTACGGGACTATCTGGATAAATGTTGGTGGTGTTGTTGTTATTGTTGTTCTTGTTCTTGAATTCTTCATACAGAATTTATATATCTTGAATGAAGATATTAAAAATCTTATAAATTGAATGATCATTAATTGCTCTAGAATTTAGCCAATTTAGGTGAAATGAATTTACAGTGATCTTAAATTATGAAACGATCAACCTAAATTTTAGAATTTTAAATTGGTGATATTAAATGTCTTAAAGTAAATGTATATGTACTTATGGTGTTACTAGCTTAACCTGTCATGCCATGCACGACTATGTCATGACTATATTTCAAAAATTAAAATTATTTATAAATATATTTTTAACATAAACACATAAAGTGAAATTTATCAACGGTAAAATAATATGAATAAAAATTAGCTATTTGATCTCGTCGTATCATGCTCAACTATCACTTGATTTTTAATATTTTTAGATTTAATATAAATTGGATATTGATATAAATCGTATAAATAAAATTTAAACATAATTTGGTAAGAATATTTTATAGTTTTTTTAAAATGATAAAATGTACAATTTTTTTTTAATAACAAAACAATTCAATAAAGAAACTTTACTTATATTGTAATCTATTAGATTTGTCTGTTATGATTATCAATTTTGATCATATAAACCATAAGATAAAAAACATATATCAATCTAGGGCTTGGATTAAAATTATTTATGAATAAAAAGATAAAAGATATCATAAATCTTTATAATGATATTAGGTATGATAGAGATTAGGATAATAGAAAAAAATATTGATCAAATGGAACAAAAAAAATGAATAAGATTTTATTTGGGTACATTAGTTGATTAAGAAAAAAAAAGGTTTAAAAAGGATGGATATTAGGTAGAGTTGTCAAAAGCTGATCCGATCCGAAAAATCGACCTGAACCGATCAAAAAAAATTTGGGTTGAAACCCGACCCGAATAGTGGCGAGTAAAGAAAAAAACCGAACCCGTACCCGATTGGGTTGAAACCCGAGACTGACCCGACCGATCCGATATATTGTATATATGTAGAATAAATATATTATATTGTAAATATCATAATATATTTTTATCATAAAACCTATTATAAAGAAAATATTATTAAAAAATCTATTATAAATAATATTTTATTATTAGATATTATCATTTAATCATAATATTATTAATAATCATCAAAATTTCAAATTCTTGGCCTGTTAGGTCCACCCGAACCCGCACGATAACCGGTCAAGACTTGACCCGGCTTGACTTGTAACCCAAATCCGCACTCAACCCGAACTCGAAAAGACCGAACCCAAAAAGACCGAACCCGAATCCGCCCGACCCGACCTGTTTGACTCCTCTAATTAAGTATCAATCGATATCAACACGTCACGTCTTCCACTTTCCCGATTGCACAGTACGCTTTTCATAGGATGAAAATGAAATCAAAAGTCGCAGCCACGTACGTCTTACACTAGGGTTTTAGGGTTTGCACCGGATAAATTCAGAAACCTGTATAGTCAGTTGTGTACCTGCATCTGCATGTCATATACAAGTCGAGAAATAATTTGTTGATACGAAAATTTGAAGTTTATTCCTTGTAAATTTTGGAACAGCCCGAGTATATCACTAATACAACTATTAACAGATACAAACACATTTAACTTAATGTTAAATCAATTGCCCACTTTCGTTGCATTGTTGATTGAAGGGTTTTAGATGCGTATAAGCGGAATTTCAGAAACAATTTCTTGCACCTAAACATGGATCTAAAGCATTCTTCATTAGAGACAAAATTAGGGTTAGTAGAATACCTCTTGATGCGCGATTAGGGTTCTTCTTTCGAGAGATAAAGCCTCAATTGTGACTTCTCTAATCAGTCCACACGAGCACGGGATCTGGATCCCCTTCGCTTTCGATTGCTAGATCGAAGTGCCAAAGACTAGAAGAAAAGAGGAGAAGAGAGCTTTTTCTGTTTTTACGTAAAAGTTCTGAAACCCTAGCTCTCTTCTTTCCTGTAAAGGCCTTATATATTTATTTTCTCCAAATAAATATATCCTTTTCTTATTGGGCTGACCTTCAGCCCGCTGATCCAGCCCATCAACTCAAAGTGTGTGACCTCATAGGACCCAATTATAATAGTTATGGATTAAACTATTTAATCCATTAATCGTAGTTGGTTTCTAGCAAAACACTACGACTCCTAAAATAACCGGATTGAATCTCTCTATCAACTGTCCTATTCCATGTTCGGTAATTGCAACTTTTATTAAAGGACACAATTCCTTCAATCTCCCACTTGTCCTTGAAAACAAGTGTGCAATTTTAAGATACCTTTGTCACTTAATGTCTTATTTGATGATATGTTGACATTCATATCTCCCATCAAATATGTTTCTTGAATACCTGAGTTCGAACTATCAAATAACGAATGATTACGATTAATCCATTCGAGCATGGCCATGCATTTTTTAGTTCTAGCTCTTCAAGTGGCCTAGACACCTTTCCTTTTTCATGCATCAATGTATACATGAATAAGGAGGACAATTCCAATCTTGTATGACTATGACTCCCACTCAACTTTTGGCAATCCCAATAATTGCTTTTATAACCCCCTTTTACGGAGAGCGTTTAACAATATCAAAGACAAACCAATCATCAACTAGGATACATAACATACTCATGTTTAAGGAATCCACCAATCATGGTCAACTTAAAACTCCACAATCCCTTTTGGAGAGTCGTCTTAAGGTTGGTCTGTCCGATATGTATCATCCATACATATCTATGTAATTGACTGGACATCTCTATGTCCCCATAGCACATGAAACCCTGAACTATCAGTCAATGTACAATATAGTTATAAATGAAATCATCTATGTCCTATTTAATGATTCAAACTATGGACGTGCAATAATTCATAACTGTAGTCACTTAATGGGGTTTCATTCACCAAAACACTTAAGGTGAGCCCATTTACGAACTATGAATTATTCGGACATATTATTCAATATTAATCAGTATAATATATAAATAAGAATGAAATATCATATATTATCAGAAAGTTAAACATAACAAGTGTCCAACACTAAGCAGAAATAATGTAATATAAGGCAATCTCACAACCATTCACCAATGTGTTTGAGATCCTTAGCCTTAGATAGACTATCATGCTTAGCCCTAGGCATAGGCTTAGTCAAAGAATCTGCAATATTGTCTTTTGTATGCACCTTACACATCTTGATGTTACCTTCAACAACTATTTGTTGAGTAAGATGATACTTCCTCATAACATGTCTAGATTAGAAACTTGAATTTTGCATATTGAACTTATCAAGAATCTTATCCATATACGATCCTGACATAGTACTAGCAATCTCTTAGATCTATCCTTATAGATTTTTATTTCAAGTATGTACCCTGCCTCTCCCAAGTCTTTCAGTGAGAAACATTTCTTCAGCCATTCCTTAACGGACTCTAGCATTGGAATGTCATTCCCAATAAGCAGTATGTCATCTACATACAAGATTAAGAGAGCCACCTTACTCCCACTAAACTTCATATATACACAAGGGTCTTCTTCACATATGATAAAATCAAACTCTTTGATCTTTTCATCAAAACGAAGATTCCAACTCCTAGATACTTAAGCTCATAGATAGATCTCTTAAGCTTACATACCTTTCCAGCATGATCAGGATCCTCAAAACCCTCTGGTTGTGTCATATACACATCCTTTTCCAAAATACCATTCAGAAAAGCGGTTTTAACATCCATTTGCCAAATCTCATAATCATAATAAGTGGCAATAGCTAGGATTATCCTTATGGATCTAATCATGACAACTGGCGAAATGTTTCATCATAGTCAATACCATGAATCTGTTTAATACCTTTAACAACTAATCTTGCTTTGTATATAGATACATTTCCATTTTGTCAGTCTTAAGTTTGAAAACCCATTTGCATCCTATGGGTTTTACCCCATTTGGCAAATCTGTCAAGTCCCAGACTTGATTTTCAAACATAGAATCCATTTCAAATTTCATGGCCTAAAGCCATTTCTTGGAGTCTGGACCCGTCGTTGCTTGTTTATAGGTAGCAGGCTCACCATGTTCTAACATTAGAACATCAAGGCTTTCGGTCATAATGAAATCATCATATCGTCTTGGTTGAAACCTTTGCCTGTTTGATCTACGTAGGAGTTCAACTGGTTCAACAACTGAGATTTCAGCATGTTCCACAACTATTTATGGATATGAGATTTCAGCATGTTCCACAACTATTTGTGGATCTGCTTCTTGAGGAATTTGTTCAGGTTCTTGGATAACATCAGATCCTTGGCCTTTAAACAAATCCATCGCATCCTCGACATCAACTATGTCATCTTGTTGTTATATTTGTTGCTTTTCATCAAGAACCGGTTAAAGATGAATATTTCTCCCACTTGACTTTTTGGAAATAAACTCTCTTTCCAAAAAGACACTATCCCTTGCAACAAACACCTTTTGTGCAGTGGGACTGTAGAAATAATATCCAAAACTACCTTTAGGATATCCTATAAAATAGCATTTGTCTAATTTAGGTGCAAGCTTATCAGTTTGTAAACACTTTACATAAGCTTCACATCCCTATATTTTCAGAAAAGACAACTTTGGAACTTTTCCAGTCCATATCGCATATGGGGTCTTGTCTACAGTTCTTGACAGAGTCCTGTTTAGTGTAAATACATCAGTCGTGAGTGCATATTCCCAGAAGAATACCGGAAGGTTAGCAAAACTCATCATAGATTGAACCATGTCCAACAAGGTCCTGTTTCTTCTTTCAGACAAACCATTCAATTGTAGTGTCCTTGGAGTAGGTAATTGTGTTACAATCCCACAGTTTTTCAAATGATGATCAAATCCATGGCTTAAGTATTCACCACTACGATCAGATCGAAGTGCTTTTATCCTTTTGCCAGTTTGAGTCTCTACTTCATATTGGAATCCCTTAAACTTTTCAAAGGCTTCAGCTTTATGTGACATAAGATAAATATACCCATATCTGCTCATGTCATCAGTAAATGTAATGAAATATCTATAGCCACCTCTCGCTTCTGTACTCATAGGCCCGCATACATCAGTATGTATTATGGCCAAAAGTTCATTAGCCCTTTCATTTGTTCCTTTGAAAGGTGACCTTGTCATCTTGCCCATCAAGCATGATTCACATAAATCAATAGATTCACGATCCATATCTTTTAGAATTCCATCTTTATGGAGCTTCTTCATGCGATTCAAGCTAATGTGACCTAAACGACAATGCCATAGATAGGACTCACTCAAACAATTTGATTTTTGCCTTTTAGTATTAATGTTATACGATTCTTATTTGATATCCAATACAAATGGTTCATTAACCATTGGAATACAAGCATAGAAGATTCCATTTCTTAAAATAGATATACTTCCATTCTTGATATCAATCTCAAATCCTTCAAAATGTAAACTTGAAACTGAAACAAGGTTTTAGTAATAGTAGGAACAAAATAATAATTATTTAGTTCTAAAACTAAACCAGAAGGTAGAAAATAGACTAAAGTCTCCTACGGTAAACGCAGCAACCCTTGCTCCATTTCCAATGCGTAGGTCTATTTCCTCTTTCTCCAATTGCATCCTACTTCTTAGTTCATGCACATTCGAAATAATGTGAGAACCACATCCAGTATCTAATACCCAAGTAGTAGCATTGGTTGTTAAAATTTCAACAACATTAATACTTGAACTAGAACTCACAGTTCCATTCTTCTTGTCCTCCAAGTGCTTGAGACAATTCATCTTCTAGGGTTCTTTATCCTTGTAGTAGAAGCAATCATGGTCAGCAGCCACCTTTGGCTTTTCACCTTCCTTAGGTTTTGCAACTTGTTTGCCTTTCCCTTGGATATGATTCTTCTGCTGTCTTTTCCTCAACATTTGAGGCATCAATCAGAACAAGAATTAGGATTGCTGAGACATTCTCACGTCCTTTGGGTTTGAGAACTATTCTCGAATTCTGATCACAATCAGGAAAATTCGCTACATTGAGCTTGTTTCTCTCAACAATTGAGCACAGAGTGAATTTCAAATTATCGCTAGACATGCTTTCTACAAAAGGAAATAACAAAACAAAAGTTCATGTTTGACATGCAAATACTTAATATTAAACATGCTTTAAAACAAGTAAATGCACATTTTATTCAAATAAACAATTTATGTTCCCGGTGAATAAAATGAGTCCAAGATCCTATTCCAGACAAGACTCAACGTACTTTTGCACTGCCTTAAGTCTTGTGTGTTCAAGGTAAGTAACAATTGCTAATTATAACTCCTTATAATTCTTGGTTAGTGGTCCACATCCAATGTAGGGTCCACTACCATGTCTCAAGATCTAAAACTTTGCCTTTTGGTCTCTTGTTGGGTACAACCATATCAAGGTTTATGAACCCCCGTATAGATCCACCCTCACTAGTTTAATGTTTAAGAAGGACACCCTCGCTTTTGCGAAGCCCATCCAACCAAAACCAAAAAACTTCATGGGTTATGATATGGAAAGACATTGCCCCAATATTCTTTTGGGAACTTAAGCATGCAATGGTTATTTATTACTAGTGACAAAAAACATAATAAATAACTTATGCAAAACTTAAATAATTCATCTCATGAAATTATATTATGAACCATTCATATGTAAGAATTAAATTCATATTATAAAACATTCATATATGCAAGATTTAAAATCATATTATAAAACAAGCATATAACTTTTAGACAATCCATCTCATGGAAAATCTATCATGAAAATCTTGATTCAAAAGAAATTAATATATAATATTAGTCAACATTAATCATCAATGTGCATTTAATTGGACAAAATTGTATGATCAAGATATAATATCAAATATTTTATCTTATCTTAGTGGGATTTCCTAACTCCTTAGGAAACTATTATATTTGATAATATCACAATATCATCTAATATACGGATAAGATCTTATCTTAACATATAGATTGGAAATTTTAATTTCTTAGATCGGATCATGACCTAGTCAATATCCAAATCAACACGAGACAAAAGATAAATTACCAATTAATTTATCTAGTTGTACACATAATATCTAGAGAATAGTAGATCACAAAATCTAATTTGGTGATCATAGCTAAATAATAAAACGACAATTGTATACATTATACAAGGTGTTTTTATTAATTAATACAAAAGTAAGCCAAAACAAAATTTAAATCCAATTTAAAATTTGAGATGCCCACTTTATAGTGTATTATGTATATTATATGTACAAAGTAAATTAAATCATGCCTAGAATAAACCAAGTCACGTACTCACGTTCACTTCATAGCTAGCGTACCGCACAATTCAAAATTGTGCACAGCCGACGATCAAGATATTATATCAAATATTATATCTTATTTAAGTAGCATTTCCTAACTCCTTAGAAAATCATTATATTTGATAATATCATAATATTATCTAATATACCGATAAGATCTTATCTTAACCTATATTATAAAAAATTTGCTTTTTTTCTTAAATTGGATCATGACCTACTTTAGATCCAAACTAATATGAGACAAATGATAAAATTAACAATTAATTTTTCAATTGTACACATACTATTAAGAGAATACTAGATCACAAAATCTAATTTTATGATCATATTATATAATAAAACAATACAATTATATATATTATATAAGGTATCTCTTTAATTAAGATAAAACAAAGTCAAAACAAATTGAAATCCAATTTCAATTTTCTTCGAAATCTACGATCGCCATTCGCCATGTTTACGTGGTGCATAGATACAATTGCACTGAAGTCTACTGTACGTGGACAGTTCCACCAATACAAACTGGTGTACAAAACAATTCAAATCCAATTGAAATTTTGTGAATTGTGAAACTTGATTTCACGTGCACAGTACAAGTTACTGTACAAATTTATGTACACAATTCTCATGTAGAATGCCACGTCACACATCTTAACCCAAAACAAATTTTGGAGTAAGCCAGTTCGATCGGTACAATTTCTACTCTACAGGAATCGAAATCCGATTTCAATTTCACCGTACTGTCCCGTAATCAATACCCCGTCCAATTAATTAAAATCTCAATTTTAATTAGGCACAAAAATTATATATCAATTTCATCAATTTGAATCAAAACTTGCATCAAGAACAAAAACCTAAATCTTTGATCCAATCAAGAGATGTTTAAGGCTCTGATACCACTGAAGGGTTTTAGATGCGTATAAGCGGAATTTCAGAAACAATTTCTTGCACCTAAACATGGATCTAAAGCATTCTTGATTAGAGACAAAATTAGGGTTAGTAGAATACCTCTTGATGCGCGATTAGGGTTCTTCTTTCGAGAGATAAAGCCTCAATTGTGACTTCTCTAATCAGTCCACACGAGCACGGGATCTGGATCTCCTTCGCTTTCGATTGCTAGATCGAAGTGCCAAAGACTAGAAGAAAAGAGGAGAAGAGAGCTTTTTCTGTTTTTACGTAAAAGTTCTGAAACCCTAGCTCTCTTCTTTCCTGTAAAGGCCTTATATATTTATTTTCTCTAAATAAATATATCCTTTTCTTATTGGGCTGACCTTCAGCCCGCTGATCCAGCCCATCAACTCAAAGTGTGTGACCTCATAGGACCCAATTATAATAGCTATGGATTAAACTATTTAATCCATTAATCGTAGTTGGTTTCTAGCAAAACACTACGACTCCTAAAATAACCGGATTGAATCTCTCTATCAACTGTCCTATTCCATGTTCGGTAATTGCAACTTTTATTAAAGGACACAATTCCTTCATTGATATGATATATAAATCTGAAAGAGAAATGGTCTTATATTGTTAACTTAATGTCAACTAGCATTATATATATGATACATTATCTCTTACACGAAACAATGTGCGGAAGACTTAAAACTGGATTTATGCTGTTTAATTGTAGTATTATAAATTAATTTTTAAATGTTGCGCTATATTCTTCAATTTCTCTATAGTGTTCCTTAATAGTAATAGCAAACTAAATTAAGGACCGACTGATATAAATTATATAATGATATATCAACATTTCAATTGAATTCATGGTATGGAATTTATTTGCACTATACAAGTGCCCCCTAAACCTAGAAGTATATGTATTACCGTATAAAATTAACTGATTGACTAAATGACATAATACTATATAGTTTTTTTGTTTTCTCGAAAGTAAGTCATTAAGCAAATCTGGTTTTAGTCGTGCAAAACCAGAGAATTAACCCAGTACAAAGTGTACGTTACAAGAATAAGTCAATATATTGCAGAATAAAAACCAGAAAATACTAAAAGTCTAAAACCACAGTTGATTATAAATTAATATAGTACTGTATATAATACGGATGTAATATAAATCTAACCTATATTCGACCAAAAAAATAAATATATAAATCTAACCTATATGACTCTTCATGCACATATATATATTCGATGCAAAAGTCAATGTACATTTATTACTGTTTCCTCAACGCCAATAGATGTCAAAACAGAGACATATATATGTGTGATCATTTTCATATATATCCTAACAGCATCTATCACTTACCAATTTCCTGAATTCACATAAATCTTTTTTCGTTTTTTTTGGGTTAAAACTCAATCCATGAAATGAAGTGGTTTTCGATTCTTGCTTGGACAGCTCAATCCCTGATCTGGATACTTCTGCTAGTGTGGATGATAGCATCGCGCTACGAGAACTGCTGCTGCTTTGAGACCCGGTTTCGAAGAAACCGAGGAGGCGGTGGTGGGTTCGGGTCGGAGGAGGGACATGGACCCCCTAGAGGGCTGGACCCGACGGAGATCGAGAGGTTTCCCAAATTCGGCTATCCAAAGGTGGAGGATGATCAGGGTGCGAAGATGAGTAGGGGGGTCACGGAATGCGCGGTTTGTTTGGGAGTATTCATGCACGGCGAAACGCTGCGTTTGGTTCCCATGTGTGGACACGTGTTCCATGCCGATTGCGTCGATGTTTGGCTGCGCTCACGTGCCACGTGCCCCTATTGTCGAGCCAATCTCAGGCTTCCTCAGGCCCGGGCAATCACCGAGTTGCCTGTGTAAATGGTGTAATATCAAACTCAATTTGTATATGATGTCACTGGCTATATATTGCCTGTGGGTGTTTGGATTGTCTCTCTTAACGCATCATGTGTTATCCTTTTTGAATTTCCTCTTAGCCTTGTGAAAACTAAACTAATATAGGGTATATTTTTTGTAGTCTATATGTTTTTTTTTGACAAGGTAATGATTAGGGGACCGCCCCTTACGGGAGGCGCCCTAGAGCATCCTTTCGGATGAGAACGAGACGTTCTGGAAGTGTTGAAATGGTAGTGCTTGGGAGACTATGACCCATTTTTGCAATCTGGTCGGCCACAGTGTTACAACACCTACTCACATGCGAAATCTTAACGGTTTCGAAGTTGAGCAATGAGACCATTATGTCAGATCCAAGCATTTCTATTTCCCAAGGGCATCTCCCTATATTCAACAGCTTGGATAACTGTTAGGTTGTCACCTTCTATCTCGATTTTCTTTATTTTGAGTTGTATGGATCTCTTGAGTCCGTGTCGTAACGCAAGTGTTTCGGTTTTTAATGCTGAGACCTTTTGGTACTTGGTTGTTGCTATATCAATAACCTCTCCTTGAGTTCCTCTTATTATGAAACCAGATGTCGCTGTTCCATCAGCCAGCCTTGATCCATCTACATTTAGCTTGCAGAATACATATCTTGGTTTTTGCCAAAACCTGTTTTTCTTTTGTCGTCTGTGTGGTTGTGCATTCTTGCATCTTTGGAAATCTTTCTCCTCATTTCATTGTTTTGCTTGTCCCCATATATGAATTTGTGTTTATATGTATTTTGCTAAGTCATGAAATATATCATTTGATTCTTGTTGAACACTAAGTTGTTTCGTTGGTGCCATATTGCCCACTAGATCGTGGCTAATTCTGTAAACTCCTCAGCTGTCAATCTTTGTCTTAGCTCTTAGACGATTATTCTCGGGTTTTGTATGTTTGTGTTTATCTGTTGAAGTATCTGCATCGTCTTTGTGTTAATTTGTTTTGTAATTTCTTCGTGTGATTTCAATCTATGAATAAGTGTCTTGTGTCTTCATATGTACAAGTACATAGAAGACAACCCCCTGGAATCGAAATTTGCTTATCTCTTAGTCGGTTTTTTGTTGGTAGCCCATTGTTGATCATTTTCCAGAAAAAAATTCTTTACCTTTGGGATAGTATCAAGCTTCCAAATCCATTTGTTATCATTTCTCTAGTGCGAGTCTATTTTTGTAATATGACTTATTGCAGAGGATTTTGAGAACCAACCATTCTTACTTGAAGCCCGGTATAGTCTATCATGAATTTCATTATTTGGGATGGGGGTTGATATAATCGACTACTATATTTGTTGGAAGGATTCTCCTTAGTTCGTCTTCTTTCCATGTTTTATTGCTCGATACGTAGTGTTGGCCTTTCTGTCCTTTACCAATTGTCGTTAGGTCATCGAAATGCATTTCTAACGGTTCATCAGATACCCAACGATCGGTCCAGAAACGAATGGTATGACCATTGCCTACCTTCCAGATTAAACCTTCCTCGAATTTATTTCGTAGCTTCATTAATGTGCGCCATTGCACAAATGTGCTAGACTTAACTCTCAATTCGAATAAATTATCTCCCTTTAAATATTTCTCCTTTACAATTTGGACCTAAATATTATTTGGTTCGAACAGTATTTTCCATAGTAGTTTCATTTGAAGCGCTTTATTCATATGTTCAGCTTTACGAAGATCAAGTCCTACCTGAGATTTGGGTGTACAAATTTTGTCACATCCAATAAGTGGTTTATGGTGTTGATCCTTGTTCCAGAAGAAGCATCTATTATTTCTGTCCAATTCTTCATGGAATTCTGTTGGTAGCATGAAATTCTGCATCACGTAGTTGGGTTTTGTTGCAAGATTTGCTCTAATTAGAACTGTTCATCCTTCTTGTGAGAGTGAGTGGTCTTTCCATTTACTTAGTTGAGTTTTTGATTTACAAATTGTTTCAAAGGTTTGTTTGGTCACTTTACCATTGATGATAGGGCAACCTAAATATTTTTCTAGGTTAGTCATTGTCGAGATCTTGAGGGTTTGTTGAATTGTTCACTTTTGTTGATTGGATACCAACTTAGAGGTTTGAAATGCAGATTTGTGGTAGTTAACTTTTTGCCCTGATATCGCACCATATTCATCAATTATTTTCTTAACTGTTGCATAAGCATTTTGGGTTGCTTTAGCATAGATTATGATCTCATCTGCAAATGAGAGGAACGGGATCCTTGTTCCGTTTCGTGAAAGGGAAAATCTTATTCTTTTGTTCGTGTCTATGCTAGTTTTTTGTAGTTTCCTAGCCAAGATTTCAACTCCAATTATGAACAAATACGGGGATAGGGGGTCTCCTTGGCGCAATCCCCGTTCAGGTATAAAGGGGTCAATTGGGTTGTTGTTCATTAGGATTGAGAACGATACTGTTTTGACACGTTCTTTTATCCAATTAATATATTTTCCATCAAATCCGAATTTCTCCATTACAGCAAATAAGAAATCCCAGTCAAGCTTGTCATAAGCTTTTTCCATGTCTAATTTTATCGCCATCCTTATATTTCTTCCCTTTAAATGAATGGAAATTTTCATTAGCCATGAGAACATTGTCTTGTATAGCTATATTGGCAACGAAGGCTCCTTGGAGGGGGTGAATAATCTTGTTCATAACTTTCTTCAGTCTTTCTGTGATAATTTTTGCAATATATTATAAACGGTTGAACACAAGCAAATTGGTCGATAGTGGTTTGTAGAGACTGGGTTATCCCGTTTTGGTTGCAGTGAAATAAAGGTGTGATTTACTTGTTTCAACATTCTTCCTGCATGGAAGAAACCGTTAATTGCTTTGATTACTGATGGTCCTACAATGTCCCAGTATTTTTTATAAAAATCAGTTGGCATACCATCAGGGTCAGGGGATTTGTCAGAACCAATTTGCATTAGTGCATATTTAATTTCTTCGTTGGAAACTGCTTTGGTTAGTTCATTGTTTTCTATAAGGAATATTTCGTTTGTTATTAGTTGTAAGTATTCGTTCAGAGTGTCGTTATTAATTTGTTCTTTGTTATATATCGTTTTTTGAAGTCCCTCCTTATAACATTCCTTAATTGTTTTCTCCAAATATTTGTGTACCCTCATTCGTTCTTATTTCTCTCATTATTTTCCTATTTCGGAGACCACTAGCAACTTTATGGAAATATCCAGCGTTTGTGTCAGAGAGTTTGATGTGTTTTGCTTTTGCTCGTTTTTTCCAATATGTTTTGTGATAGTTCAGTTTACATTCCTTCTTTTTAATCAGTCTTAATTGCTTCTGAATTATCGCTGCTTATGGTGAGTTTTGAATTTGCATTATCTAACAACTCGTTTTCCATGCTCTGAAGTTGTTCAAAGGTGTTTCCAAGTGTGCGTTTATTCTATTGTTTGGCATGATTCTTGAATAGTTTTGTTTTCATGACTAGCTAGAACATAAAGGAGCCTGGATAGTCCACCCTCCAGGCTTGTTTAACAATGTTTATAAAGTCTTTTCTTTTCATCCGTATTTTTTCAAATTAAAAAGGTTGAGATTTTCATATCTGACCGTTATTTAGTTCAATTGCTATTTTGCAATGATTAGATGAAGGAAAAGCATAATGTTTAGTTGAGATGGTAGGGAACCATTGAATGATTTGATTATCTAGAAGTGTTCAATCCAATTTTTCATTTATATTATCGATCTCCATTTTTTTTTCCTCTATGTGTATTTAATGCCAATTGTGGGTATGTCTATATGATTGCAATCGTCTTTGAATTTGTAAGTCGCACAAACCTACTCGTGATGGGATAAACCCCACCTTTTTTGTCGTTCGGTTCTTGTATTTCATTTAAATCACCCATAACTATAGTGGGGATATGTAGGTTTTGTATTTCTAGAGTTAATTCTGCCCAGGAGTTGTCCTTTTCATTTTGTTTTGTGATATTATGAGTTGATTCTGCCCAGGAGTTGTCCTTTGCATTTAAATCACCCATAACTTATTTATATTATGAGTTGATTTACTATTGATAAAAAAACTAATAATAATACGAAGATAAATATATATGATCCTATAATCTTGACGTGATCATTAACGTTACATATTTATATTAAATTAGGTTTATAATAACATTTCTAGGATTAAACTAGTTTCTATTTTTAAGTCCTTTCCAACCAGCTGACATCATTATACACGTTTTATTGCTCATCCGGCCCCATGCTTTACCAATAAAATTCAATGAACGTCTTGTTCAGACAGCACTTCGTACAGGATAATCTTGGCCAATTGGCTTAGACCATATGTTTGTTGTAATCGTCTTAACTATCTATTAGTATATACTAAAGCGGAAGCAAATTCTGCCACCATATTGCGCCACATCACCCTTTTTATTAAAATACTATATTTTATATAAATTCTTTTGTTATCTATTAATCTTTCTACTACATACTTTATCAAATTTAGCTAAGATATATATATCATACGTAGTATATTATATATGGTATATCTATATCAAATTTATTTTTTTTGGTTGAAAATCTATATCAAATTTATCTATACTACTACTTACTTGGAAATTTTATCTTTTGTCTTCTATATCAATTGAATGGTAAGTTGGACCGGTTATACTATTGGAAAATAATATATACAATTTTATAGAAATTTTTAAGATATGATAAAGCATTTGGAAAATACTACATATAATTTTATACAAATTATAAACATATAATAAAGCATGTTAATTTTTGTCAAAATATCATAAGATTTGGAGATTTGATGAGAGGTACGGCCGTACGGGCCATATACAAAGTAATACATAACTTTTATCACATGTATTGTCATATATAAATCAACTTTTGAACTTTTTTTAGATAAGATATATACCATACGTATATAATATATGATACATCTATATCTACCAATAATTATACTTTTATTAAATTTATTACTATATAGTAAAGCGGAAGTAAATTTTCGTCACCATATTGCACCACATCACCCCGTTATTGAAAATTTATCTTATCAATCTTAGTTTTATCATAATATATAATTTTATTTTCTACACATTTAATTAAAAATTAGTTTAATCTTAAGTTTTGAGCTGCTTAAGTAATTCTATCATAATATATAAATTTCAATCTTATCATTATATACTTCTATCTTTAAATAAGTATTATTTTCGTAATCTATTTTGAAATTTTCTACAAATCATCATTAGTAGCAAATTCTATGACTATATTTACACCACATATTTTTTATTAAAATAATATATTAAATATTTATTTCTATCGTATCATATTGAAATACAATAATAATATTAATATACTATTAGATGATATATTTACCCTAAATATATCTACATACTGATTATGTTTTATACAAGATAACTTGGTTTTATTTTTTATCTTCTTAAATATTCTCTATATTTTAAAATATAATATTATTTTAAATAAAAAAGTATTTTTAAATTATTAATATATTTATATATTTTAGTTTATACAACTTAATTATATTTCAAAATATTTTTATTAATTTTTTATAAAATTTAATAATGCATCTCATCTTATTGCATTCTTCCTCGATATATATATATATTTATGCATGCTACATGCATAAAAAATTAATATATAAACACAAAATTTTTATATAAATATTTGATGAATTACGAGAATTATGTTATTTATATAATCTAAAAGATACACGTTGTTTGAAAAGAAATTACACATATGATAATATCTGTAATTATTATAATGAATTCATATACAAGATAATAAAAATAAAACAACATCCCGTACAAGGTGCGGGTCATTAGCTAGTATATACTAAAGCGGATGTTAAAAATAATATTTATCACGACACGTGACACATCTATATTGGACCGCATCATCTATTTTTATTAAAATAATTTAATTAGTTAAAATTTGATTATAAACCCCACATATATGTAAAATAGGAAAGAATATATATAATTGAAATTAAATCTATAAGGTTTCGTATAAATTTTTGTTTGATTAAAAGAATATATTATAAACTAGTATTAATCTCGTGCCTTGAAGGCACGAATTGGATTTAACTAAAATCTTAGTTTAAATTTTATATAAATTTATTTAAAAGAATAGTTTGATATAAAATCTTGTATTAGTTTATTTAGTTTATTTATATTAATGATATAGTATTTCTGCTATAATATATTCTTTTAATCGAATAAAGATTTGTAGGGTTATAATTTTTGTATACGGATTGAATACTCCTAAGATTTTTTGGATTTATTTTAATGTTTATAGATTATAATTTTAAATTTTTAATAATATATTTGATTGTTGTTGACATATGATTTTCTATATTATTATTCTAATCTCCAATTTAGTATATCGTAAGATTAATTAATTATATATTTAAGAAAAACTTATAGATACAATTTAAATGATATATATTCCTTTATATTTTAAATATATATAGAGTTTACAATCAAAATCAACCAATTAAATTATTTTAATAAAGATGAGTGATATGATGCAATGTGAAGTTGACACGTGTCGTGATAACTATTATTTTAAAACCCTTCTCTCTTCAAATATCATATATTTATATGGAGTTGGAGTATAAGTTTTATTCATATTGGATGGATTTCCCGATCATAATTTGGATAGATTCTACAATACTTGACATACGTATTCAAATATCATACGGAGAATAAATTTTGGATTTCTTCAAATATACAATTCAAACTTTGATAGGAAAATAAAAAGATATCAAATATCATATAATTTTTCCAATTATATTTTTTAGCTTTATTTATTGACAATTTGACATACATAAATACCAAAGTAGATGTGTCATGTGGTTAGAGTATGTGATATAGAATTGGATAATATAACAATTAGTCATCAACTAGGTGAGTCAAATCAATATTCGATTAGTTCACATAACTAATGATTAGTGATGAGGAGTTCAATAGAACAAATTCGTATTAGTAGAGAGGTCTAATAAAACATTTTCAAGTAGAAGGGATTGTTTGCAAAAAACGCTCAAATATAGGGTCTATTCATGTATTAAGACATTTAAAAAGAGATAGAGAACAAAGACCTTACAACTTATTTTCTTGCTCTCACTGGAACATTTTTTACTATAGAAGTCAGTGCAATTTTTACTATAGAAAACAAGGGAGGGACTTGCAGACAGGGATTGTCTTGCTGAAGCAGGTTAGTTTTGAGGTCCATGCCCTTTTTTCATCCAAAAGGTGCTAAACCATATTGACGAGTCCGCCAATGAGGATTCAGCCACAACAAAATACCACCCCAATACAAATAAAACAAACGAAAAGAAAAAAAATCAGTGCCCGGAACAGCTTGACATGTTTTTTATTTTACATTGCTACAGTTCTTCAAAAAAAAAAAACCAGATCAGAAAGTGCCCATACATCTGAATCACCCTCCATGAACCAAGGCTTTAATGTTAGATTTTCTCACATTCAATGAGAAGGGGCAGAAGCTGTCTTCTTAAAGTCAATCTTGTCGACCTTGACCTCTCCATCAATGAGCTCATAGACGTAAACAACAACACGGAGACCATCAATGTCCATAAGCACAAAGCTTGGGTTGACATCATAGGTGATGCTGCTGTAGGCACCAGTAGCTGAGCCTGGGTTGATGACGACTCCTCCCTCATGCTTGTATGCCGTGAACTGATGGGTGTGGCCAGTTACGAGGATATCCACATCCAGCTGTCTCTGAAGCATTGCTAGGGAGTCTAGATCCCCCCATGGAATGACCTATGAACATGGAAAACCAAAGATGAGTATGTTCCAGTTTAAACAACATACTAAGGTCAGGTTATAACAGCCTATTTATCAATGTTTGCTCGTTTGCTTAACGAGTTTGCAGTTAGCTAAGCTGATGAAACCGCAGACAGTTTGGTATATTAACATGTTTCCGCTGGTTAGATGCCTTGGCTTGGGCAAGGCTTTTCTCTTAAGGAAGTTCATGTAATGTATTAAGTCAAAACAAAAGGTTCAAGTCTTGTCCAATATTTGACGGGTTATGGTCGTCCCAAAGGCATCCTTTTGTCATATCGGTCTCACCATGAAACAGTGTGAGGTGCATCTAAGTCTATTAATGAAGAAAGTTATATAATAAAGGAAAACACATGTAGCAGAACAGGAGGGAGGTCAAAAGTTGATGATGATATGACCAAATAGTCCATGACAATTAACAGAATTACACGATGATTAAAAACAAGTCACAACCGATTGAACAGAAGGACAACTTCCGGCAAGAAAAGCCTGGGTTATGGGAATTCACTCAAATGCTGTAGCAGAACAGGAGGGAGGTCAAAAGTTGATGATGATCAATGAAATTTATGACAGGCAATCTCAGCAATGGCGTGAACCATTAGATTATATTATTATTGATCATTGAAATGCTAAGGGACATGTTATTATGTTATATTATGAACTAGAAAACACATGTCAGTGTCTGTGCTGCAGGCTCTTAAGCTAAAATAAACCCAGAAAGCTTCCATTATATGCCACAGATCAAGGCCAAAGGTGTAAAAACTAACAAGCAGCATGAAAATATGAAACAACACTCATTGAAAGAACCTGAGAGGAATAAAAAGGGAAAATAACACACCTGGTGGCCATGACAAAGTCCCAGCTTAAATTGACCAATAGTAAGTGTTTTGGTCTCTGGATAGCGTGCATCTTCATCATATTCTCCTCGCACAATATGGAGGTCGGGACAAATTGTTTTCAAATAGTCATGAACTTCCTGCAAACACATCATTGCAAGGAAGTAAAAAAAGCTTGTATTTAGTTCAGGAAATGCTTCATTCTGTTTTCTACAACCATTGTCTACACACTCAACTGATTCAATATTTCATTAAGACATGAGATTAAAGCTGTACTAGAGTCAATACAGTATTAGTATACTCTAACAGAACAAGAACAAAAAAATGGTTTGCGATATGTGTAATCCCTAAATACTTGTCATCAATGCGAAGGAAGGAAGAAGTGAAGGACAGCAGAAAACCAATACTAGTGCTAAACAGTAATCACACTTCAGTTGCATCATCAGTTTCTATGACCAACCTAATTCACCACGAGTAACATTATGATATGATCAGTTGCTATCCTTGCACGATGCCATTTGCACCGTATGCTTAACATCAGCCAGTAATAGATAGACATCAAATCAATTTAGCAGTCAGATATATATAGCTAACAACTTGAAGGCTGTAGCACATGCCCATAGGCACATATGGCAAGTGTACAAGTACAACTGAAGAACAAGAATTGAGGAAGCAAGGAGGATCATACTTTAATACAAAGATTTCCCGAGCAGATAATGTGTTGAATCTTGCCAGGAACGAGCATAGACTTGAACTTGGCAGGGAGATCAGGGGCCCGATGCGGAATGTGCAAATCCCCTATAGCCAACACCAGCACCATCTCCTTTTACTCCCACTAATTAGATCTGCAAGCCAAACATTCTACATAAAATCAGCGTAGGCTGAGACCTGTGATCAGTGAAGCCAAGTCGAATTGTTCACAATGCAATACGTCGGTCGGTCAAAATCAATCAAATTCCACCTTTAAAATCATTACGACTAGTGAAAAACTGGATGTTTATCAGTTGGAAAATAAGAACCACGGTTGACACAGAGAAATTAGGAAACAGGATTCAACTCAGAACGACAAGTTCAAAATGATCAAATTTGGAGAGGAACGAGAGGAAGACCTAGAGATGCATACCACGAATTTGTAGACTTAGACGAGGCAGAGCGAGATATGCCCGCGGTGAAGATCTCTTTCTCCCGAATCCGTCGCTCCGTCCTGATTTTCTCTCGATTCCTTCCTAGGGTTGTTTTACATCGAATGAAGTTGGACAAAGGAAGTCAATGGAGATCTGGACCCAGAGAAAACCGAACTACAGTATTACGGAGCCTCGGAGGAGTAGACCTTTTCAAATCGTTTACATTGACAAAAAGGACTGGCCCCCTGGGTCCGGTCGAGTAGGTTGGGTTTGGATCGAATGCCAACTGGGCCCCTGGGTCCGGATCAATTAGATTGGGTTGCTTCAAGACCTATCGAACGGGCCGGGTTGTTCGGGCTCGGATGATTCTTTTTAAGTTAGGGTTGAGTGCGGATTCGGATCATTTAAATTGTGAATTAAATCGAGTCGAATCATGACAAGTGACCGTGCGGATTCGTGTTGGTCAACGGATCAAGAACATCAATTTTTTTATGATTATTAAATTATTATCATGATTAAATTATACGGAGTAATATTTAATAAAAAATATCATCAATATATATATATATTATAAAAGCCGACCGTTTTCGAGCCACCACGTTAATTCTGGCCCCACTTGATTTTAAATTTTTTATTTCAACTCAAATAGATAATAACAACTTTATATCTTTTATTTTCCATAATTATCTAATCCTCAATTTTATCTTTAAAGCCGTATTATCTATCTTTAAATTTATTTTCCTTAAATAGTTTTATCTTCAATTTTCTTCAATAAAAGATAACATTATCTTTAAAACCACTCATGCATGTTTAATCTTTGATTAGTACTAGCAATTGTTATTTTATCTTTAGAATATGAAGATAGAGCCACTAATTAGTATTAGCAATTGTTTAATATTTGATTTCAAGTAATCTCTTTTTTATGGTCGAATTTCAACGAATCTCTTTAAACCATACTCCTTTAATTTATTTTATCTTCGATTGTTATTTTCCTAAATTAAGCAATGGTAATTTTCAATTGTTATTTAATTTATTTTATTCTCACCCCACCTTATACTTTTTATAAATTGTATTAAATAGTTTCTATCAATTTCCTAATATTTTCTATACCAATTGTTTTTTAGATTTAGAATAGATCTTTGAAATATACTAAATTTTAATAAGATATTTTTTGGTCTATTCATACATATAGAGGCAAAATATGATTCATTAAATATTATGATTAAAATAACTACATGTTTAATTTGGGTATATCAAGTTGGTGCTTTGCATAATAAAATATAAGTAAATATAAATTGCATAATAATATATTTTATTGACTATAAAATATAAGTACATGATTTGCATAATAACATATTATCAATCAATCATTTAACAATTAAAACTTTTAATAATCGATGAAACCCAATTATGTTAAAACTTTATTATATATTTCACATAATTATTCTATTTATTATATATCCAAAAATAAATTTAAAAATACAAGTCGTGCATGGCACGACGGGCACAGCTAGTTTTTCATAACTTTTTTCAATAACATATATCATAATTTTTGAAAATATATACCAAATCGGGTCAACAGGCTGGGTGCGAGTTTCAACCCAATCACATTCGAGTTAATCGGGTTTAGTTTTTATCGGGTTTTGGGTACACTTTTATGGGTTTCAATCACTGCCCATCGGGTCTTCCATGGAGTCATCCAATACTGGTGTAAGATCTTCTTGCTACCGAAGTCTGTGATCAATGAACTTCACCGTGTCATGAGGAATTTCTTATGGAGTGGAGGCAACAAGGGTACTTAAGGCACCAGTGGCCTGGAAGAAAGTTTGTCATCCTAAATGTGAAGGTGGTCTTGACCTTAAAGATGTTGTAGCTTGGAATAGAGTTAATGTTGCAGAATTACTATATGACGCCTGCTCCCAAACTGAGTCCATTTGGCACCATTGGGTCGACATCAATCACACTCGTGGCCAAAGTATACGGGAGGTCAGATGCAAAACGACCTCAAGTGCAATGTGAAAGGCAGTTTTGAACCTATGACATGAGATTTCAGCTTCGTTGAATGGTCCTAATTTGTGTGTGCTGAATTCCAGGTTAGGCAAATTTGATGGTAGGGGGTTGTATGATAGCATGAGAAATAAAGGTGCAGAGGTATCCTGGGCTGAACTTGTTTGGTCACGCGACTCACGCCTCAACACTCCAAGAGTGGCTTTTGTTTCTTGGAAAATCTTAAGTGGAGGAATCAGTACTAGAGCTGATCTTAAAGCATGGGGCATGTCGTCTGATGACTGCTGCCTCTTGTGTAGTGCTCAACATCAGGAAACTATCCATCACTTGTGGTTTGAGTGGTGGTATTCCAACAAAGTCAAATCTAGCATCCTGAAGTGGGCTCGGCTTGGAAGAAGAAGCAGGAATCCTGATCAGTGGATCAACCAGAAAAGTGCTCTTCATGGTAAGGCTTCGTTCTAGTTCAATCTGTGGAACCACTGCCACTGCATTGCCATATACTATGTGTGGAAAGTTAGGAACGCTATTGTGTTCAGCCAGGAAAATTGGAGTTGAGGAGTCCATTCTTATGTGCTAAAGACATATTAGAAAATGCTGTCAAGCGAGATGGAAGTCAAGATTGAAAGATCTTAGAAATTTTTTGGAGAGAGTTGAGAGTGGTGATAATGTAAATAACTAGCTTTTGCTAGCGTTTTTCTAACCGCCGTTAAGTTTTAATACAATTAACCTTTTGATTCAAAAAAAAGAGATAATTTTCACATAGCTCGATCGTTTGAGTTTTGACAAGTATAAGTCAACCATACATACCCTAATTTATTTCCCTTGCATGATGTCAATATTTATGTGCAACTAGCCATCTAAGATCAATCCAATACAGGGTAAGTATAACACTTTTTTTTGAACCAGTTAGAATTAGGTTCTCGCCTTAAGGCGGGATCCCTAGAGCATCCTTACAAATGAGAGCTAAGAGCTCATGATGGTTCCAGATAGTTTCTCATGAGAAACTGTGGCCTAGAAACACAATTTTATTGGCCACAAAGTTACACTGCATGCTCCCATGATAAAAACGAACTGACTCGAAGCCCTGTAGGGATACGAGAATGTATGTGATAATACTTTCTATCTCCCATGGGCAGCGGATTTGTTCTGTGACGGCTTTGATAACCATGATATTATCTCCTTCTATCTCTAGCAATCTGACATTCCTCTGTTGGGCCTTCTTCACTCCATCCCATAGTGTCAATGTTTCTGCCATCAATTTTGAGATTTTTCCATATGTTCTAGCACATCCGTCAATTGGGTTTTCGGTCTCATCTCTTTTAAACCAACCTTCCGACGAGTTACCATTATTTAGCTTAGATCCATCAAAATTCAATTTTGCATAACTCTAACACGACTTCTTCCAACCTTGCGCTTTGATTCATGGTCGGCTCCTTGAACATGCACCCTTAGTCGGACTCATTTCTTCATCCTCAACCCATTCTTTCGCCTGCTTCCATTGCTTTAAATGATTGCGGATGTAAAGGCTTAGTCCTTGTATTAGATCATTGGGCATTTGTTGGAGCAGTACCTTGTTTCGTTGGTGCCAAATGCCCCACCAAGCTACCGCTACCTTAATGAATTCTTCTTTTCGTAGTTTGTTATTCAGCTCAAATAGCACATTCCGAGGGATTGCTTGAGGGAGGTTCCATTCTCTAAGTACGCGTTCCGTATTGACATTTATGCTCTTTATTATTTCCAAAGCGTGCGGGCATTCAAGTAGAAGCTAGATGTATCGAGTCCTCATGTGTAGCGTTACACATGAGACAACCTTGAGGAATGACAACCCGTTTTTCAATAAAGCCTTTGTTTCGTAGTTAATTCGTTCATATCAATTTTCCAAAGGAAATTCCTTACTTTTGGGTACGTATCTAATTTCCATATTCACGCATTGGGATTCAAGGTCATAGATTCTTCTTTAGTTATTAGGCTTATTGTTGAGTTCATTGAGTACCAACTGTTCCTGCTTGGAGCCCAGATCGCTTTATCGTCAATATCATTTTTGGGAATTGGAATTCTTATTATTTTCTTTATCGCTTCATTAGGAACTACACGATGAAGTTCTTTTATTTTCCATCTCTTGTCTGTAGAGGTGAAGCGTTCGACTATGGTTTCTGCATTTACCACATTACTTGTAGCTACCCACTCTTTTAGTGGTTCGCTCGTGGTCTTTCAAAAAATTAATAGTTCGTCCATTTCCTATTAGCCATCTCAAGCCTTTCTCAAATTCTGGCTTTAATTTCATCAATTGCTTTCATTGCCATGAGTTGTTTGGCTTTATTTTGTACTCCAAAAGTGCGCTTCCCCTCAATTATTTTTCTTTAATCACTTGGACCCATACATTGTCTTGCTCGGTAAGAATTTTCCATAGCAACTTCATCTAGAGCGCCTTGTTCATACCTTCCACTTTCTGGCCTTATGCCTAGGCCCCCATATGCCTTTGGTTTGCATATTCGGTCCCATCCTATCAATTGATTATGTTGTCTATCTTTATTCCAAAAGAAGATTCTGTTTATGACGTCAATTTCATGACTTACATGTTTTGGCAACATGAAACTTTGCATTAGGTGGTTTGGTTTTATAGAGAGATTCGACCTGATTAAGACTGTTCGTCCTTCTTGAGATAACGTATTAGCTTTCCATTTTATTAAAGTCTATGGACATTTCCAATAGTATCCTAAAAGCTTTCTTTACTCACTCTTCCGTTAATAATCGGACACCCTAGATATTTTTCTAAGTTTTCCGCCGTGCTTATCCCTAGCGTTTGTTTGATGCTTTGTTTCTATTCGTTAGCCACCTTCTTAGAGGTGTGAAATACTGATTTATGATAGTTTACTTTTTGTTCTGTAGCTGCACAATATTCTTCAATAATCTTCTTCATCTAATTACAGGCATTCTGGTTTCCTTTGACAAACACAATAATATTGTCTGCAAATGCTAAGAATGACACTCTCTTACCTTCCCTTGCTATAGGAAATCCTATAAGCGGTTTCAGAACCTTACTCACTTCCTAAAGTTTTCGGGCAAGGAGTTTTGCGCCAATTACAAATAGATACGGCGCTTACGGGTCTCCCTGTCTAAGTCCTCGTTCATGCTCAAATGGCGCAGTAGGTCCGCTGTTCACCAAGACTGGGAAGGATACGGTGCAAACACACTCTCGAATCCACTTCACAAACTTATCATCAAAACCAAATTGGCATAGGCTTCGGAACATGAATTCCCAGTCTACCATGTCGTACGCTTTTTCCATGTCTTCATTTAGTGCCATCCATATCCTTTCTTCGCTTGGCTTCCCCTAAAGGAACGAAAGATTTCATGTGCTATGAGCACGTTGTCTTGTATTGCCCTTTCAGCAACAAAAGTCCCTTGCAATGGGTGAATGACTTTAGGTATAACCATCTTTAATCTTTCCGTTAGACTCTTGGCTATTACTTTATATATCATTGTACATAAGCTAATCGGTCTATAGTGGTTTGTCGTCGAGGGGTTTTCATATTTTGGTACATAATGAAATGAACGTATGGTTACTTTGTTTCAGGATCTTCCCCGAATGAAAAAAGCCTTTAACCGGTTAGATAATTAAATCATTTACATAGATATACATTTTAACATTATGAATTTTAGTTACACAATTAATTAGGATATAACATAATACAATTCAAATATATCTAAATTAATATACTTATATGATTTCCCTAAACTTGAATATGTAAAGGCTTTATACATATATATATATGTTTCGACCAAAAAAAGGCTTTATATATATATGAAATACAAACTTTAGCATTCTAGTATATATACATGTAAAAAGTAACACAAATTACATTTATATGCAACCGATTTCTGACCCAATAATTCGAATAAATTTCCAATGGATAAAAATAGAGTCAAACCGAATTAATCACCATCATCATGCACACGATAGCTATACATGGTCGAAAGCCGGTGTGATGGCCGGCGGCTCCATAGATTTGGACCGGGTATATAGGAAACCGGGGGCTAAGGAGGACACCCACTTCCCCCAGCTACTCTCTTCCCTGTGGGACCCGCCGCGGCCCGGGATAATTACGCGATCGTCATGGCTGATTTTGGGGCGGCGGAGCTTTCCGGCGATAATCTTCCTCCGGACCTCCTCCGGCAGCCTCAGGGTGAAGCGCTCCATGGTCTCCCACTGCTTGACTGCGACGCGTCCGGTTGACTTTGAGCGTGTTAGCCTCATCATCCCAACCGTGGCCGACCACATGGGCTTCCGGGACCTCATGCTTCTCCACGTCAGGTTCCGGCCGAGCAGCTTCGGCCGGGGCCTGGGCGGAGGAGGATCGACATCAGCATCATGATCATGATCATCATCCGTGGCCTCTGTGACATTAATCATGACCACGTCGTCGTGATCACGCGGGCCGACCTCATCGGTAGTGATGTGATGAGTGAGGTCGTGGAGCTTGGCTCGGCAGACGGGGCACGTGGCATTAGAGGCGAGCCAGGCGTTGATGCATCCGACGTGGAAGGCGTGGTCGCAGGAGGGTAACAAACGCAGCGTCTCGTGGGGCTCGAACTCGTTGAGGCAGACGTAGCACTCCAGGGCGCCTTTTTGACGTGTGATGTACGACTCGACGGCCGAGTACTCGAACGTGGGGAAGCTGTTGATGACCGCCTGGTCAAGGCCCCGGCCCCGGATGGGGTCGCTAGGGCTTGATATTGGCGCGGTGTTGGAGACCGCAGCGGCCCTTGCCCTGTAGAGGCGCTGCATAGAGCGACCGCGGAGGTAGGAGGAGAAGAAGACGAAGAAGATAAGAACGGCGCCCACCACGGCCATAACGATCACCACAGCAGTGTTTTCGCCCGTCATTGCGGAGATCCCGACCGAGAAAGGGATGAAACTTTATGCACCCGTACTCACACTCAAATTTAAGGCAATATTAATTAACGTCAATTTGATCAGTACTACGTGTATGAAGCAGTCTCGACTAGAGAAGTCAAGTTTTCCAAAATTGAGTTTTAAGGTTGAGGGTTAGCTAGGACTTTGAGACTTGTTCTTCTTACTGTTTCAATTTGTAAACAAATATACTTAACTAGTGAAGTTTCCCGCGCCATGCGCGGATTTTATTAAATTTAATAAAATTTTCTTACTTATGTTAGTTCCGTGGTAACGTGTTTATTTGGATCATTTTTTTCAATCATTATATAATATAATATGAATTTATTTTTTCTTTGAAAGTATGAAACATTAATGACTTGGATGGTAAAATAAAATATATATTGTACATGTAAAACGGATGTTTGGATTATCTATCTTCATAGATTTCCACATACGAATCACACAAACTTCTTGTAGATATTTCAAATCGAAATAATGTATTTGTTGCAATGCATCTTGTTAAATCTCGTTTAATAAATCTACATTTTATAAATGGTATTTCCAACCTATAGCCTTAAAGCATGTCATAAGTTTCCCGTTTTCAACAACTAAAATCATAAATAGAAAATGTAAAAAAACCCGTCATAAAAAAGATTTAAGTCCTTAAATAAAAAAATTACTTTTTTTCTATTTTAAGATGATTGCCCTATGTTTATATAAGGAGAGGGATGTCAGACTTAGAGGAGGATCAAAAAAGGCTCGGTCCCAAGACTTGTTCTCGAAGACGGGCCTTGACATGTTTGATTATCTAAAGAAATCGCTTTTTTTACGGGAAATTCCTCAAAAAATCTTATAAGCCTCTAAAAAGAGAATAATGAGAATTTAACTTACAAACAAAAATTAATGAAGGTGTCTCTAAAGTCTAATCCAAGAAAAAGGTAAAATGAAAGTAGAGATAATAAATAAAATAGAATATATTGCACATATATTTCCCAATTAAACAAAAGATTGACATGGATAAACCATTAGTCGTAAATATATAATTAATTCTATGTATAAATTATGACTGATTTATTCCTACATTAAAGAATGCATGTTATACATGATATAAATGATTTGTTGTAAATGGCATTGTAAAATATCAAATTCAAACTAAAAAAAATTATAATGATAACAAAATTTTGGAAATATATTTAAAATATCTCTCAAATCTTCGTTTATGTAGAAATTTTGGTTTTAAGATCTCCTCTTACTCAGATTAGGATGGATTTTTGGTAACAATATAATTGGGTAAGTTTTGCTTATTATGTTTTCTTGGTTTCGTAACAATTTTAGAAAAGATCAGACCAAAAGTAATTTTTGTTAGAAAAGATTACGTAACAATTAGAAAAGATTGTATGTGGTTAACCTTTTGCTAATTTAAAAGATTGCTAAACATTTTAATGTATTACTATTATTTAAAGAAAACATTTTTATGAGATTGATCATAAGAATAATATAAGATCAGTTTTAATGTACTACTATTTAAGGAAAATATTTTTTATGAGATTGATCATAAGAATAATATAAAATCAATGGAACTAAAAAATATTCAAAAAACTTCGACCAAAAAAAAATTTCAAAAAACAATAAGTCTAAGAAAAAAATACTACATAATACAGATGTTTACGTGTGAACAAATTAAAAAACGTGTGTACAAATTAAAATGGGAAAAATATTCAAATTTAAATTAAAAAAAACGTGTGAACAAATTGAAATACTTATTTGCAATATTTTTGTATTCAAATGGGAAAGATTATGTAATGTGTTCAAATCTCTAATCAAATCCTGAATACATGGCAATACATTTTTGTCAAGTTACCTTACATAATTTCAATTTTGAAAAAGATTTTTGAAGATTTACTGATTTTTGTAAAAATTCTACCAATTTGTTGAGATTTTCTACATCAGAATTTTTTTTCCTAACTTTCAACACTTATCCTCATTCGTACAATTAACTACAAAATCTAATCCAAAATCAATTAATTTGAAAAAAAAAAGAGATTTGCTAGTGTTACACATGAAAGGACGAGCCAAAAGACACAGTTAATTAAATTGAGGATCGAATGATACAAAAGAAATCTAAGAGCGATAGTTAGGTGGAAGACAACCCGAAAGAAGGAGGGCTTATAAGGTAGATCATGAATGGATAGACTATTTCTCGACATATCGTTCTCCTTCCCTGTTACAGATTGTGGGATGGCGGAGATTAAGATGCGACCTTTGTGTATAACCCGGACGAATATAAGTACATATGTGAATTATGATCATGGGGAAGATGAAGAGTATAAATTGATCATTGAAGTGCAATCATATATAAATCGGTAGTCATTTCGATGAAGAATCGCTAAATCTCTTTAGAGATTAACAACTCGGGAAGATGAAGATGAAGAATACAAATAGTAACAAATATTTAAAAAACCGATAAATTATTATTGTGCATTTTTTTAAAGCAATTTAGAGTTAAAGTATTTATTATGTTGTAATTATAGTTAAATATGACATGTAAATTATAAGGGAATAAATAATATTACGTGGCATATGATATGTGAAAAATGATATGACATGGCTTAACGAAAATGTGACATGTGGCAAAATCCGAGGTGGCGTAATGTATGAACGCCATGTGGAAAAAGCTGAGGTGGCACAATGAGAAGACTTTAATCCTTAGTGGTTTTAAATATATATAATAGATTAATTAAGATAAACCAATCTATTTAGACGCTTCCATAGTTCCATGCATGTAGATTGCTTTACAGCAATATATACTATATATATTGTGTAGACGGAATACATCGTTTTCTTTCCTTACGTGCTGGCTTAATTTGATTATTAAAATTTTAAAACCAATTGTTGTGGTTCATAAAGCATAGTATTCCCATTTAGTCAAGCGATTAAGTATTCAGGAACGCCCTCTTATGAATAATACACTCTTATGATCAATTCACTCAACAGAAAAAAATATACTAGTCCTAAGGAATGACGTCCTAAAGCTAGCATTGTTATTGTTATTGATCACTAGGGGTCGTAATGAACAATGCATCCAGTTGTTACGAAGGTAAGTGAGAACTATTTCTTGTGAGGGATGACATGCCTCACCTTTGGGTAATGTTTGAAACTTCTCCTTAATTAGCTTTTGTCCAGGTCCTCCTTGTATAAATAAACAAATGCTTTTCTGATTTCTCCCTTCTAATTAAAAAGATTTCTTTGATTTTGACTCTGAAAAACAATTCTACCCCTTATGTATTATATATTTATGGGTCCGGATTCGGTAGGAATGATTATTATGGTAGGAAATAGGAATAAATCATAGCCATTGGATGAGGAGAGATCAAGTGCTCAAGAAAAATAGGGAAAAAGACGGCACGGGCGTATTTTTCGGAAAACGGCACGGACGTCCAGACTTTGTGCAACTCTATGGCCAATTTGTGCAACCGTATTTGTGCAACTCTATTGCTCATTTGTGCAACTCTATGGCCGATTTGTGCAACCATATTTGTTCAACTCTATTGCTCATTTGTGCAACTCTATGACCGATTTGTGCAACCATATTTGTTCAACTCTATTGCTTATTTGTGCAACTCTATGATCAATTTTGCATTCATGTCATATTTTATAGCAATCGAAGTTCGTATAGTTTGTTTCGCTTTGGCAATTTGTGCAACTCTATTGCCAATTTGTTCAACTCTATGGTCAATTTGTTCATCAATATTTGTTCAACTCAATGGTCAAATTTGTTCAACTCAATGGTCAAATTTGTACAACTCTATGGTCAATTTGTTTATTCATATTTGTTTAACTCTATTGCCAATGTGTGTGAATTCTATGATCAATTTGTTCATCAATATTTGTGCAACTCAATGGTCAAATTTGTTCAACTCTATGGTCAAATTTGCGCAAATCAATGGTCAAATTTGTACAACTCAGTGGTCAAATTTGTGCAACTCAATGGTCAAATTTGTACAACTCAATGGTCAAATTTGTGCAACTCAATGGTCAAATTTGTACAACTCTATGGTCAATTTGTTCATTCATATGTGTTCAACTCTATTGCCAATGTGTTGAATTCTATGGTCAATTTGTTCGTCAATATTTGTGTAACTCAATGGTCAAATTTGTGCAACTCAAACAATTTGTTCATTCATATTTGTTCAACTCTACTGCCAGTGTGTTGAATTCTATGATCCATTTGTTCATCAATATTTGTGCAACTCAATGGTCAAATATGTTCAACTTAATGGTCAAATTTATCTAACTCAATGATTAATTTGCTTGCGTGGAGCATCGTCCAAATAGTGGTCATTTAATTCAAGCGTGGATTAGTGCTCAGTTATTAGTTTGAGACAGTCTACCAAGTTACCAAAAGCAACATCTCCACTCTCGAATTGAGCGGACATCCCAATTCACATGTACATGGAATAGTATGAATGAATGTATGATACGATACCAATTCTTTCTTTGTCTGGAATTGCATAATTGCATGAAATCCATTCATGATCATATTTTGTTAGAAATTTAACTCCACAAAGGTGAATATTTGAATTGGGATGAACCAAGATCCTTTTGAAAAACCACGGATAAAAAAATACTCAACTTCAACATAAACAATTCCTCATCCAGCAGTCATACTCTACAAGTCCTAAACGAACATGATCATGTTAATTAACACTCAAAACACACAAACACTAAACAACAAAACATTCCAAAACAGCTAGTACTAGTCATTACTTAGCTGGGGGCACTTAGCAACATGTATATCGTAATTAGAAGAACATAATCCCAGAAATGTGACAAGAAATCTTATGCTTATAAGAATCAAAGAGCTAGCACAAATCATCCACAACAGTTAATTTGAAGAGCAATTTCAAAATCTACATCATCAATTTGAAGAGCAAAGCCATAGAAGAAGGCCTACCAGGCACTTGGCAGAGAGCCTGCGCCTGCATATAGACATCACCGATCAAGATCCACAGGTATTATACAAAAACAAGTTCATTACAAGCCACTGTCGATCCACGCCGGAGCCTCTGAAATCTGCCTTCACCTCCGCCATGGCCAGGCCCTCGTCAGTGAAATTCGCTCCCGCAATGTCTCTCCGTGACGCCGACGACCGCAACGATACCAAACCTCCGCCCGTTCCTCTGATCGTTACTCTAAACTGCATCGAAGAGTGGACTCGAGCAAGAGTCCCTCGCTGGCGTCGCCGCCGTCGAACACGTCAAGTAGAATACCTTTGAGGTCGGTGAAGGAGGGGCTGTTACATAAGGTGGCGTCGGTCATGGAAGCGCGGGGTTTGAGGTCGCCGGCGGGGAAAGTGACGTTGGAGACGCCGCCGATTCGCCTCGGATCTCGCCGATCTGTGGCTGTCGTCGATGGTGGTTCGGTGGCTATCGTCGTCGGAGGATGAGATCCAATCGTCGTCAGCGGTTCCGCGAGCGAAGAGGGTGAGCCATTGGAGGACGACGTACGCAGAGAGCGAAGACACGGATGAGAGTTTTCTCCATTTTCAGTTTTTTTCCTTTTTTTTTAAGGAACGGGGAGAAAGACGCGTTATTTTTGTTTGGGTAGGGACGCCTTATGTCAGCCCGTGTGATTGGGATAATCAAACGTGTAGGATTTATTCCTATTTCCTACCTTATTGCTCGACATTATTCACACCGGTACACAAACTTCACATCAGTGTTTTTGAGGTTTATTAAGCTATTAGGTAGATGGCCTGTACTATCTCATTGATTAGTTCATATATTATCCATGCTAGGAGAATTATACTTCTTTCATATAGTATTTTTTTTTTGAGTTTCATATATTATATATTTGTTCATACATTGTGTATAATGTTCATTTGTATAAGTCTATGCACTTGTTTCTAATTATTAGCTTCTAATATAAGGTTTTTTTGTGAACAATCAACTTGTAAATTAGCAAAACTTTTTTATTTATAGTTGGTTTGACAAAGAAGTTCATATTTTCTTATCTCATTACTATTTTATTTTTGTTTGAAAAAATAATAGAACTATGGTCATTATGGAGTCTCATTTAATAACAATTACACCATTGCAAATTCTTTTTTATTTTCTTCAAGTGGTGAATATTACCACTAATTTTAGAATTTCAATAAATATTTTTTTTTCAATTTTTATTCTTAAATTGTTACGGAAAATTTAACAATATAAATAATGTAATTTATTTATTTAGATAATTATCATCCTTCTAGAATACTGACTACTATGAGCAATATTTTTGGTGAAATTGAAATTTAAATAAAATGTTAAGTATTTATTACGCTCCACCTTTGTACTTTGTATGTTTATAGATAGATAGAAGATTTTTGGATTCGTTCTTCATAAGTTTTTTGCAAATAATGTTGTATAAATTGTTGCACACTGATTTAAAGATTTTAGATTGTTTTAGATACTACCTTATCCTTTGAGTGTGTTTTAAGATGAGCTATTAAAATTGGGGGTCATAAATGAGCAAAATTTTCAGTTTGTATATGTTTCTTTATAGATAGATAGATAATCATCATTCTTATTAATATCAGTTTTTAAGACTAAGAGATATTACATTTTCTTATCTTATTGCTATTTATTTAAAAAGATTTTGAAAATTACATTCTATCCATTTTGAAAGTCGTTAATTACACGAAGTTGGATGGAAGCCTAGAAACAAGCTGGGCTCCCACATCCTTCAGGGCGATTATCGGGGTGTGGGGGCGTTGGTAGGGAGTTCACTGGGGCGTTCGTGATGGCGTTCGTCGGGTGATCGGTTGGGGCAGTTGTTAGTGTGGGTGATCTCCGCTATTTGGGGCAGTCGTTCGCTGTTTGTTGTTGCTGTTATTCGTCCGATTTGGTGTTTGTTCGTTGTTGCTGTTAGTCGTCTATGGTGGTCCGTCTGTCGTGGTGTTCAGTCCGATTGTCTTCACTGCTTCTTTTGTTCGTGTGCTGTTGTTTGTCGCCGAGTGCCTTCGCTGTTTTGTTGGTTGTTGTTTGCTATTTGTGTGTTGTTGGTTGTTGTGGGGTTTTTTGTTGTCTTTGTTGCTTTCGTTGATTTTGTATAGTTTTGGTTCAGTGTTTGGTTGGTTTGCTTTGTTTGTCGTGCTTTGTTTTGGTGTAGTGGGTTCTTCATGGCTAGCGCTAGTTCCATCCGTTTTATGTGCTCGTTAAAAGGCTTTGATGGGTGTAATTGTGGGGGTGGTAGAGGGCTTTCTAAGCAGTATTTTATTGCCCAGTTAAGAGCGCGTCATTTTAGTTCGGCGGATTTGGCGGCTTCTCACAAAGTGCAGGTTGCAAGTGACTCGAGCCTTTTTTCTGATTTGGACTTCGTGCTTTATCAGGCTGGTATGCCTTTGTGGTGTCTGTATGCGCACTCATACGTTTCGTAAGAATTGTAAACATGCTAATGGTGATGTGGTCTTTGCCCCTCGTTTTGATGACGTTGCAATCCATGGTATTTTCATGCCTCCTATGCCTGTTGTGTTGGCTTCTGATGGTGTAGTTGGTGAGGTTGATAGTGCTTCTATTGTTCCATCTCAGTTGGCTTGCCCCGAGAATGATTCTGCTTGTTTTGACATTCATCTTCTTAATCATCTTTTTTTCCAAAAAGTTGTGAACTATTAATTGTATCCCCCCTAAGTTGCGGCTTGGCTGATGTCCATCTTTTATGCTTTGTTTTTAGGTCTTTGTTAGGTTAGATTAGAGTTAGTTTCCTTAGTTTTCCCTTAGTTCTTCCTTAGTTTTGGAGGCTTTTAGCTTAGTTCCCGCATTTCTATGAGATTCAGAGACTATGCGTGTTTTTGTGTGTTTTATAGGCATTTCGGAGCAAGAATCATGGAGATTGGAGCATCATGACATTATGGAGGAATTCAAGGATGAAAAAGGAGTCAATGGAGCTAAAGATGCATGGAAAGAAGCCTCAAGTGAAGACCAAGTGAAGGGAGAAAGAATCGAGCCAAAACGAGAGAGAACGGAGCGAAGAAAGCTGATTTTTGCCTTAGGCCCGAGGTTTGGCAAGTCGGGCCCGAGGTCCATGATAGACACTATGTCGGGCCCGAGGTGTGGCAAGTAGGGCCCGAGGTACCTGGAAAATTTGCCATTGGACCGAGATAGAAGCAAGTCGGGCCCGAGGTCTCTCCTTGTCGATCCAGCTCGCCGGGCTTTGGATTCCTTTCTTTTTGGGATTTTCTTATTAATTCCCAAAATTATATTTACTTCCTTGGAGATTAAGGAGTCTAGAAGCCTTGGAGAGCAAGGAGTCTAGAAGCCTTGGAGAGCAAGGAGTCTAAAAGCCTTGGAGAGCAAGGAGTTTAGAAGGGTTATCTAGTCTTTGTAATAAGAGAGAAAAAACTCTATTTAAACCCTTGTAATCTCTCATTAGGGGACTTTGGAAGGATAGAGAATTGGAGAGGGAATAGAGAGTGAGCTTTGAGAGAGTAGAAGGAGGAAGAAGGGGGTGGAATCTTCTCCAAGGGAGGGAAGAAACCCAAGATTTAGAGGATTTGGGTGAATTCCTTTCCTTGGAGAGGAAAGAAACCCTTGGCTTGGAGTTGGAGTAGAGATTGTAAGAATTCTTCTTCCTTAGTTTAATTCAAGTTTGGTTTAGCTTTGATTTTGTGTTTGTGTCGTTGATTGTGGATTTGACTTGCATGAATCATGATTTGCCTATGGTCTTTGATGATTGTTAGTTTGAATTCCATGATTAGTGAGTAGTTAGCTTGATCTTAGGGTAGGGGGCGAAAACCCCAAATCAATTGCATGTGCTTGAACAAATTTCATGATTAGATTGCCTAAATCCATGTCTATTTACCCTTATGAGCATGATTCCTTTGTGAAAGCCTAGGAAGGTTAGTTCGAAGGGACGAAGCAAAAGCTTCTCGATCCCGCGGTCGAATAAGAGTAGACAGAGAGTCGATTAGCTTGAATGAATGCGGAAGCTGTAGTTCCTTGAGATTAATGGCATGATTTGATTGGATTTGTTGATCTATGTCTAAGGCGAAAGCCTCTAGTTCATTAATCTATATGATAACATGTGAAGTTGATGTTGGCATGAACCCCTAGCCCTAGGATCCCTTAGCCTAGCTCGTTTTTCTCCTTTGTGTTGATTGTTGCATCGGGCCCGAGTCCCCTAGCCTCGAGCCCGACTTTGTTTGTGCCCAACTACCTCGGACCCGAGTTGCTTCGTGTGATTTCTTCCCTTTGTGTTTGTGTTAGATAATCAACCGTTCAACGCATAATCCATAATTCCCCGCGTTCGACCTCGACCACCGTACTACAACAGTGTCGTGATACAAATTTATTTGTTGATTGACCCGAGGCCCTATCCTTAGGTGGCCCGTCACAAATTGGTAGAGTATTTTGGGCTTGTCATTGGCTTTGCTAGAGTTTTCCTTAGTGCTTTTGCAAGGTCCTAGTTAACCCAAGCGACATTTCTACTTGGGTGCAACTCCTTATTTTGCCTAGATTCATTTTGGCTACTTTTGTGCCTACTAACAGGGTTCAATGAGGGTCGGGAGAGCGGGAGCGTTGTCAGTTTGATTGTATTTCTCTTGCCCTTATTAGGTGGAGGGATCTGTGTCAGAGGCTGGTTTTGGTGCTTGATTGGTTGATTGAAGTGGTGTCTCTCTCAGGGGGGTGGCAAAGTCAAGAAGTCTTGATGAAGTTAACCTTTCCCAGTGTAAGCATAAGATTGGGAACGGACACTTCACCGCTGCTATAAAGGTCCTTACGTCTTCTGGAGTTGCCCTTTCTTGCCTTAACACTCTTCGTGAATTGGAGGACAAGCACCCCTATGCTCCCTTCCATTTCTGCCGGCCTCCACGTTGGGTGAGGATCCTCTCTCTGTTAGCAAAGACATGGTGCTTGTGAGGATTCACAACTTCCTTAAAGGGACTTCTTGTGGTCATGATGGGCTTCGTGCTCAACATTTTGTTGATATTCTGGGAGGGGGCTGCGTCTACCGTGGCTGACGATGTGCTAGGTTCTATCACTGGGGTTGTTAACTTATTCCTACGGGGTCAGTGTCCGAGTCAGCTAGGTGAGTTTATTGTTAGTGCTCCTCTGACTGCCTTGGTTAAGCTTGGTGGTGGTGTGTGCCCTATTGTCGTTGGCACCGTTATTTGGAGGATTCTCAGTTTGGAGTGGGTGTTTCTAGAGGGTGTGAAGCTATTCTGCACTTTATGAACAACCTTGTTGAGTCTAAGGGCGAGGAGGTTGGCCTTTCTATGCTACTAGTGGACTTTTAAGAATGCTTTCAATCATGTTGATGGGAGTGTCCAGCTTCTGGAAACTAGGTTGAGATATCCGTCTATTGCTCCTTGGGTTGAGTTTTGTTACTCTCAACCTGCTAGGCTTTACTATTAAGATTTTGTCCATTGGTCTTGTCAAGGGGTCAAATAGGGTGATCCTTTGGGGCCTTTGCTTTTCGTTCTAGCTCTATATGCTTTGGTCCAGTCCATTATTCTTGCTTGCTGTATCACTCTCCAGGCCTGGTATCTTAATGATGGCACCATTGTTGGAGACACCTTATGGTGGCCAAGGCACCTGACATTATTAGGTCCGATGGACCCACACGTGGTTTGTTCTTGCATGTTGATAAAACTGAGCCTTTCTGGCCTGTGGAGGATCCTAGAAGTTTGGTGGAGGTCAAACATCGAACATCTCTCGCCCGCGTAGTGGGGTGAAACTTCCTGGTGGGTCGGTCAACTTGGATGCGTGTTTCAGTCAGGAGTTTCCCTTGAAGAGGGTCTTTAAATCTATTGCGTTAATGGAGGCGGCCAATCGGCTAAATGACCCCCAATATGAGCTTCATCTCCTCCATAGTTGTTCCAGGGTTACTAAGTTGTCATATGCCTTGAGAACTTGCTCCCTTGTGTCTTTCAAGGATGCTCAAGTTCAGTTTGATCTTGTTTTGTGACTCTTTGGAGAAGGTTGTCGCAACGTTAGGACCGGGTTTTGGGGAATGACAAGGGCGTTTGGCCACTCTCCCCATCAAAAGAGGTGGCACTGGTGTCTTTGCTGCTTGGGATGTTATCCGTTATGCGTTCCTTGCTTCTCGCATTCAGATGAGCAATCTGCAGGCTAAGATTCTATTGCATACGGGTATAGTTTCTCCTGGTGCTTCCTTTCAGCATGCTCTTCATGATTTCAATACCTTTTACAACGTTGATGTTACCTCCTTCACCAATGTTTCTCCTACCCCCCAATTCATGAAAACCTTGGCAAGGTGATACTTTGGTGTTGTTGAGAACAGTCTCGTTGATTGGTACAGTCTCGGCCCGAGGGAAGTTGCCGTTCTTAGCAGTATTCGTGCTTCTGATGCACAAGATATTTTGTTCACTATCCCTATTGATGGTTTGGGACAGAGGATGAATCATCATCAATTTCGTTATGTGTTATGCTACGAACTTATGGTACCTCATTTTTTCTGATGGTTGTATATGCTCGTGCTACAACACTCCCAAGAAGGACAAGTGGGAGGATCATACTATCCACTGCTTTAGTGAGGTGGGTGTTGAAATTCAGGCAGAATTTGGTTCGGGATATTCTTGTTGATATATGTGCCAAAGTTGAGGTCGCGGTATAGAAGGAGGCTCCCATGGGTTTCCTCTCGGAGAATGGGTAAGATCTTAGCCCCGCTGACCTTTTACTCTTCAATTGGCATCAGGACAAGGACGCGTGTGTTGATGTGACCGGAGTCTCTCCTTTTGCAGGTATGGGTGTGAGTTCATGGGCTCTTGGTTTGGCCTTGCACAACGCCGTTGAGGGGAAAATGAGGAAGTACGAGTCCACATGTGAAGAGTACGGCTACAAATTTATCCGCTTTGTTTTTTCTACATTTGGGAAATTAAAGAAAGAGGCTTTGGACACGCTCTCACGTATTAAGTTTCTTGTTATTAGTCACTCTAACAATGTTAAGAATGGTATTTTTATTTTTCATAGATTGAGTTGTTGTATTTATTTTGGAAAGTAATTAATAGAATTATGATCATTAAGTGGTCTCATTTAATATGGATTACACTATTTCAAATGTTTTTTATTTTATTCAAATTACCTATTTTGATAGGAAATAATGGTGAATATTCCCATTATATTTAGGATTTTAATCAATTTTTGCAATTTTTTTATTATCATAGATTATTATTAATTAAAAATTCAAGAATATATACAACATAATTTATTTATTAGGTAGCTATCGTCCTTCTAAAATCATGAGTATTGTACACATATTGTTTTGCTGAAATCAAAATTAATCCAATTCATTTTAGATAATTTAACCTAAATTGTTTTAGCAAGAGAATGTATAAAGGTAGAGCATAACTCAACCTGTCCCATAAAACCGAACTGATCGGGAATTTTAAAATTGAAACGCGACTTAAAAATTAGCAGGTAAAGGATAAAACCGGAAGTTGAAATTCGAATCCAACCCGCACCCTACTATTAGACCTCCACCACCACCCACACCACCACCATTATCGCAGCCAGATCCACCACCACTACCACTTTCGCAACCTCTGATTTATCATTATCACCACCTCCACCACCATCGTCACCATTAGATGAAAAGGTTCTTGTGAAGCCAACAAGCATCGGCTCCAACCCTATTTTGCATTTACATTTGTCGACACATAAACTAATGAATAAGATGTATGTCCAAGTCCAAAAATGTTGTCTACATAATTGAAAATTAATCAGAGTAAATACCTCTAGAAAGTATGTATCTTGAACCTTTTCATTCTCACATGGAATTTCATGTTCAACATGCCCATCTTTACTTTCCAATTGTGCCACCTTTAGTTTCGGGGCTAGTAATTCAACTTTCATTTTTTTCACTTCTTCATTTTCACCTTTACTTACATTGAGTAATATTGACCCCAAATCTCACTCCCCCAACACGTCCCGAATAGGGCTGTACATCGGTTCAAAACCAAACTGAGGGCCAACCGACATTAACCAAACCGAACCGAAAATCGATTCTCGACATTTTCTGAACCGAAAACCTCGGTTCGATTTTGGTTAAAAATAGTTCGGTCAAGGGCAAAACCAAAAAAATGCTAAAAGAGTAAAAGAGGTGACAGGGATTTGGGGATCTCAGATTTGGCGACGGCGGACGAGACGAGGCTCAGATCTGGCGACGAGAAGAGTAGAGGGCCGAGGATCTTAGATCTAGCGACGAGACAAGGAGGAGGTCGGGGATCTCAGATCTGGCAGCGAGACAAGGAGGAGGTCGGGACTCGGGAGACGACGAGGAGGTAGCGACGACTGGCGACGAGGGTTTTGGGTCAATGACGACGCGACGAGGAGGCTGGACGGACTGGAGAAACGGAGGTCCCGGGAGTCGAAGACTCAAAGGAGTCGATGGTGATTGGTGAGCAGGTCAGGGAGGGAGAATTTATAAGCAAGCGACCGCTTAAAAAACAATGAAACAAGTTACAGGAAACAACCCTAATCGTGTAGTTTTGATTTTGATTTTCTTTTATTTTTTAAATTCTGTTTAACCGAACCGAACCTAAAAAAAATCGAACCGAACCGAAACCAAAATTTGCAAAATACTTGAACCGAAAACCGAACCGACTATCATTGGTTTCGGTTTGGTTCGGTTAAAAATCTCGGTTTTGTCGGTTTCGTGTTCAGCCCTAGTCCCGGATGTTCCTTCTTTCCCAAAACTGTAGCTAATATGTCTTCTCGTCCAAAAAGACTATTTTCACCTTGAGATTGTTTTCTTTAAAGCTCCTCCTAATTTGAAGAATTATATTCAGAAATGAATAGATCTTATAAGTAGAAATGTTACAGCTTAACAACTAATATTGCTATATCATGTTTGTATTGAAATAGGATAGCAAACAAAGCATCAGTGAAGAGAACATGGAGTTTAGAACTCCACTGTCAAGAAAAGTAGCAAATAAAATAGCTATCTAATTTCCATATAAATGTGCAGCTTAAAGACCTAGCTCATTATCCATTTTCCCCTAACATTTCATATAAATATTTGAAGTAGTAGTATTACCATTTCCTCCACCTTCTTCCTAATTGCCTCGTGCATTTTTCCATCTTTACGAGTCCTAGCCCACTTCCACACTTCTGGTTGTAATAAACTAACTGAGGAGGCAGTTACGATAGGCCCATTAGGACATACATCAATTTGACCATCTAAAATCTGCTTCAAAATAATTACTTAGTGTGCATGTGAAAATCACTAACATGAAATTTGAAAAACATTTATATCGTGCTTATTAATTCCTCTACAAGGCGTGCATATCCTTTACGGGAGCTTTGTATGTATTCAGAGTAGAATTGACAATAGCTGGATGATTTTCACTTTCCCTCTACTCATAGAAAGCAAATGAAAATTTTGGATAATAATATAAATATTAGAACACAGTTTTCAGTTGAGCAAAAAATTGCCTTGAACTCATTAGTTTGTTTAGATGCAACGAAGTCGTTCCAAGAAACTAAACGAATAATAGGCAGGGGATAAGGCCTTACATTCCCATTCTTATCAAACACTTTGTACTGTCAACTTTGATTTAAATCCCCTAAATCGTGCACAAGCATGCCATAGAAGCCATTCTCGTTTCTGTTCAACAATATCATACACACCCTACAAAACTGAGTTTTGATATAAATTGACTAAGCATGTAGCTGAAGCAGGAATTTTAACCATGTAACAAAAACATGTTCAGTCATCTATCCATATGAAGTATTTTATATGCTTTGGAACTTCATCCCAACGAGGTATATTGATATTGACACGAGAATGTGTACTATATCCAATATAACTAATCATTTTTTTACGATTTAATTTTGACCAATTGGCTGTCCTTTAGTATTCCACTTTAGCGTGAACTTTTCATTTTTATCTCTTTTTCTATTAACATTTGCTACAAGAGTGCGTGATCGTTTTATTTTACTCTTACCTTCTCCTCCACTCGAGTTTCCTCTTGTACATTCTTTTGTCCTTGAGGAGCCCATCAATCTATAAAAATGTAAGGCCAATAGAAATTGGATTTTATGCTAAAAAAAACAACAAACACATTTGTGTTTTAACAAATACATGAATAAAATGCAACATATATATAAGATGGAATTGAACACTGAATATGTCTACGACAGTATACTAACCAACATAAAAAAAATCATATGCATACAAACTTACTTATTCACCATCCTTCATTATGATCATCTCTGACATACACCTCTTGAGCATTGTTGTCATCAAAAGTTGGAGCCTTAGAGAAAATATTTCCATCAATGATATCATCTACATCATTCTCACGCTCATCACTAGCAAATCTCTTTCTTATGGATAACACAATTGAAAATTTCTTGTCAATTGGATCTACTACATAGAACACTTGTTTTGCTTGTGCTGCAAAAATAAATAGATCTTCTTCATAGCCAAACATATTGAGGTCCACAAGAGTAAACCCCAAGTCAGCAACTGGCAAGCCGCTGTTATTATAACCCAACTTGAAGCGAAAAATGAAATTTTAAACATCGTGTATTTCAGTTCCAATATCTTCTTAATCACCCCATAATATTGCATGTTTGCAATGCTTGAATTTTTATCTTTAGGACTAGAAACATGGAGAGCTTCTGTTACAAGAGTGACTCCACTATTTTGTATAGGGCTCTTATCATCACGATCCTTGGTATAGAATGTATAACCATTAATGATGTATGCGATGTAATGAAAGGCCTCATGCACAATCCAATGTTCATCCTTGGCCCATACGACAATTATTTGAATTTATCAGATACATCTATTGAATTCTTTATTTTTGTAGATATCTCCTATTTGAACCATTCTATAAAAGTGTGCTTGCGCTCATTCACAATCCAATGTTCATTTCTTCTTTGGTTCAGGGCTCTAAATAAATTCTTATGCTCTTCTACGTAAGGATGAACTTCATCAGTGTTATGAAGAACATATATACAGGTGTGCTTGTTGCCTTATCTCATATGACATGGTGACTAGTTCAACTCATGTAATCCCTCTTAATCTAATGTATTAATTCGTCCAAGTGTAGGGAGGCCAATTGCTGTCACACCAGATAAACACTCACTATAGAACTCAACAACCTCTTTAGTTATATAACGCTCAATAATTGATCCCTCTAAACGATATTTATTCATTATATACCCCTTGAGCACTTTCATGTACCTTTCAAAAGGTACATCCATCTCAAATAAACAAGTTTACATAATCTCACCTCTCTAACTAGATGAACCACCAAATGAATCATGAATTCAAAGAAAGATGGGGGAAAATACATTTCAAGCTCACACAGAGTAATAAAGATATCATTCTGTAACGAATTCAAATGATTGGAATCAATTACTTTGCTACAAATCGCCTTAAAAGAAAAAGCATAGTCTAGTAATTACAAATCGAACACGCTCTAGCAAAATGGAAAGTATAGTTATAGGCAACAACTATTGCATTAAGATATGCCAATCATGAGACTTTAGATCAACTAACTTCAAATCAGTCATTGACACACAAGACTTCTACCATTAGAAGAATTTCCAACATGAACTTTTACTTGAGAGAGAAAAGCTAAGAAATCATACTTCTCTTGCCTATTAAGAGTATTTCATGTAGGAGGCAAAAAATGTAGATTTCCCCTTTCATGTGGTTAAAATTCATATCTCATTCCCATTTCAACTAAATTATTTCTTGATTTGATGCCATCTTTTGTTTTGCCTGGAATGTTCATCAACGTGTCAATCAAACTATCACACACATTTTTTTTCGATATGCACCACATCGAGGCAGTGTCTTACAAACAAAATTTTACAATACGAAATGGTGATAAAGATAGACTCTTTTTTCCAGCTTGTGATAGCTTCAACTCTCCTCTTATTCCCATATGCATCCATCTTACCAAATGTTATCTTAATGTCTTTCACCCTATCATACACTTGTTGACCGGTTAACGGTAAAGGAGTTGTCTTCTCCTCTACCTCTCCATTGAACTTGTTTTTTTTGCCTATGATAATGATGATCCTCGGGCAAAAGTATACAATGACCATTATATACCGATTTGTTACTGCATTTCAAATGTGTATGATAAGTATTGCTCTCACAGTTCGGGCAAGCATGATGACCCTTGGTAGTATATCCTAACAGATTTCCAGATGTTGGAAAATCGTTGGTGGTGCAAAATCAGCATTCTAAAAATCCCTTCTAGGCCCCGCCTAGGCCCCGTTTAGGCGCTAGGCGGCCCCCTCCCTCTAGCCTTTTAACCCGCCTAGGTGGTGCCTAGCTAGGTGTCCGTCTAGGCAACCATTTAGGCCGCCTAGGCGCTAGGCGGTCCCTCTCCGCCTAGAACCCGCCTAGCGTATGTGTTTTTTAGAACATTGTGCAAAATAAAAGTGCTTGCAAGTTAAATGTTTCTTGTGTATGTGCATCAAAGGCTTCAATACCCTCTTCCAACAAGAGTTGGAAATCTTGAATCAATGGGGCCAAGTATACCAACAATTAAAACATCATATACTTCCTCTTCATGCATGATGTTGGAGGTAGGTTATAAATTACCAAAATAACAGACCACATGCTATAAGTGCTACTTAAACTATCATGTGGGCACACTCCATCAGCGAGCAGCGTAAGGTGTAGATTTCTGCTCTCCTTAGAAAAATTAGGATACTTACTATCTATATATCTCCACTGGGGGGGAATCTGTTGGGTGCCTAATTTTTCCATCCTTCAATCTTTTTGTCTGATGCCACACTAAATTCTTTGCATCACTTCGGATTGTAAACATATGCTTAAGTCTTGGTATGATCGGAAAATACCAAAGCACTTTAGAAGGAACCTTTTCTTTCTTATATCGTGTTGTATTACAACTCGGACAATTTTGCAATAAAGCATATTCCTCCTTCCTATACAAGATGCCGTCATTCGGACATGCATGTATCTTCTCATAGCACAATCCCAGTAAGACAACATCTTTTTAGCTTCATATGTACGACTAGGAAGAGCATTGTGATTTGGAAGCATGTCTTTTAAAACTTCCAGTAGAGTTGTGAAACTTTTATCACTCCACCCATTTCCTACTTTAAGGTTATATAACCTAACAACAGCTGATAACTTTGCAAAGTTAGAGCAACCACCATATAGTGGAACTTTTGCATCACTTAAAAAGTCATCCATTTCATTTCCTGACTGCTCAAAGTTATCTTGGGCAACATGTATCATATCCTCTAATCTATGCCCTTCATATCCATCTTCCTCCATACCCTCCAAGCCACCAATATCTTCCTCATCATGTCATATCCATCTTATGTAACTTCTATCGATCCCATCCACAATCAGATGTTCACTTATTCAATATTCACTAACTAGCTTAATGTTACCACAATTCAGACATGTACAATAAATCTTCCTTCCCTTTCCATGGTGTTGAACCGCTTTATTCATAAATTCTGTAACTCCATCCTCATATTCTATAAACACACGATTTTGAACATCCAATTTCTATCCATCATGAAAAACCACTTCCCATCCAAACACCATACAACTAACTAAAACAACATCTAAATACCTAGGTTGTATAATAATATGTAGAAATGATAGACTATATGCTTAACTCTTCGAAATAATCATATAAAAGACCAAAGAGAAACCAGAAAAGAAATGCAAATCAGAACAAGTAGACAATTTTAAAGATTAGTCAAACCAGAAAACTCTTCAAAATAAATTATGCAAGTTTTTTTGATAACATACAAAAATTCTAAACATTCAACTATTAATTGAAGTAGATGAAAGCTAACAATAATTGTAGCATAATTTCTATACATAAAGTGAAACAAGAGACATGAAAACAGTAGGTAGCTTGCCTGATCACAATTTCAATATTGCTAGAGCTAGGATGAGGTGAACTATAATCAGCTTGGTCAGGCTAAAAGAAAAAGGACATTTTAAAGATTAGCTAGTCAATTGATAAGAGCATAACTAAAAAATAGAACATTGAACAATATGAACCAGAAAACAAAACATTGCACAACAGATATAATCAACATAGATTAGTTCACTCAATGGAAAAAAATTGAATTCATAATATAACCAATATTTATATAGGTTATTACACAATAAACATAATCAGCCAGATGTTGTGTTTTTTGAGTTGTTCAAAGTGTGTTTGCGCGTATGATTATCATGGTGTTTCAAATACGTTGGTATAGAGATATTTTGATTGCTTTTTGAACTCAGTCAAACTTAGAATCTTAAAACCCATTGATTTTTTCTTTCCTCCACATATGGCTGATCTGAAGACTTTAGACCAACTAACTTCAAATTAGTCATTGACATCAATATGTATTTAGCTGAATTGATAATAAATCATAGAAAATCTATTCATCTTCTTCCTCACTGCAGAATATCTAAACACCTTTAAAATGAATCCAAAATATAATGAAGTACACTATGTAGCAACATTCAACTAATGCCAACAAAACTGCATTAATCCAAAAATGAATTGACTCAAAATTAAGCACTATCAATTTAGATTGAATACTCTGCACAAAAGTGAGAACCTTGCTATACAATTGAGTATCCATAAACTCCGTCTCTCATATCCGATGGTGTCTAAGAATTTATTTGACCCTTCATTGCACCCAATCATTCAATGATTCAACAAAAAAGAGGCTCTTACGAGATATATATTGATCATGCAATAGCTATGCCAAAGTTCATATGAATTCAATTTCATGAATCATTTAAATTCAATAGCTTTAAGGTAGATAGAGAAGCAACATCTTTAATGCAAATAAACTTGGTCAAGGTGGATTTAGTGGTGTGCACTAAGGCATACTCGAGATGGAGAGGCGGATAAAACAAGTAAACAAGAATATCACCTTTATCCTAAACCTTCTAAGCATCACCTAGTAAAAGTGAACATTGATAATACACATCTATGTATAACTTTGCCAGTCAAAAAATTTCATCAACACAAGAAAATGTAAGAGATACATAATCCCTTTCAGAATCCGCCAAAAATTATCACTTTGCCTGTCAATTTGCAGAAGTTGATCGTGGATTGCATGTATGCACGTCCCGCTTAATATCAAAAGTTAATATCTCACGGGTATATTTTTAACCGTGTTAATTTGGGTTGATTATATAAAAGAGCCGTGTTAAATATGTTGCAAATTTACTAGTTCAATGAAAATTGTGTTATTATCGAATTCAAATTACCATGGCACGTGGTAAATGCCACCATATCAAAAACACCTTTTTCTACGAGTGAGTGTTAAATAATCATAGAATACTTGGGGAAACTTGTTTCATTACAAACATTGTTAGTGAGGACACTACCAACCAAGTATCATTATTGGAAGCCAGTGAGGATACTACGTACCAACCAAGTATCATTACTGAAAGCTAGTGAGGACACTACCAACAAAGTATCATTACTGAAAGTTAGTGAGGGCACTTACTTCATTACAAGAGTGAAGGTGATCTGAGTTGAGTGTGTGGTCTTATCTACGATGATGATTCCATGAGCTAAAGGAAATATATGTGGTAATCTAGAGGAAAAGGTTTGATTTGCTTTTTTTTGGGTTGAGCGGATTGCCCATGAGAGTCGAATCAATGACTTTTGGGTACTGCCCTTGGAAGTCTAACCACTTGACTAGATGCCCAAAAACCAAGAGGTTTGATTCAATTTACTTGTATTGATTTAGCTGATTTCATTACAAGAACTAGCTAGGTTGAGGAAGAAGGTTGAAGTTCATCTAGTCGGTTAAGACTTAAGGGGTAACCTGGTAAAAAACTTAAGTCTATAAAAAACCAAGGGTAAAATAGTAAAAACGGGATTTAATGGGAAAGCTAATGGGGTTGACGACTAGGTGGTTTGGGCAACAAAATTACATATAATGGGTGTGTCAAAATAAATAGACTGTTAATGGGTCGTATGTTGCAATATCTATCATTCGGGGGTGTTTAACACCAAAACCTCTATATTTTATTTTGTTCGTTCCTTGTAAAACCAAAACAAAACCAAAAAACCTTCAAGAAAAGTCGAATCGAACTTTTCTAGGGTTATATCGGTTTATTAAATTTAGAGATTTGATTGTCAATCGACAATCAAATCTCTAAATTTAATAAACCGTTTTAAACATTTATAAATATATTTTCCTCCCTCTCACGAGGGTTCTCACTTCTACTCTACAACCCAAAATCATCAATTATATCTTTGATATTAAATTAATTTATACTTATTTTCCTCCCTCATGAGAGGATCAGGGTGGTTGATGGGCTGGCGGAGTAGGCATGCTTAACTTGAAGGATAAAGCAATAGGGTTGGATAGTTAGTCTGAATTTTCTCAAACTTTCTTGTTCTTTAAGTTTATGTTCAGTTTTAGTTTTTCTTTTGGGATCTCTTAGCTTGTCGGTTGTAGTTGTTGAGTGATTTGGAGCGTATGTCTTGGGTTTTTTCGGGCATATTCCATCCAGGTCTGGAATACCCCCATCCTGACCCTCCAGATCCTGCATCTGCGGGACTACCTGGGTAAATGTTGTTGTTGTTGTTGTTGTTAATTATATATTATCTTGTTCATAATAAATAGCTTTTATCTTTCACAATAAAATAGTTGTTAGTTTATATATTTTTATTGAGTTCAATATATAAAGCCATTAGAATCATGTTGGCCCATTTTATAAATCTAATTTTTTTATATTATATTTAAATATATTTTAATCAAATAACAATTCATAGTAACTATATCTCATATTGACAAATAATATTATTAAAATAAAAATATAAGATCAAACCAAAAACAATCAACTAAAGCATCTCATTTAATAATCTCAAAATTGTGGTCATAGAGATAATGATATATATTGATTATTAAAGATAAATTTTAGAGGATGAAAAAGTAAGTTAATTTTATTTACTAAACTGTTAGAGACAAAACAGGTTTCAAAGCCATGATTTGGCTATGGTCTATCATCTATCTTCTTCTTCTTCTTCTTCTTCTTCTTCTTCTTCTTTTATTTCTATCTTTTTCCATCTAATATTTTTTTTTTAGCTATTTGGCTAGACATATATTTCTTTTTTATGCATATATATTTTCCATATTTTTATCGATTTATTTTTTCCCATAAAAATATAATTTAAGTAGCCAATATCTAAAAATACATTTGAAAAATATATAAACTAAATTTGTGTTATAATATTCATTTATAAGTTGTATGGACCTATAACTCTACTATTATTAAATTGATTAAAATTTTATATGATCTATTAACATATTCATTTTATTTCAAAAATAATACAATTATATTTTTCTAAACGATTTATGTTGATAAGTCATAATTAACTTAATTTTTGATTTCTATCATCATGTAAAATCTTATTAACTATAAAAAATATATATGTTGATAAATTATTTCACTTGAGATTTCATATCATATCACATATGACTTTTTAAAATAATCAAGTGTATTTTGAAAATAAATTATTGTGTTTTATCTATTATTTTTATCTATATTATTGATTGTGTCTCGTACAGAGTACGTGTAATAATCTAGTAATTTAAAATGTGAAATGTGAGTTCGTGAATGCGGAATACAACTAGTATATCTTTATAAAGGACAAATGGTCTAAAAAACACATCCAATCTTCTCAATTTTACAATGTCTTTATCTCTTCTCTAAATACATTTAGCCCCAGCCTAGGAGAGAAGGAGATTCGTTTTTTCACAAAACTCGGGAAGATATATATTCGGATAGATCGGAGATTCGTGTAACCATGGCAGCTATGTTTCCTCAATACATGTCATAAATAAATGTTATTTGCATTGAGAAAGACTCATGTAAGGATGAGTCTTACGGTAGGAAATAGGAATGAATCTTGTACGTTTGATTATCTTAATCCCACGGCTGCTATTTACGCGTCCGTTCCCAAAAAAAAAAGCGCTTACTAAATAAAAAAAAAAGGAAAAAGGAAACAATAAACTATCGTCCTCACGCTCTGCAACCTGCGTTCTCCATCATTTCCTTCGTGTTGGTGATTTCCATGGAGTCCACGCCCTCCGCTTCCGGCGCCGACAACCGGATCTCCATCCCTTCCTCCTCCTCTTCCCCTCCGACATGGTCTTCGCCGTCGCCGCCTCCTCCGCCATCAACTGCTCGATTTTATTAGGTTTTCAGATCTGCTCGCTCAGATCTAGGATCTCCCGGACGAGATCGAGTCCAAGCCGGCCAGAGCTAGGATCTCCCGGACGCCTTCGAGCTCGTCGGCCTCGGAGGATGAGCACGATGCCGATTCTGCAGTTACCGACGTCTCTCGCTCCGAGATCGAGCTTCCGAATCGAGGCCGAATCCGGCGATGTTGGACGTGAGCTTCTTCAGCACTTTACTGCCTTGCTCTTTCAGATTTTCATTCTCGTTCTCCGATTCCTCTGAGATGCTTCTCGCACTTTATGCAAGGGGAAGACGACGCCACCGAGGCTCTGAAATCGGAGTTTTTTATGAAGATCGATCGGGAGAAGGTCGCCTTGGAGGAGAACTTGCAGGCAGGAGATCGGGAGAAGGTTGTGGATTTGAGTTCCTTTTGTTCAGCTCCTGATTGTTTTTGTACATAAAATCGATTTGAGTTTTTTTTTATTTGGATTGGCAGGAGAACCTCCCGATGCCGTTATGTGAGAGTCGGAGTTTGGATTTACATAAAATCGATCATGGTTTCCATTATTTGTGGCTGGAGAGGTGGTTGGTCTGCTTGTGGACATGGATTGTGTTGGGCTGAAGCCTAGCTTCAGCATGATTTCTACTAGTTGATTGTTATTTTAGGTCATTTCTTGCTGAATTTGGGTGTTGTTGTTGTGTTGTTAGGTTTGTTAGCACACCTTAAAGCCATATCTTATCACATAATTGTGATTGTGTATTCATGTGCTCAAAAGTATGTTGGTGTTGAGTTAAGATGTATGCAAATGTTCCTATGTGAAAGCTAGTATTCCTGTGCTCAACTCAATGTTGTATATTTGTCCTCCCAAAATGTCAATCTCTGTTAGAAATGGTTAATTGATAAAGTTTGCTCAAGAGTTTAGCATGATTAGTTAACTGAGGATTTTATATAGCCTTTTCTAGTTTAAGAGGTTTATAAGGATTCTTTAATCCACGTCTCTGTTCATTGTTAGTAGAGTACTTAATAGTATTACAATAGAGTTGTACAAATTTGACCATAGAGTTGTACAAATTTGACCATTGAGTTGCACAAATTTGACCACTGAGTTGCACAAATATTGATGAACAAATTGACCATAGAATTCAACACATTAGCAATAGAGTTGAACAAATATGAATGAACAAATTGACCATAGAGTTGTACAAATTTGACCATTGAGTTGCACAAATTTGACCAATGAGTTGCACAAATTTGACCATTGAGTTGCACAAGTTTGACCATTGAGTTGCACAAGTATTGATGAATAAATTGACCATAGAATTCAACACATTGGCAATAGAGTTGAACAAATATGAATGAACAAATTGACCATTGAGTTGCACAAACTTGACCATTGAGTTGCACAAATTTGACCATTGAGTTGCACAAATATTGTTGAACAAATTGACCATAGAATTCAACACATTGGCAATAGATTTGAACAAATATGAATGAACAAATTGACCATTGAGTTGCACAAACTTGACCATTGATTTGCACAAATTTGACCATTGAGTTGCACAAATATTGATGAACAAATTGACCATAGAATTCAACACATTGGCAATAGAGTTAAACAAATATGAATGAACAAATTGACCATTGAGTTGCACAAACTTGACCATTGAGTTGCACAAATTTGACCATTGAGTTGCACATAAATTGATGAACAAATTGACCATAGAATTCAACACATTGGCAATAGACTTGCACAAATTGCCAAAGTGAAACAAACTATACGAACTTTGACTGTTATAAAATATGACATGAATGCAAAATTGATCATAGAGTTGCACAAATAAGCAATAGAGTTGCACAAATATGGTTGCACAAATCGGCCATAGAGTTGCACAAATCGGCCATAGAGTTGCACAAATACGGTTGCACAAATAGGCCATATGGTTGCACAAATCTGGACGCCCGTGCCGTTTTCCGAAAAATACGCTCGTGCCGTTTTTTTCCCTTTTTTTCTTGAGCCCTTGATCTCTCCTCATCCAATGGCTATGATTCATTCTTATTTCCTACCATAATAAGCATTCCTACCGGATCCGGACCCATCTGCATTTACATACACAATTGACGTTAAATGACAAAAGTAGGTCCTCACGTCATTACGCAACATAAGTACCGAAAGTTTTGTTTAACGGAGCAAGACAAAATATTGGTCCAATAGGGTCCACGGTCAATCCCTTACTAGTAGATCTGTCAATCGAGTCGGGTCGGGCGGGTTTGGGTTGGGTCGTTCCGGGTTCGGGTTATTTCGGGTTTGGGTTGAGATCGGACTCTGGTCTATTTGGGTTGGGTCTTGATGGGTTATCGGGCGGGTTCGGGTTGACCGGTGGGTCAATTTTTTTTGAAACTTTACAAACTAAAAATTTGAAACTTTAAAGAAGACCACGAAGACATATATGTTAAATAATGTGGTATTGCGATTGACAAAATTCTGGATATATGTAGTATAAGGTTCTGGATATATTTATATAGATATTATACATATATAAACAACATTTCGGATATATTATATGGCATGGGTAAAAATGAACTTCCTAGCTTAATTTGATTCTTTTTTATCAAATTTCTTTTTTGTGAAAAAAGGGAAAGCTACATTTGGATTTAGCCATGAATGATTCATAATAAAAACAATCAGTAAAGTATTTAGAAACATACAAAAACATGTGAACTTATAAAAGTCCACAAACTAATTTAATTTACTACTTCTAGTCATATGTATACTTTCAATTCAATCAAGGAATACATCTTTCATAGTAGACACAAGCTTCACAAATTAGAGATAAGCAAAATGCAGCAAACAAGTTTACAAAAAAAAAGAACTTAAATGCATCAAAAAGAAACTCAACAACCCGTCATTTTCAAATTCGCCTGAAAATTTCATGACCCGCCGGGTTGGACCCGACCCTAACCCAAAAATTTCCGGGTTTACCGGGTCGGATTGAAACTAGGTTTCGGGTTCAAATTACCGGGTTAAAACCCTGAAATTTTCAACCGAATCGGATCGGATTTACGGGTCGGGTCAGGTTTCGACAGATCTACTTACTACTATCTTTGTCCCTTACAATAGACAACATCATTTCACTCCTTCAGTTTTGTTGATCAAAATAAAACACTAGCACTAGAACTAGCACTAGCACTTTTCCGGTGCTCCCTTCGAGTAATCCATGATGATTTGTACTAATGGGTCGGTACTCCCTTCCACTATACACCATCATTTCACTCTTAAATTTTGCAGGCTACAAACACCTCGAACATACTAATGGGTACCAAACTTGTAAGGTCATAAATGCTAATGATCACCTAATATCCAAAAACCTATCACTTTTATCATTTTTTTCTTCTCCACGTCATCTCATGCTCCTCCCATTTTATTTCGCGATACCCACTTAAATATCAATGAACTCTTAAAACGCACTTTTTCACGTCCAATTAGACGCGCACCGGCCGGTGCACTTGGCAAACTTTTTGTACTTTTTGTATTTGACCCTCAATTTTGGCTAAATTACGAGATCATCCTAATATTCTATGAATTATTCCAGATCTATCTTTTTTAGAACGGTTTGTTAAATTAATGACTTAAAATGGTACTTGCTACCATAATCTACTGACTATATCATGAATAATCTATTTTCTTTGATCACAAGCCCACCATGCTCCGTAATATAAGATAACAAAATTAGAGAGGTTTGACCGTCACTGGACGTAGTATCAATGGACCTCCGGCGTTCCTATAGCTCCCAGATTTCTAGGGGTGGCTAATCCTCAACCAGGACTCCCTTAGTCCAAGCACAAAACAGATCTGTTTCGTTTCCTACCTCAGATCGTAGTCTCTAACTTATAATCTTTGAATAGGTGGATGGAAGGTTTGTAATCAAGAAAACGCTTTATTCAAGACATAGCTTTCGATTAAGTAGCTTTCCCTTATTTAAAAACAAACTTTTATTGAATTTGAAAGGATTACAAGCACACAAACACACTGAAAAACACACAAATCACTCAAACACTCAAGCTAGAAAGATCCATAGAAGGATTTGAACTCTTAGAGTGAGGGAAACTCCTCTTCACTAGTAAGTTCAAAGCTTTCTTTTTCTCTTTCTCTAGATTCAGACTTTTCTCTCTATTTTTCGGTGCCCCTTCTAAGCTTACAAGCGGGTGTATTTATAGAGCTGGAGTGAGCATAGGGTGCTCTCTTAGTGCTCTTTGAATATGACCCGACAAAGTCTCAGGGAATCCACTCACATGGAAACAATGCCGTCACTCTCTGAAAAGAAAAAGCATTCTGAAAATACATTAAAGATAAAAGTAAAATGACAAGGCTCTCTTTTGGTGACCGTTTGAATTGGAATGGTGATGTGGCCCGACAGATTAATCCATGCAATTATTGAGGTTATGCATGCCTTCGTCTCCTACATTATCTTCCCAATTCTCTGCATCATATTCATCAAGCTCTATTTACTTGATCAAGTTCTCTGAATACTCTGGATCCCAGTCCATTAGATGATCCCAAAGGAACTCCTGACCCTTTGGTGATAAGTATCTCCCATATTCAATTTGTGACAAGTACTCTTGGATAGAATCAGATGACTCTATGGCTTATAAGAAATAGGGTTTTAGTTCTTTTGAAATTATGACAGTAGTAAAGCCAACCTTGAACATAATTACATCTTTCTTCTGATATATCTTGATGATTTCGTAGATGTAGAAGAATCCTCTAGCTCTGGCTTCAACAGCTGTTTTGAGCGGTGGTTGATGTACTGGTAGTGGATTGTCTGAAAAATAATCTGTTTTTTGGAGAAACATAAGTAGGTAATGTGGAGCTCTTGAATGCCCTCCTTCTATTTCCATATTAGCAGGCTTCATGAAACTAATCAAATTGTCTTCTTCTTTTGATTTTATAATCCTGTTGAACATGTACTTCTGGAACTTAGTGAAATGTTTGTATAATGGACTCCATGGCCTAGGAAATCTTCCATATATCCCGTGGCACATCCCATAATCCCATGCTTTCAGAATTCCTGCATCTTCATCAGGACTACCTGGTAGACAAACTCCTCCAATTCCGGAATGGCCATACATAATTTGAGATCCCCATTCTTCCCATACGTCGTAGTAAATACCTGAATTCCTGTTCATCACCTGAGCATACCAATCTGGAAAATCTTTATATTTCCAATAACCCTTCAGTTTTTCTTGGAGCTCCCAAGGAAGCTGAAGCATCTTGTTTGTTATTTCTAGCTCTAAAATTCTGGTATTGGATATGCAGTTTGCTATCTGATATCCATAGCGACATCTTCTCTTACCAACTTCTTCTAAAAAAGAAACTACTAAATTACTGGGAGGTGACACCCATCCCTTATGATGCTTGGTCTTTTCAGCGAACTTAGCCCTCTCCGCATCCGAAGGACGCACGGAGAGGAGAAACCCGACTTACTCTTTTATCTGTTCTGGAGAGGCATTCTCTAATCCATAATCCTGATACAACCTCATAATTGGTTGTTGCCCGCTTGTTATGTATCTGTTTGGCATTTTTATCACTTGCAAGTTCTCTTATTAAGCTGTCTGCCACAGAGTTCTTTGATCCCTACACATGTTCAATGTTAAAGGAAAACTGGTTAAGGACTAATTGCCAACGCAGGAGCCTCCCTTGCGCTTTCATATTATCAAGATTATTTTGAATAAAACCCAGTATTCCTTTACAGTCAGTCCTTACTGTAAAGGGTTTTGGAGCAAGAAAGATTATAAATTTATTAATTCCTTTTAAGATGGCAAGAATCTCTTTTTCCATAACTGTGTAGTTACATTCAGCCTTGTTGAAACTTCCACTGTTGTAACTGCACAACTTATTATCCTTCTTAACCTGCACAACTTGATAATTACTCGCATCAGTTTCAAGAAAAAGTTCATCATCTTCATTGGGTAAAGTTAACACCACAAGCAAATTCATGCAACATTTTTTAAGCTCTCGGACTATCTTAGTGTCCTGACTACTCCAAATCCACACTTCTTCTTTTTTCAGCTTACTCTGTAATGGTTTCCTAAGTTTAGCCAAATTTTTTATGAAGTCAGAGGCATAAGTGAGACATCCTAAAAATCTTTCTAATTGCTTTCTATTCTCTATAACATCAAGGAATTTTTCTACCTTTTCAAGGATATGATCTTGTAATACAATCTCCCCTGCCTTAATTTTTTATCCTAGGAATTCAATTTCTGGTACTGCATAGATGCATTTTGTATGTCCTAGAACGATACCATGATTTATGCACTCTTGAGTTATTGCTTTAAGATCATGCATATGTTGTTCTAAAGTCTTAGAAAATATTAAGATATCATCAATGTAAACAAGACAACAATGTTTAAGATCTTTAAAGATTTTATCCATTCTTCTCTAGAATATTTGTGGAGCATTTTTTAACCCCAATGGCATAACTACCCATTCATAATGACCTTGAGGAGCATTTTTTAACCCAAATGGCATAACTACCCATTCATAATGACCTTGAGGTGCACTAAATGCTGTTAAAGGTATACTGTCTTTATCCATTTTAATTTGCCAATATCCACTTTTACAGTCCATTTTGGAGAACCAAGTGGCTCCTTGTATCCTATTGAACAAGACCGTTTTATTAGGGACATAATATCCATCAAAGACGGTGTTATTTAATGTCTTATAATTGATAACCATTCTAGTCTTTCCTCTTTTTTCTTCAGCATGATTCCTAACCATAAATGCATGACTAGAATGAGGGCTCTTACTTTCTCTAATTAATCCTTTTTTCAATAGTTCGTCTATTTGTTCTTTAAACTCATGTTGGTCTTTATAAGTATAAACCATTTGCTTAACCCTGATGATAGTCTTAGAATCTATAAGCTCTATCTTAGCAAATGAATTATCCTTATCCCAAAACTTTAAAGGATCTTCAGAATATAATTCTCTACATAAATCCTTTTGTTGGGTTATTATCTGTTCTTTTATCCCTACTTCATCTATAAAGAGTGCAAATTCTCTTTGCGTTGGAACTATCTGCTCCTCACCACGCTTACTGCGCGTAAATTAATTTTTTGATGAGTATAGGCATCTTTCATTTTTCTAACACAAGCTAAATCCCCATTAATAGTAAATATCATACTTTCTAAGCTTTGAGTACAAGGAGAATATAGCCTTTGGAAGTTATTTCCTATTATCATATCATGAGATGTTTGTTCCGTAGCCCAAATAATAGGAATTATACAAGGGTAACCCCCAAGCATAATTGGTAAATTCAAAATAACTTCTGAATGAACCATAATACTATTATCAACTATTCTAACCTGAATAGGTTTAGTAGCAGGTTTCCACATAAATTCAGGGAATAATGTTTTCTTTCCAAAACAAACAGAACATCCACTATCTACGAATGCACATAACTCATAATTATTAAATCCATCAATGCATATCGTTATAGGAACGTAAATACTGTTTGGATTAGTGACTCTTAGACAAGCTTCAACTTGCATATTTAACTCTTCGTCTTCTTCATAAACAGGTTCACTAATCGTTTTAGTTTTAAACCCTATTAGCTTTCTATCAACTCTAAACTTCGAGGACTCTCCTTGTAGCATTGGACGACCTTCTGGGTTTGGGTTAGAACTTGCCATTGATCCTAGATCTATGTTATGTCTAGATGGCTCATTAATAGTTCTACCAACGGTGTCCATTTCAAGTTTCTTATTCAAAGCTGCTAATAGACTAGCAATATCCTCATTTATCTTAAAAGGACTTTCTTCTTTAATTGTCCTATTTGGAGGAGCTAATTGGTTCTTCTGGGTAAGATTCAAACTAGGATTAAACCGAGAACTTCTACTTCTTGAAAGGCTCCTATCCATTGTTAGGTTCGCGGGTGATTGAGATGTGGTATGAATTCTTCCTTCCTCATGAACCGTTAAGATTTTTTCACGCTTAGCGTTTGAAGGGTTCTCAAAGGCATTTATCCATATAGTTTTTAGACTGATTTGTTCGGGCTTAACCTTAACAGGAATTGCTATCTGACCTGGTGACCTGGTCCACTAATTTCATATTTATCAGCCTCTACCATTTGCATCCTTAATGGAGGATTGGTGGTGTTTTCTAGTTTGTATACCACCTTCCACTTCAACTGTATAGGACAAGTTCCTTTATGCATATTAATTCGTTCAATTATCAACTGAAGAGCTAAGAATTTAGGTGCAAACTGGTCTTCTAGGCTAATATATTTAGGCCTACAAATCCATGACACTGGCCCTTGACTTAAGTTGCATATGACTCCACTTATGGTTTGATCACTAAACTTCTTATGCCTAGTGTCACAAACAAAGTTAATGCAATGCACATTTTTACCAAAGTCTTGTAGTGGAGTTATGAATATTTGGATACCACACACAAAGATATACTTATATCTCTTATCCTTGTTGTGTTTCTGGATATTTTTCCAATTGATTAGATTGATTTCGGTAGCTTGATTTTCGTTATTTTTAATTACTATATCTCCAAGCATTTCTTCGCACACAAACTTAGAGAATGCTGGGAAGAAATGTCTCTTGAAGAATTGTTCTTTAGCAATGACAGGGAATTCTACTCCTGACTTACGCATGTTCTCAATTTGTTCCTCATCTATGGAGGATTCAGCTTCTTGGAGCTGAGTTAGCGTAGTCATTTCCCCTCCAGATTCGAATGCTTTTGAGAAATCAACGATGCTAGAGCTCTCTCCTTGCATCATTTCGTTAATTTCTTCACAATCCGAATCTTCTACCTCTTCTTCTTCCACTACTTCAACAACTCCTTTGTTGTTGCCTAATGCTAATTCTATAGCTTCATCCTCAGATATTTTAATGTAATCCATACTTCCTAATGCTTCTGCTAATTTATTATTCTTTCTATTCTTGCATTCATTAGCATAATGTCCAGTCTCTCCGCAAGCCCAGCACTTGCAACTCTTTTTCTTTTCTGGACAATAAGAGACTTTCCTTAAAAACCTTCTTTTCTTAACAAAGGGTTTTTTATAATACTTCTTATGATGTTTTTCACCTCTTTGCTTTTGAAACTCTTTTTTCTATAATGTTTTCTTTGATAATCTCTCTTATCACAACCCCATTCGTTAGGGAATTCCCAACATGTTAGCAACTGTCGTTTCATTTGTTGTGTTCCCTTAACCTCTCGACATTTTTTCTCAACCCATCTTTTGAGATATTTCATTCTATTTCCTAGGGTATCTCTAGACATATACCTATCTTTCCACTCATGGTAACCATTGCTAATTTCTTCATTAATTGGTTTGGGAAGTTTATCATAGAGCATTTGAAGATTAATAGGATTTTCACCAATTTTATAGTAGTAATGCTCAAATTCAGAAAGATAACTATCTAGATATTTCATGTTACACATTTCAAGGGTGCTGAGTTTTCTTTGCCATTCGATAAACTTTTATCATCCTCATCTCTTTCCCCAATAAACTCTTCATCTATAGCCTCACAAAGGTCTTTGAACATATAAAGCTGAGTTATTAGCTCTTAACCCTTCTTTGAAATCTTCTAGTACTCCTTCATACCAGTCAGCAACTATTCCTTCTAGACTATGCTCGATATAGTTCAAGAAGTTTGTTGCTCTCCAGTCTGTGTTGAGGTTTAACACGCTCATCATACTTTTCTTCCAGAAGTCAATTACTTCTTCACGTTTTCGGACTCCATCTAAGTTTAGCTTATAACCAGTTTCACTTATGGGTTCCAATTTGAGTTCTTTCTTGTTAGGTCGGTTATTGGGCATAATCCTTGCCCCAAATCTGGCTGTTTTCTCTAAAAATTCTTTAGGCTTACAATAAGCTTTTCTATAGATACAAGATCCTTCTTCATATTTTTTATAATAGGATCTGTTAGCTTCATTAGTTTCTTTCAACTCAGTAGGTGTTATTTCCTCTTCCATTTCGTTGGTGTCTAACACCCTTTTACCCATAAATTTACTTATCTTACGTTTTACTTCAGTTATAGGTATGGTTTCCATATGTTTTAACCTTATCAAACCCATTTGTTGATACATTTCTTCCTATTCTGTATCATATTCAGATTCTTCATTGCTAATAATACCAGGTTCCTCCATGGTATCTTCTCTTGGTTCCAAACTAATTTTCGTTGTCTTTTTCATTTTCTTCAAGTTTGGTTTTTTCTTTTTTTCTTTTTTTTTTTTTTACAATCACAATTTTTTTTTCCTTTTTCGTTAATATTTTTAACTGGTACTGAAAATATTTTTCCTGGGTTTTGATCTTAGAATGGATACTTGTAGGGGAATTTGGTTGATTTTTTAGCGTCTAGACCTTTTGCAATTGCACCTTGATGCCTAATTTTGTGAATAAGCTCGGTAGATATTTTCTTATTTACAATAGATTTTTAGTTCTTCTCTAATATTTTTGATTTTTTCACTTAATTTAAAGATACTACTTTTTAGTTCAGCGATATCATCAACTATGGTATTTAATATTGCTTCATGATGTTTATCGCCAATATTTAGATGCTTAATATGTGGAGCTTCTCTATTAATGCATTTTTCGGAAATCTCCAGCTTGTTAATTGATTAACTAGGCTCTGATACCAAATTGCAGGACTCGATTATAAAACAAGCTAGCTAAAAACCATCTACTAAATAGTCTAAGGATAAACAAAGTACATATTAAAACTTATAGAAATACTTCGTAATTATATAATAATAACGGGAACTAAAGGTAAATATTGCAAATTGCAGGCAAAAATGAAAAGTTGAAAAGCGGTGCGCTATGTAATATTGTAGGCGCGCGTTCGACTACCCCCTTTTCACTTTCCAACACGCATTTATTTACCTATTTACAATTACAATTACAATTACAATTATACCCTTTATCGACTAATTCAAAATATTTGTTTATGTAAATAAACATTATTAATTAATCCTAAATATTTATTTAGCTAAGTAAAAGTCAATAGTTAATTTTAATACATCACAATACTATTTTTGAAAAGAATGCAAAAATATACAAAATCAATGTCTATAGATAGATAAAAAGAAATTACGAATTGTGGTATATTTAAAATATATTTATTTTAATTATAATTGTAACCCAATAATTATTTGTATTTTAATTAATGTCTAAATAAATATCAATAATTAAGATAAAATTAATGTCCACCTGTCTCTCTTTGTTTTGTTACTTTTGTTCACTTTTATACCATTTGCCTTCCCATTAACCCGTATTGTTGGCCAATCCTCCTTTCATAGTTTCACATCAATTTCCTTTTTTCTTTTTCTGTGATACCCTTTGATACCCTAGCCAAACCCACCGATATTCATGGCCTAAGCTATCGGACCGATACCTATGAGTTCGTATAATTTCGGTCTCTAACCATACTTAATTAGGCCGAATACATATGTGGACCCCTAAAGTTGTAACTTTTTTGTAAACGGGCCCCCCAACTTTGAAAATTGCCTATTGAGTCCCTAAACTTTACTTTTTTTGCCTATTGAGTCCATTTTGCTGAGCTGGCTCGGCGCGTGTGTGTGCATTAAATGCAAGGCGAGTGTTAGCATTGAATGCAATGACATGGAAAACGAAAAAAAAAACAAATTTGCCGCTAAACCCAAATCTCCCTCACCACTTTCTCTCGTCATTTCCCCCCCTTTTTCTGAGCTCCATTTTCTTCCAATCTCCCCCAATCTCCCTCAATCTCCCTCTTCTTTCCCATTTCCTGCACTCACTATCCCATCTTTTACTGAGACAAGATGTCCTCTTCGAGCAGCAGAAGCCAAAGGATTGTGTCATCGGGTTGGATTTCTCGCAATAATGTGGGTTGCGACACAGTGTTCCCCGCTTGTATGTGTGGTATTGCAGCCTCAATTAAGCACTCGTGGACTGTTTCCAATCCTGGAAGGCGATTCTTCGGTTGTCCACACTATGGGGTAGGTTGAATCTGCTTATTTTTTAAAAAATCCTAAATCCTAATTTCTGGTATTGCAGCCTTATGAATTGAGCCCAATTTTGATCATTTCATTTGAATTTAATGTTGTGGTATGTTATTTGTAGAGATTTGATGCTTGTGGTTTTTTTCAATGGGTGGATCCACCGATACCAGACCATGCCAAGAGTGTGATTTCGGGATTGCTAAGGAATGTGAAGGAGAAAGAAGAAAAGAAGGCCAAGGCCATTTCAGAGAGGGACAAGGCCATTTCGGAGAGGGACAAGGCTAGGCGTAAAACATTCATCCTAATGTGTTTGTTAATTGTGAGCATAGGGCTCAATCTTGTTAGATTTAGGCTAGCTGTGTGATTTGGGAGATTTGTATATGCTGGTGAAATGTTGCCAATGTTGTTGTTATTGTAGAACTAAGTGGATGTGGTACTTGATCGTTTGTGGTTGTTATCATAGAACTGAAAAAAGTGGGAAATGAAGTTTGTTTGTTATCAACATTGTGTGAACTTTTGTTGGACAACATTTGCCTATTTTGCCTGTTAAATTTTGACAGCATTAGCTGCAGCATTTTTGACAGCATTTGAACATGCATAATGACCAATTTTTGACACAATTTTGACAGCATTTTGTGTCAAATATGAAGCAAGCATAAACACTAGATTGACAATGCAAGCAACTGATGTCTCTCATTTTAGTAGTGTTTTATAGGTCATTTTCCTTTGTAAATATGTGTCTTTCTTCCCTTTTCTTGTGTGTTTTGTACCTTTTTAGCTTAGTTCCCGTATTTCTATGAGATTCGGAGACTATGCGCGTTTTGTGTGTTTTATAGGCATTTTGGAGCAAGAATCATGGAGTTTGGAGCATGGCATGATGGAGGAATTCAAGGATGAAAAAGGATCCAAAATGGAGCTAACAATGTATGGAAAGAAGCCTCAAGTGAAGACGAAGAGAATGGCGAAAGAATCGAGTCAATCGGAGCTAAAACGAGAGAGAACGGAGCGAAACAAGCTGAAAAATGCCTTAGGACCGAGGTACCCAGCATGTCGGGCCCGAGGTACCATGGTGGCCCGAGGTGGTGGTCCGAGGTGTGCATGTCGGGCCCGAGGTACCAAGGTGGCCCGAGGTGGTGGACCGAGGTTGAAGCAAGTCGGGCCCGAGTTCTCTCCGTGTCGATCCATGTCGGTCGTGGCTCCGGATTCCTTTCTTTTTGGGATTTTCTTGTTAATTCCCATAATTGTATTGGCTTCCTTGGAGGTCAAGGAGTCTAGAAGCCTTGGAGATCAAGAAGTTCTAGAAGCCTTGGAGGTCAAGGAGAAGCCTTGGAGCCCAAGGAGTTTAGAAGGGTAATCTAGTCTTTGTGGTAGGGGGAATAATCTCTATTTAAACCCTTGTAATCTCTCATTAGAGGACATCTAGAAACACATACACTTTGGAGAGAGAGTAGAGAGGGACGTTTGAGAGGGTAGAAGGAAGAAGGGGGTGGACTCTTCTCCAAGGGAGGGAAAGAACCCAAGATCTAAAGGAGGATTTGGGTGAATTCCTTTCCTTGGAGAGGAAAGAAACGTTTAGGCTTGGAGCGGGAGTAGAGATTGCAAGAATTCCTCTTCTTAGTTTAATTCAAGTTTGCTTTGATCTTATGTTTGTGTTGTTGATTGTAGATTTGACTTGCATGATTCATGATTTATCTTTGGTCTTTGATGATTGCTAGTTTGAAATCCATGATTAGTGAGTAGATAGCTTGATCTTAGGCTATGAGGGAAACCTCTAGCTAGGTTGGGTTTGAACCCTCAATTCCATAGCCTTGAGTGCTTGATCTATGAATCCTCTCTACATGCATTGAGCTTCAATTCTCTTGTGGGAACAAGGGACCTAGGGCTTGTGATTGGTAAGAGTAAGCGGGAGTGATCTCGGACCCATCACTAGACCTAGCATCGAAGGCGAGTGGAAACTCCCTTAGGTCGATGTGTAGAGTGGAGGGATCGAAGGCTAACAACCTCGATCTCACAAGGATTAACACTTATTGCTTGAATTGAGGTGGAATCATCCATATCTAGCTAGAGAAGGAACCCAAGGCCCGAGATCCCCTTAGCCTAGCTTGTTTCTTCCTTCTTATTGATTGTTGTATCGAGCCCGAGTCCCCTAGCCTCGAGGCCGACTTTGTTTGTGCCTAGCTACCTCGGTCCCGAGATTGACAACCTCGGTCCCGAGTTGCTTCGTGTCTTCTCTCCCTATTGTGTTTGTGTTAGACAATCAACCGTTCAAACGCGCATGAAATAATTCCCTGTGATCGACCTCGACCACCGTACTACAACGGGGTCGTGATACAAATATTTTTTGTTGATTGACCCGGGGCCCTATCCTTAGAATTGGTATAGCACATTGGGCCTGTCATCTGCAACCAAATGCAAGCAAGCATTTTGACAGCAATTTGACAATGCAAGCAACCAAATCTGACAATGCAAGCATAAACACCAGATTTAACCAAAAAATGGCTTCATAAAAGCCTTTCATATAACTGCACAGACCAAATCTGTTGCATATAACTACACAAGCACAAACCAATAATTTAGCCAAAAGTGGCTGAGTTCATGAGTCAAAAGGTATTGTGTTTTGCCAAGTGTAGCGGAATTGTTCAAAAAACTACACAAAAGTTACTACAAATCCCAACATCTTAGGGCCTGCTTGAACTGGTTTGGCTAAGTAAAGGGTTTCCCATTGAATCATCTCCCCTCTGTCTTAGTTGGTTTGCTGTAACAGCTCGATTCCCTTGCCATCTCAATCCTTTCTTTTGAAGTGGTGAAAGTGAAACAGTTTGAGTTGCATCCTTTCTTGGCTTTGGTACCCTCAACACCCTAGATGATGGAAGTCCGGGCTGTGCAAAGCCAACACCAAACCACATATTCAGTTTCATATAACATACACAAACTGGATAAGTAAATAAAACAAACCAGTTGAAGCAGGCCCTTACATTTTGAATAGTAACACCAGTTTGTGGGTTGGTGTAGACACCCAGGCCTATGAGCCTACCCGTTCCTCTAGTTGGCCTTTGGGTGGTGGTGCTTGTGCTTGAGATGCAGCCTGTGGTGGTGGTGCTTGTGCTTGAGATACAGCCTGGCTTGTTCCTTGTGCTAGAGATGTAGCCTGCCTTCTTACACTTCTTCTCCCCTACTCACAACAACATTTTGTCAATTTGATGCAAAAGAATTGGAGGCAAAAGAGTTGGACTGGAATATACCTGTGAATCTTCTCCATCAACACCTGACATTCTTCTTCTTTTCCTGGACTGAGTTGTGGTGGGGGCAGTAGCTGCAGCAAAACTTGATGTAAAAGAGTTGGAGGCACCACCTGCTTGTCTTGTTCTTGCCACTGGGCACCCTTTTTTATTGTGGCCTTGTTTCTTGCAAACACTACAAGTCATTACAGACCCTCTCTTTGACAGCTTACCAATTTTTTTGGGCTCATCTCTTGGTTTTCTCCTGTTCACCTTTTTCCTCCCTCGTCTCTTTTTAATAGGTGGTGCCTCAATTCTTGGAAAATCAGATTGTGGCCACAGTTTCATGCCCAATACAGGTTGGATATGGTGTGCATAGGCCTTGAGATAAGTATCCTTCCTATGCCAGTGAGCAACATACTCATCAGGGTTCATATTCAGCAAGTGCATTGAACAAATTGCATGAGGGCAGTGTATGCCTTTCAGTTGCCAGCCCCTACAGCTATAAGTCCCCTGATTCAAATCAACTACATGGGAGTACTCTACATCTTCTACTTCAAAACCTTTATCCCCATTCCAAATGACATTGCACTGCATTGATAGCTCTTTGTTTTTCTCTAGCCTATGCAATGCCATGGGTGCTAGATCACAAATCCAAGTCCTAGTAAAACTATTCATCTTTGTAATCCTCCCCATAACTTGTTTTCTGATGTCTTCAAGCATTGTGATTATAGACTTATACCTAGCAGCTAGTATCTAGCTATTAAAAGTCTCACACATGTTGTTTTCCACCGTGTCACATTGAACCTCTGTCCTAAAGAAAGCCCTACAAAAGCTCTCCACACCATATGCTAAAAAATCATCACTGAGATCAGCCCCTAACCTTTCCATTCCTTCAATGTTGTCATTGAGCTGAACTTGGAAAGTAGACCATGCACATGCCCAAAATTTCTTTCTTTTGTCTGTCCCTCTCCACTTCTTTGCCCAATTGGCATAAATATGCCTTGCACACAGCCTGTGTTCTGCCTCAGGTAACTCATTTCTAATGGCAGCTCTTATCCCCTGCATTACATAGACAAAACATTGTCTTGGAATCAAGTTCATATAACATATGCACAAACTGGAAACAAGTAACTAAAACAGAATACACACAAACTGGAAACAAATATAAAACAAGTAAATAGAAGCATTACATAGACAGATGCACAAGCTGGAAACAAATAAATAAAACATAATACAAAACACACATTGTTTTAGCATGCGTCCACAACACCCTAAACATAAAACAAGTAAATAAAACATATGCACAAGCTGGAACACAGAAACATAATCCAAAAGTGGCAAGACACTCACCAAATGCATATCAGAAACCATTGTTAGGCCTTCTTCTTTTCCAAGCTCTAAGTCAGCTTGAAGAGCCTTGATGAACCTTGTCCAAGTAGTGGTTGACTTTTGAGTTGTGACTTCCCAAGCAATGGGAAACATCTGCCCATTCCCATCCTTGCCTACAGCCACAAATAACTGCCCCTCCACAGCTCCTTTCAAGAAACACCCATCAATCCCCACTATCCTCCTACATCCACTCTTCCACCCTTCCTTCATTGCTTTGAAGCATGTATAAAACCTCTTGAACACTTCTTTCCCTGGTTCCCTCTCTTTGTCAGTCACCACAAAGCAAGTAGAGCCTGGATTGCTTCTATTTATTTCCTGAACATAAGCATACAATTTTCCATACTCCTCAGTGTAATCACCTACTTTTTTCCCTAGAATTGTATGCTTTGACCTGCTACATGTTGACAGACCCACATACATCCTCAACTCTTTCCTACATAACTCTTGTATTTCCCATAGCTTGATTGAAGGCTGTGATATCATTCTACTCTCCAAATATTTAGCTAGAAACCTGGAATTGCACATCTTGTTGTTGTTGTTGTTGTTGTACCTCCTACAATCATGTTTTGGCCTATATGTCTTAACCATGAAATTCTTACTTGCTCCATCAATGCTTGCACGCAATTGCCATTTGCAGCCTCCATGTTGGCATTTTGCTACTACCCTCTTTCTTTCATTAGGCTTGAGTTTTAGCTTCACACCTCTATGAATGGAGTACTTTGCAACTGCCTCCCTAAATTCCTCCACACTCTCAAACACCATTCCCACCTTCCAGACTGGGTACACACATGTGGGATTGTATACCACATGCCTACTTCTCCTCCTCTGCACATCTCCCTGTTCTTCAGTTTCATCCACAGACTCCATACTCTCCATACTATAATCTGAATCACTAGCATAGAAAGGCTCCTCTCCAGCCACTTTTCCTTTATAATCATGCCTCCCCTCACCCCACTCTTCATACCCCTCATCATTACCCACCTCACCCATCCTAAGCTCCACATTCACTTGTTTCTCCTTATGGGCCCTTCTCCTAGCTCTCAGATCTCTTGCTCTTTGCCTAACCTCTCTCAGTTCATCATCCACCTCACTATTATCACTCATATCCAAGTTGAGACTTGCATTTTCAGAAGATTTATCACTGTCAATGTATAGATCATCACTATCCTCTTTACCATTATCCTCTTCACCACCCTCTTCACCACCCTCTGCATCAATAACTCCACCTTTTCCATCTACCTCTACATCATCCTCTGCATCATCCTTTGCATCATCATCTGCAGCATCCTCTGCATCATTCTCTGCCCTGGCCTTTGGATGATTATCTTCCACAACCACTAGATCATCACTACTTAACCCTGAAGGAAGCGGTTCCATGATTTCCTGAGCATTACCCTCTGCAATTAGAGGTTCATCAATGGGATGGTCCACGTAGAAGTGAACTGTGTCCCCATTTTCCAGTTGCTTCACAAGCTCCATCAAGCTATCATCCCTCATTTCAATGAACTGGCCATTGGAATCCTTGTGGTATATCCCATTGTACTTTGTATATCCAAATGAGTCTACATACCATTTTAGCTGGATCTGGCTCCAAATATCTGTGTCTTGGTCATAGCTGTAACCTTCAGCCCTCTCATTAATGTATGCAGGGGTTGGCTCATTCACCACTGAACCACAATGGTGCCATATTATATCGACATATTTGGATGCCATTCCTAGCTTCAATAGCTGGATAACACAAAACAAGGGCACATTTCATCACAGATACACAAAAAACCACAACAGATTCTTCACATTCAGCAAAATTAATTAAACCCTAAGTTCCAGCCCTAATCTCATCACACATGCATCAACTTCTTCAAATTCATCACAAATGCAAGCATAAAGCCCAAGGCTTGCAGATTCAAACCCCTATTCTAACCTGTTTTGGCGATTCAAACCCTAAATCAAAGTTAATGGAGGAGATACGACTAACCTGTTTTGGCGAGCTTCAAGCACAGATTCGAGGTTATGTTTCGCAATTGGATTCCAAAATCGAGTATGGAATCGAGTGCTGCCTTCGATTTCGAGCTTCTCCTTGCTGGGTTTGGGGGATTCACCGCGAGCTTGCTCTCCCTCCCACCGTCGTGTTTCAGTTCTCCCTCCAAGGAATGTGTAACGGTTTTGATCATATAATACCCATATAGTATATTTCATTTTCATCTATAAAATTTTAATGGGATTTTTTTTTGACGTGGCATGTCTTACACACATGGCGTCTTATGTGGCGTATGAGTGGATGCCACATCAAGGCCAACTCAGCACTCGTGGTTCCACCGCATTTAAAATCTGGCCGATTTGCAAAAAATGGTCTCAATAGGTAAAAAATGTAAAGTTTAGGGACTCAATAGGCAATTTTCAAAGTTGGGGGGCCCATTTGCAAAAAAGTTACAACTTTAGGGGTCAACATATGTATTCGGCCTACTTAATTACCTATAGTACTCCCTCCGTCCTATTTTATTTGTCCTTTTTCCTTTTCGATCGTCCCCAAATGTTTGTCATATTTCCTTGTATATCAATAATTTCTTACAATATTACCCTCATTCAATCTCAATTCTTACACCAAATGCTCAATTTTTTTCTACTACTTTATCAATTTTGAGCTTTTTAAACCTATAAAATGACAAAACTATTCTCATTTCTTTTCAACTTTTCGATTGTGTCTCCCACATGGAGAGTTGGGAGGAAAACAAGTTCACTTATAAGTTCATGGGTTACTACTCCTATTATCATTTGGTTTTGGGATGGAACCCATGGCTCTGTGAGTTGGGGTTGGGAACAAGTGGTATCAAAATCGATGGTTCGGCTTAGGAACCGGGAGGGTTCGCCGTTATCGATTGTGAGGGATTCATAATTAAGGGGAGAATTGTTAGGGTTGTAATTGTGTCTCCCACATGAAGAGTTTAGAGAAAACAAACTCGATCACATATAAATGCATAGATTACTCCTCCTTGTGTCAATTGGTTTTGTGATAGAATCTCATAAGCCTGTGAGTTGACTTGATAATTGGGTCGTCCCCCTCTAACAAGTACAATTAGATATGGGAAGGGGGAGTATATAGATAAGACCCGTGCTTAATTAAATTACATCGTACCATGGCACCACTTGTTTACAACAAAGAGGTCAACGACAGAGGAATTTGAATGGTTGAACGAGTCCACTCTTCAAAGCACAACAATCTTGATTCTTTATTCTTGGATTCACGCACACAACTTGCTCATACAAGTAAATATTCCACGTACATCGATCATAATATGTCATAACAATACATGTAGCATAGCACACATGTTTGAACATAAACCAAGCTAACCTGAGTGTTACACTACTTTGTACGTATCCATGATCGATACGAAAACATGTGTCAGCCGGGCAATGTTTCCTTACTTGGTTTGCTCGATGCATTTCTCTGAAGAGAGTAGAACTTTAGCAATCAAACTCTCAAGTTCCAACGTGCCCTTGACAACGCCTTCCTCTGCCAAATTCTTCCATTCCAAAGCCCTCTTCTTCATCTCCTTGCCCTTTTCCCCATCCATCAATTCCCTCACTTGCTTCTCAACAACTTCCCTCTTCACATCGTTGTCAATCTCCATCCCGATCCCCCACACATTGCACCCAAACCAACAATTCGTCTGTTGCTCCGCGAAAAACGGCCACGACACCATCGGAACCCCTCCAGAAACGCTCTCCATAACCGAATTCCACCCGCTATGGGTCAAGAACCCGCCCACGGCCCGATGGTCCAAGACCTTCTCTTGCTCACACCACTCCGCCAACATCCCTCTCCCCTCGACCCCCGCCAAAAACTCCGGTGGGAGCACCGCGGTCTCGCCCGTCACGAGGTCCGGCCTTATGATCCAAAGAAACCGGTGCCCGCTATTCGCCAGCCCGAACGCAAACTCGACCAGCTGGTGATTGCTCATCACGGTTATGCTTCCGAAGTTGACGTACACGACCGAGCCCGGCTCCTGGGAGTCGAGCCACTCGAGGCATTTCCCGTCCTCCTTCCATAGGTTCGAGGGGATGGATCTGATCTCAGGGTCGGTGACGTGGCGGTCCACGAGCTTGTGGAGCGGGCCGATGGTGTAGAGAGGAGGGAAGTCTGGGGCCAGGGCGGAGAGGACGTCGTGTTCGAAGGCGTCGAAGGTGTTGAAGATGATGGCGGCGGCTTTTCGGGATCGGTTGAGCATGAGTTGGAGGTAGTTGAGCATGATGTCTTCAGGGTCCGTGGTTCGGATGAAGGATGGGATGTCTTTTAGACAAATGCCTTTCATGGATGGGATCCAGTCTATGGGTGTGTCTAGGTACCCGTTTGTCATGTCACTAGCATCTACATTATGCATGTACCAAATAACGGTTAGAATAACGTACCAAATAAGAGCTAGAATAACGTACGTGAGATTATCTTCTTCTTTTAACAAAAACAATTAGTAATTTGTCCGTCTAAAGTAAGCTAATTCCTAAATAATTATTTTGGTTGACTAGACTCTTCAGTCTTAAGCAACAAATCTGATATGCTTGTTTTTTTTTTTTCATTTAAAGAAGTATACATTTCTCTATAGTGATGTGTTTACTCCATACAATAATTTATTGGACCGGCCTTGATGTAATCAATTACGTGATGTGCATACTGCATAGTATTCCCTGTCCCTGATTTCGAATCACCAACCTATCAATAGCAGAGTGGAGGTAGCTAGAAACCAATAGAGATAGTTTTTTCTTACAGTTCTAGTGTGCCACTTTATTATTTTAATCACAAGATATAAGCAAAAAGTTTGATGTTACTATTTTTAAATATAAAGTGATCTTCTGATATCTACATAATTAGGTCCCAATAAATTTGGACCAATAAATACAGTGCCATTCCAAACAATTACGTCGATTGCAATGATTTTAGATATAACAATATTTTAAAGCACGGAGTTATCTTTAGCTACTCTCTTATTTAATCATGATTGATGCACATCATTTTTCTAGTCCAAGTAGTTACTACTATTTGACTTTTTGATCGACGACATGCAATTATGCATACATACCTGGAGGAGTTGAATTAAGCAGGTACATATTGGTTTTTTCTTTTCCAAAAAGAAAAAAAGAACATCTATATTTTAGAATAGTGAGTTATATTAGAAATTAAATATTTTTCAAAGAAAAAATATACATATATTTTTGTTGAAGAGCAGGTAAATATATCAAGGACAAATATATGCTTGAAATCTGCTGGGATCTTGACAGAACTCAGCTGACTCTAAGCATACCATAAAGAAATGAATACAGCGAACACTAATACTTTATCTTATGAGATGGGGTTTGGCCAATAACATAGATAGAATTGAATAGTAACTTTTGTGTTAACAACATCATTGATGATAGACAAAGTGGTAACATTTTTATATACCACTTGGGTAGCTGTATACCTTTGAGAGGCGTGTAGCCTTGGTTGACAAGGGTCGGGTACTGATCGTAACCAAGAAAGCCGCAGGCGCTGGCCGTCCAAAGGACCGCCTCCTTAATCCCGAGGTCCTCGGCGACGGCCAGCGTGAAGGGCATGGCCACGTCGGCCACGACGCAAGTGACCCTTGGCCCAGCGCCGTCGTTGAGGCTCTCCAACAGGGCCTTGAAGGGCACGGCACAGTGGCGGTCGACGGAGGCGCATATGGAGGGGATGTCCTGGGTGGCGTCCGTCTCGGGGTCCGTGTCGAGGCCGTCGGGGATGGTGGCGAAGCGGAACGAGGGGAGGCCGGCTTCGAGGGCGCCCGGGCCGCCGTGGGAGCGCACCAGGCGCGCGTGGTTGTACTCCGTGTGGACGAAGGTGACGTGGAAGCCGCCGTGGGAGTGGAGAAGCTTGGCCAGCTTCATCATGGGGTTGACGTGGCCCTGCGCCGGGTATGGCACGCACACCACGTGGGGCTTCTCGTTGCTACTTGATAGAGATCCCATTTTTCTTGTAATGTTTAGGGAGTGTTGGGAGAAGAGAAGTTTTGATATAGATGTGAATTGGAATGGAGCTAGTTTGTAGTTTATATATAAGGGAAAGTTGGCCAAAGCCAACTTGTGTAGTCAACTTTATACGGCTTGGACTTGTTTTTATTTGTTGTGGTAATATGTTACGGAGTATAAGGTTACATTGCGTCATGGCCTACATCTGTTGGACTTGTTTTTATTTGTTATAATAAATTAAATAAATGTATCTCTTGATTTTTGGGGCATTGTTTAATACCGAATTTATATTGATCTAGCTAGCTGTTGGTAATGCAGTAGAATCTCTCTAATTTAATACTCCATAAATTTATCAATATTATAGGATAATCTGTTTTTCCAGTTTCGATGTGGATCAGTGAAAATAACAAATTTTGATAAAATAATATTTCTCCACAAGGTTTAATATCATATTTTGGAAAAAAATACAGCCCCATGTCCCTCGGAAATCGAAATGATGAGATATGGTATAATGGTCTCCTTGAGAATTTTTGAAATAGTTAAGATTTCTCACGTATGTAGATGATGTAATATTATAGCCGGTTTGATTGCAAAAATGGGTCATAGTCTCCAAGCTCTACCATCTCATCTTTGCTAGAACTTTCAGTTCTCATCCAAAATGATGCTCTAGGACACTAAGGGTCGGGCCCCTATTTATTACCTTGTCAAAATAAATAGGGAAAAAAGTTATTCCTTTTGGTGTCCTAGGAAAAACGTTATTCCTTTTGGTAACCCTATGGTTTATACATTTTCCTTTCTTTAGCCAAAACTCTATTTAAACCCATTTTTCATCCAAAAAAATAATTTTCATTTAAAATTTAAATAAAAACGGATTTCCTATGAAAATATTTGAATATTTAAATTTTAAATAAAATTATTTTCCATCAAAAAATTAACTTGTGAACTTTGAATATTTACAACTAATGATTTTTGGGATTTGTAATTTATTAATATCACATATACACGTTATCAAAAATATATTGAGAATGGTCCAAAACTATATTGAGTTTTGGGATTTGTAATTTATTAATATCACATATACACGTTATCAAAAATATATTGAGAATGGTCCAAAACTATATTGAGTTTTGGGATTTGTGAATTTGCTTAGTAGTATATAATTTTTATGATTTATAAAATTGAGAATGGTCCAAATTAATCCCAAAAAATTAAGGTTGTTGAAAACATTCATTTAAAATTTTCATCCAATGGTATATTATATAGTCTACAAATTGTATATTTTGCAAGCAAAAGTAAATTCGTTTTTATTTAAATTTTAAATGAAAAATATTATTTTTGGATGAAAAGTGGGTTTAATTAGAGTTTTGGCTATGAAAAGGAAAATGGGAAATTCCGCCCGGTAACCACGAGGTTTTGCAAATTCCGCGTGGTACCCAAAGGTTTTCGGTATTCCGTGTGGTAACCACGAGGTTTTGTAGATTCCGCATGGTAACCTTGGTCTATTATAAAAAGTTAAAATTATATAAAAACTTACCCATACTTTCTACTTCAAGCCACCATAACTCCTCGGCTATTTCTTCTTTATGAATTCTTGCATGTACCCCTTGTCAGCTAACTAACACTTCTAGGTAATTCTTGTTGGGTTTACATTCCTTAGTGAGATGTCCATGAACTCGATGGATACATCCAATACTTCCTGCTCTTGCCTTCGCCCTTCGGGCATTCGGTTTTCAATGGCTGAAGGAAGTAGCTCTCATACTTCATTCAGAGAAAAATCTAATACATATGGATATTGATCCCCCGTACTTGCCCCAACCTTGTGTGCGCCCTTTAGTTAACATCGCCCCAGCAAGCTTGTGGTAGAGATCGCTTGAAGGCGGTGTTCTCATCACACCATTCTATTTCCGAATAGCACTCTATGAGCCAATTTGCAAAGTGTCACAAACCTCGGATTTCACCTTTCTTAGCTCGAATAGTGTGTCTATAGAAACCGAATTTGGGCCAATGGCATTTTAGTGCCTCACAGATTTGGTTACTAGTTAGCTCCATGACTGGATCGAGTTCGGTTTGAGGATCTGGAATCACTTCAACAAACTTTTGTCAAGATTGTTTGGGAACATCTTGCACATGGTCGGGTCGGTCATTAATGACCCCATGCATCATCTTATGAGAGAAGGCTACCACATGGTCTACGAGATCCGAATGATTGCCATAAAATAAGAAGGAAGTTGTTTGAGAACTTGGCGTGAGGTTTTGCTCGTTAGATTTTCCCATGAAACAGTGTTTAGGTCACTAAGATCAACTTTTGCTCAACTTCCTCTTGGTCTAATTGCCTCGAGTCATCCCATCGGTTTCCAGCTCCTCTACGAGGCCCTTCCCTTGAACTTTATCCAAGGTGAGCCTCAACCTAGCGATCTCGCCTAAGGCTTCCACTAACCATGACTCCATCTGAGCCCGCTCGGCTTGAAAGCATAGGGCTTTCGAAGCATCGTTGCTAAGGTTGAGTCAAATCCATGTTGTCTTCATCTTCTGCAATGGTCAAAGCGTTGTTTTTATCATCGGGCCCGTCATACGAGTGCAACCGTTTGGACCATAGATGTCGAAATCATGCCCACCAAGATTTTTGGGGTCAACCTCGACTCAGCTCGATCACCCAAGCTCATAAGAAAGAGGCGGGAAACAATTAAACTCGGCCACAAATTACATAATGAGGTACGATTTGTGCCACGATCACGATTGGGTTCCTGCCGGACTGCCGGGATTTGGTGTGTGTGTGTGTGTATTGTTGAGAGCATTCTCACAATCGGCCTCGCCATGCACGACGCCAATGTCATGCCACAGGTTAATTATGATCGAAAGAGCGAAGAACCGCTCGATGTCACTCGCTGTTGGATATGAGTTCGCGACCCATTGCTCCTCAGGGCGGGGTGGCTTTTCTCATCTCTCGTTGCTCGGTTTCGTGCCCTAGGTAGCACTCATCTGGGCAACGTGACAAAGTTCGAAGCACCCGGGCACACTCTTCTAACGTTAATTCCATATGCATCTATAGAAGAGTGAAGGGGGAGAAAAATCAAGCATAGGGCCGGCGGTTGAGTCCTAGAAAGGTCTAGCTAGGCGATGACTTACACTCTAATAACTCAAGATTAAATCCTTAATCGAAGATAAAATCCTTATATATTTATCTTTCTTATTTTTCCGTACTTAAGTAATGAAAAAGATAGCAGTAAATAACGTATATCTTGTAAGAGTGAGTTTTCACACCTAATTAAATAAGAATAATTAATAATATATAAGTATAATTTTCTATTCCCTGTTTAAAGTTAAATATCATATAAATTAATCTAAGATATTGTAAACCTATTATATATTTTTTTTAATTTTAGAATGTTATAATTTATTAGTTGTCCTAAAATACGAAATAAAAAAATCATTGTCAAATATAATCAATATATGTAAGATTTAAATTGCATAAATTTTATGTTATGACATAAACGTGCATTATAATAATCAAGACCGTGTAATCGTATAAATTAAGATTATAACTTGAATAAGTACCGTTGGATCAGGCTGGGATGAGGATAAGCACACGTCGTTGAGCACATCATTTATGCTTATAAACTCGCCAACTTCTTCACTAGCTTCACTCACAACCTAGCACAATCTCAAATTTAATTAAGGTACTAAAATCAAGTTCATTATTATTTTCTTTTAATCAATATTAAGTGTTAATTCCAAACCACAAATTAAGTAAAAACCTGTTGGCAAGCCGAGGAGATGTTGCCCATCACTTGTTCTCTAAAGTACTGTGATATGTTGCACATGGTGTTAAGAACAAAATAGGAAGAGTCCGAAATCAACCCATGAGACCAATAGAACTCTGCTCTCAAGTTGTAATCAACCTCTAGCTCAAGAAGTGGGTTTCCTAGCTGTTACAATTAAATTAATTATGTCATTAACATGAATTAATCAAACCATTCAAAGCATTCTTAGCATGAAGAAATAATATTTTGGTTATTTGTGCTTACTGCTATTCCCTTGAGGTTTGACTTTAGGCTGGATTCGTGGACGAGATTAGCAAGTTGTGGAACAAAATGCCCTGTTCGTTTAAACAGCAAAAGTTGCTTAATTTGGTCATCAGTTTAACTGTACTCATCTATAATAACATTCAAAAGTACTATGCTATGAATCAATGATACGCACCTGCATAGCTTACTCCAGTGATGAAGAAATCTCTGTTCTTGTACTCTGGGTATTTTTCTAACCATCCAAACAGGAATCTGAGGTTGTCTCGTGCTGATTTTCATTTAACACCGAGAATAAACATGAGTTGGTTAACAAGGCCATGATATTTGTGTGCATCATACATGAATATAATCATTCATAGAAAAAAATTAAGTAAGAATTTTGAAAGTAACCTGTGATCTCATCATTTATGAAGTTATAGAATGACTTGTTGGAGGAATAGGAGAACCCAACTCCAGCAGGAGACTCTAAGAATAACATATTAGCTTCTGCAATTACGGGAAAGCGTACTTCATTAAGCTACATATATGTCAAAATTAACATTTATATATAAGTGTAATTAGCTCTTAGATTATAAGATTTTCTTATAGGCTGCTATTAATGAATTTCAAGATCGAACTATTCAAAGGTCTCCTCTATATTACATTTTTTTTCCCTCAAAAAGTAGTTCCTGTTTCCAAATTACAAAGCAAATCTTCAAATTCTCCTATATATGTACAAGTAAAAGAAGAAGTTAATTACAAAAATGAAGTACCTTGGTTCCAACTGAACCTGTTTTTCTTAAGTACTTCTCCGGTTGGTAGGAAAGGGCCGTGTCCGATGAACGCCCTTCTAAGAGCAGAGCAACCTGGCCCTGCACCACCAACACACACGTACCACTCATGCTATATGCGAGAAACGAATGGCGTTTATCATCATCAAGACTAGAAGAAAATATTGTTCCAACACTTGTAACATCTATATGTGCATATTTACATGTGTTAGGAAAGAAAAAGGCTTTTAAAACTAACGCCGAAGAGATAATAACAAAAAAACTAAATGAGGTACAAAAATGAAGCCTAGCTCCAAATTAAGGGCAAGGTGTGAACCTCCATCTAGCCAAAGGACTAGGGGTTTGCTTTGGGGATCGGCCTCGGCTTCAACAAAGTAGTAGAACAAAGCTCTTTCGCCCTTGTCGTCTACTGTGATGTAGCCCGCGTATTGGTTGAAGTCGACAGGCGGTTGCCCCGGCAACATCCTTATCTTATCACCATCGTGGGACAAAGCTAGCCTTTTTGGTGCAAAACAAAATAGAAGAATTACCCCCTTGAAAAACCATGCCAGAGAAGACATGATTATGGATAGAGTTATAAATGTTTTGATCTTAATTACTAAGAACAGGATCGCAGTGCACACGGTGATATACCTAAGATTGAGTGTTGTACGTATATATACACAAAAATTTAGGGGAGGATTTATGCGGAATATGCTTCAACTATTATTTTATGTTTAAATGGCGTCATTTGCATTTTTACCCGTTCAACCTCAAACTTTGATATGAAGAAATAGATAAATGCTTACTTGCATTTGAAACCATGCACGTACCCTCGATCTTTAATAAGTCTTTAGTCGATCCACATCTACTTCACAACAAATCGCTGATGAGATCTAAATGATAAGACTATATAAAGTCAAGCTTAGTGTATATTACAAAACCTTTGTCCTCTGTTTTGTATTATTAATACGGTTTAATATATGAATAGACCTCTGTACTCAGCTAACACTTGAACAAAATGAACACTTACAAAAATGAACCCAAACTGTGTGTTTTGATAACAATTACGACATGTACGTGTGTGGACGCGCCCTGCTGATCTCATTGGAATTGAATTCCTTCGTTAATCATAATTATGTGTAACCAATTCAAAGCAGACAATTGAATAAAACATTTATCCTGTTTTGTTTAAGTTATCAGAGATTCAGAGATGTTATTGGGGGATTAATTTGTTCTTGATAGTGATAATGTTTGACCTCGTGGTATAGTTGAAACTATTTCTACATAAGTTACAAAAATTACCTCGTCTATCTCTTAATATATGGGATTCGCTTCCATATTCTTCTCCGGCTACCTTTTCCTCTTCCTCCCGGTCAAAATTGAATAACTAAAATAAATTATAAAAAAATATTTTTAAAAAAAAAAAGCGATTATAACTCTTAAATACGGTGGTTCAATTTTTATAAATCAAAACTTTATTTTTAGTATGTTAAAAATTCAATTTGCATATACTATGAGATCAATTTTATAATTTATACGAGTTCAATTTTTTTCAAAATGAGTTCACTTTTTTTCTATTCTTACTTCGTTTTTTCTCTACTTTAAGTTCAATTTTTATATTAATCTACTGTTTGAAAATAAATAAAAAATCAGTAAATCAAGAAAAATTATATAAAACTATAAAGAAAATATAAAAATTCAATTTTTTTATAATAAGAAAATTTTAAAAAAAATTGAACCATGTATTATATAGTAAATGGGACAATTCAATAGATGAGATTAGTCCATATTGTCCTTATCAGTTATCAAAGGACTCCTCAACAGACCTCCATCTGTTGGAAAGCTGGAGAAATCATGGCAAGTAAGTGAATGTTAGAACGCTAAACCGATGGTTACACTCAGTACGTGGTCAAGAAAATCCGAAAGAATAAATATCAGATCATGTGGGTAGGCAAACTTACTATATAGTCTAGTGTGTGAGTGTTGGTCTAAAACACCTATAACACAAACAGATCATACGTTCATATAAGCACGGCTTCTTGTCCCGTTTTTGGAAATGAACAAGTATCCCATATTCCCATTACATATTGACATGGAATAAATTACTTCAACACTTTGAGTTGATCTGTAGAAAGAAATACAGCAAACAAGCATTTCTTTATCATTCCTGCTCGTTGCTCAAGCTTCCTCAGCTAGCCTGCTTTGTTCCTTGAGAGTTCCATGCATAGATTCGACGAGATTGAGCAAAAACTTATCCGAACCGTGCCTAGCCAACAAGGATATCGACACTGGAAGATTATTGTGCAACCCGAGCGGAATGCTAACCTGCAACATTGAAGAAACAAAGGGTGGGTGGATACGTATGGAATTAAGCAGAGCCCAAGATCAGCTTTCTTGATTCTACTTATTGACATGGAAGAAATTGTAAGACCTGACAAAATCCCGATACTCCGGCTACGGATAGTAAGCTAAAGGCTCTATTCCGAAAGCCTTCAAGAAGACTAGGGTCTGTTTTCAGCTTCGGTGGTGGACCAGGAACTGTTGGGATTGCGAGCACATCATATTCCTACACAGTTTCAGAATTTGCAATAAGCAGCCAGGTTTTTCTAGTTCTAATCTGATTTGCTGAGTAGAACTTCCAACCAAATATGCACAAATCAGAAAAGAAATCAAAACTTACCCCAAGAAGGGAAGTGAGGGCAGTACGTAGCTCGGCCATGACTGATTTGCAGACGTCGATGCTCTCATCCGTTGTCCTAATGGCATCCCACACTCTTTCGGCTATTCCGGGGCCTAAACTTGGTTTAACCGTATTGACCCATTCATTATGGTTGTTCTTGAATTCGTATCTGTGTTCGATGTAATGAATGAGGAGAATCCGTGATCATCAACTGCAGGGTAGTTGTAGTGAGTGAGGGTAGTTGTACCGTTCGCGGTCCATACCTTTGCATTAAGCGCATGGCAGTAGAAAGGGCGGCTAACGATGGAATGTTGTGTTCCTTGCTTTGACCCCCCTCCCCTCCATCCAAGAAATGCATCAGACTTGGGACATTGTCCTTCACATACTCTCCAAGTGTCACATGCTTGATGATGTCCGCTGTTACATACATGAGTTCACATATAAAAACCGTCAGTATTGAGAAAGCAAAGTTTTAACATGGGGAGGGAAACGTCGATAAGATGTTCAAAAGGGCTGAATATTCACCTCCAAAGAGCTTTTCCATGGATGTAATGAAAACTTGCTTAACTCTCTCAACAGGAATGCTTAGAAGCTCAAAGCACTCGTCTGGGATAAGCACACGAGTGGGAGTCCTAGAGTGTACATAAGGTGACCGGAGTAGGACCTGTCCCACTCGGTTCAAGATGGCAGGATCCCTAGAAAACCAACCTGAAGGAGAACATACAAAAGACATGATCCGATGCCAAAACTAGTCTCCCGAGCAGGCCATTCTTGGGAAGCCATCATCTAGTTCAAATACTTACCGACAGTGTCAAAACTCTGAGCCATAGGAACAAGGCCATCAACAGAAACAAGTCCATGTGAAGGGCGAAAGCCAAGAATCCCACAGAAGGAGGCCGGGGCTCTCACACTTCCTCCGGTGTCAGTGCCTATCAAACAAAGAGCAACAAGATAACCATAAGCTAGTCATATATTTGAAATGATCATAAATCTTGCAAGAGAATATACACATGCATAGATAATAGATACCAACCCAGAGAGAAATCCACGAGGTGTGCTCCAACTGCGACAGCAGATCCGCTAGAGGATCCTCCCGGAATACGATCAGCAGCAACCGGGTTTCTGGGTGTCCCGTAATGCACATTTTCGCCGTTTATACTGCTCAGAAACCCCACATTCAAGTACAACAACAACAACAACGTTCTGAGTTTGTTCTAAGAGCCTGGTAATGAATTAGCAAGACATGGCACTCGGCATCACAGCAGGCCACTACAACTAACAGTCATCTTTTTAATTTAACAAAACACAACTCAAACCCCCCAAGAAGGACAAAGCTCTCATAGCAACAGGAATCCCTATGTAAAAGCCATCCACAGGGTAATAAATGAATGAGAAAGGGAAGCATAGAGGTTAGCAGATGGAAACCTGTAAGCCATTTCATCCATAACGGTTGTGCCAACACAGGTGGCTCCGGCCTTGAGGAGACACTCAACAGTGGGCGCCGTTGAATTCGCGGGTAGGTGAGTTTTGGCCCAATCCGGGTTTCCGAACCCGGTTACGTACCCTTGCACCTCAAATCTGTAACTCAATGGAATCGAAGAAGAATGATCATCAATTTCGCTTCCCACAAGGGTAGTTAATGATATATGGATCAAGAACAAACGGAGGGAGGGAATTTGTCATACATATCTTTAACGGCGAAAGTAAGGCCCTGCAAAGGAAGGTGCCCAGGAGGAGGAGGAGGAGTCTGTAATATGAATTTCTCGACGAAAACCCCATACTCGTCTCTGGGCTCCATGGCTATATTTCTCTCAGGCAGAGGAGAGCAGCTTCACTTCACTTCACTTCACTGCCAGCAGAAGCTTATCTTTATCTTTATGATATTCTCTCAGCTCACCAAAAATATGACCATGGGGTGTGATAGACTGACAGATATAATAAAAAAAATAAAATACCGTTGTAATAAGAATCAAGATGCGGAGTAAAATTTCTCTAGTAAACTCAGACTCGTTCAAATATTGTGCTTACATCAATCAACATATTACATGCGCATCCTTTGATAAAAATGTATGAGGCTACAGATATCAAGCATAAACACCAGTCTTCTCAACAAGCCAGTGCGATGACAGCAATAATTTTCAGTACAAAAACTGCTGCTATGCTCTGTGGTACAGAAACTAGAATGAGAGACCCATCCATCCGATGTCGTTAGGATTTCCATCAGGAGATTCGAGTAAGGATGGGTTTGTGTGTGGTCCGTATCATCATCTGCTGTATGGATCGGAATGAGGTCTCCTCGGGGGGCTTTTCTTGTAAGCTCTGTCGTAACCTTGCAACAGTTAAACCAGATGCCAGGAACAGCTCATGCGGTCTGTTCCTGCCATCAGGAAAGGCCTGGCTGCATCCGCTACCATCTAAACATGGGCGAGCCTCAGTAAAGAATGGGCTAAATTCACAAGCAGCACACAAACATCCCGAGTTCCTGACCAATATAATATAAATGCCGTTGAAATATACTCTACATACCCACCCGTATAGAATGGAGAAGTTGACTGTTTGCACAAAGCCAAGTTCAACATAAGCATCAGCAATGCAGATCATCTATTCTAAGCTTGTATCAACTGAATCAATAGAAAAAGAAGGTTTAGTTTAGGTACACTCACTACAAAATGTATCACGAAAGCTTCATTTTTCTCATTGTAAAATCTGCACCAAAATATGAACAAGCTTCATGTGCAAACTAATTGGGAGTTCTAGAGGTTTTCTTTCTCTTATGGGTGTTTTGTATCCAACACATATCGAGTTGGAATCAGTATGATTGATATGCATTACAAAGAAAAAGACCAAAATAATTAAAAACAAGTCTTTATTTTACCAAGGGGGGGAGCTTTTATGGTTGTAAAGATTTGGATGGAACTTTTGTTGTCGATTGTAGTTAATCACTAATAGATTTAAACATATTCCCTCTGTAGAGGTCATGGGATACGGAGGATTCCAATATTCTCCATCAAAATCCGGCATCAGAGTTGGATAATTGATACCGTCCTTGCAGAAAAAGGTTGCATTTCGTTTCGGTAAAGCAAAAGTCAAACTACATTAAGATCACACAGAAAGAAGAGCATTTCATCATATTCAAGCATTTTCAACTTACATGGACAAAACTAACAAACCACTTTATACAGCACAAGTACTAGTACACAATCTAACAATGTTTAAAACAAGTACAGCAACCAGTCAACAACAAGACCTACAGCATCATAAAATTTAAACCGTCTTACCCAATACAAGACGACGACGATTTAGTTGCAGACCGCAATCTTCAATTATCAGAAGACGACGGCTGCTTCTGCAACACATCCGGGCCCCACATGCTTGACGGGGCCATATAAGACTGCTGCTGGCTCTGCTGAGCATACGCATTCGGGTCCATAACGGGACGACCCATCATCATCCCACCATTAACTGCCTGAGGAGACGAGCTCTGAGCTGCTCCCGGAGGCATGTAGTAGTAAGGAAGCCCGTCAGCCGGGCCTGCCACAGGCCCAACATTTCCTCTTGGGATAGAAGCAAGCACGTCATCTTTCAAATCCTCCCTCGGGACGATATCAACCAAGAAGTCGAAAATGTCTGTCCTTGTGATGGCAGCAGCAATGTCATTTTTTTGCAGAGTCCGGCGCTTGTTCTCTTCGGTGTGATTCCACGACCGAAGCGTTAACTCAAGGATGAACATTTCGCAGGCCCGAGCAAAGACAACGGGCGCCTCGGCAGATATCATTCGGACGTCTTCGTCGGCTTTCATGATTTTCTTGATCCTTGCAAGTGGAAGGCTGTGGTTCTTGAAGTCAGTTACCTTTTCAATCTCTTGGCATTGGTTTGACCAGAAAGCCTGAAGCTGCTGTTGGAGTTGTTGTTGTTGTTGCTGGTGAATTTGTTGATAGGCAAGTGGATTTCCTGCTGGTTGTGGGACTCCACCAACAGAGACAGTCACAGACATTTGGTTTGGAGGATAAGCGCCTCCGTATGGTAGATGCCCACCGGCATTCCCTTGCTGGTCCATTCTACATCATATCAATTCAAGCAATGGTTACATTATTCAAATGCAGGGAAAGGTTAGAGAAAATATAAAAGCATACAAGACAATATACAACTTGATTTGATAATGCATTCAAGAGTGAAGTTCAATCAGAGATTATATTTCCAACACTTCAGTCTGGAAAAACAGCAGAGAAGTCAAAAGAAAATAGTAGGATTTTGAGGACGAAATTTTCAATATGGCCTTTTGTCCATATTGAAGCTGTGGAGGGATTACAATTTATTTGACAGCAATATAAACATAGTCTCATAGACTAATAAATAGGAAGATGTCTGCCTTAACCTTAACCACCTAGTAGTTGAGAAAAGATCCACAAAATCCAGCAATGGTGATGCTATTGAATACTCCCTTTGTTCTCTTAAGATTGTCCAAACACCAAATATGCACTGTTTTTTTATGCACATCAAATCAGTTCAATAAAGAGGATAAAGTTTCAACTTTCTTCTTCTTCTCTCCGGACAATTGCAGAGTAAAGCTTTTTTCTTTTTCCCGTTTTCTCCGTTCTTCTTCTACAGGCGCGCTATACCCACCATTAACAATCATCAAAGACCACCAATTTCACAGGTTCTCGTCTATTGGGATTACAAAACAAGTCCAGAAAGGTGGGATTATGAAGAGGGGGAAAAAGGTATGGGCTTTTTGACAGTTTACTTTTTGTGAGTGGAGGTGGGAGGAGATAGAAAAATGGCGGAGTTGCAGAGGAGGTGTGAAGTGGGATGAGGAAGAGAGAGGTAATGATGATAAAGTGATTAGGAGATGAGGAAGAAGAGGAAGAAAGAGAGGGTAAAAGTAGGTAAAAAGAGTAGGTGTAAAGGGGTAATATGGTAAATTTGATGTGATATAAATGGAAAGAAGATAAAGGTGGAGAATCTTAACGAAACGCCCGAAACAAAAAGACGGACAATCTTTCGGAGATGGAGGGAGTATTAAAGATTTCAAATTATTCAACTACAAAAGGTGATGCTATTGAAGATTCCCACAGCTAGCTCATAGATGAAAGCTTAAACAGAAGAAAATTTTTGCTCCTTGTTGATATCCAAAACGGCCCAGAAACGAAAATGGAAACAGAGATGGACTTTTTTCAAGATTATTGGATTATAGGACATGATCCAGGAAAACTAACATGTAAGATGCATTTTCTAGATACCCATTGAAGATAGTATATCTATGTAAATCTCACATGATTTGCAGATTTCAAAAGAAAGTTCTTATATGTTATGCACATAAACACTAAAAACACTAATAAAGTCATTTGTTAGTGCTATCTAAAGGTAATGAAAAAATACTGGTCCGGTTCAAAAAAAAGCTGAAAAACAGTTGTTTTTCAGTGGCAAATGGCCTTTCAAATATGGTAAGGAGGCTCAAGACACCAAAAGTAGTCACATTTTACTTTGAATTTCTTTGTCCGTATCATCTCTCGGTTCCTAGGAATCAGATGAAAATTCCAAGAGTAGTTATTGACAAGGTAACATCATATTTTATCCCTCAATTTTCGCCTGTCAATCTATATGTTTCCATAATCTATATTGAAAGCAATTCCTTCTGTAGCAAAAAAAACCTAGAATAAGAAGAGAAATGTTACCATCCTATCATTTCCATCAAGAAAAAGTAAAGGAAAAAAGAAGAAGGTAAGTTCATCATTGTACTCTCTCCTTTCAAAAAGAAGAACATTCTGACCCCCAAAGTAATAGTAGAATGAGCCAATTGACTCCATCTCTGAGAACATTTTTGCATACACACATGGATAGATAGATACTATGTTGCACTGAATTGCGAAATTGATTAGTAGGCTATGCATGCACTTGAACTAATTGAAGCCAACAACTTCCTACTATTCATTATTGTACGCTAAATTGATTGATTCAAAAAAATACTACAATTTAAAGGCTGAAAATTACAGATCCATAGATTGAGAGATAGGAGGACTGATTAGAGACCGACGGTACAGAGGTCGAGAGAATACCAGAGATCGGAGCGGAGATCGATTGGCAGAGATCGGAGCGACGACGGAGAGGTCGAGAGAGTGTCGGTTGTCGTCGGAGGTGGGTTGTGTGTAATTGCGTCGTCTGCAGACAACGGAGAGGATGCAAGAGAGGGGCAAATGCAAAGACTAACATTAACCCACAAGCCATCGACTTCTTACTATTAGGTTTTTTTTTTTTTTTGATTATTTCTATAAAAACACCCGAAACTTTCTAAAAACTACCAGAATGACCCTCCAATTGGAGCCTGTTTGGATAGCCTAATGTATTAAAATGCATTATGAATATCTTAAGGCATTAAAAATTGAAAGTGTGTTTGGCTAATTACTTCTAGTCTTCTCTAGAATAGTGTATTATAGTGAATTTATGAAAGCTCATTTAATGCAGTTTAAAATTTAAACTAAAATAATATAATTTAATACATAATGCAATTTAATACAATGGGATCCAAACGGGCCCTTGGAGTCAGGAATCAAAATAAAATCATTCTAGAGACATATTGATTATTAGCCATTTAGGGTTTCTACATATATTTAGGGGAAGATGAGCAAAGATGAATGAGACGCGATAGAAACTGGATTGGAAAATAAGAGAGAAATACCAGAATGGAAAGAGAGAGTAAAACGTCGAAAGTTGAAGGCTTTGCAAGTATTGATGCATTTTTGTGAGAACTCCAAAGCTAGAGAAGTGTTTTCCTTACATGTTTCAATCTACCTCCCCTGCCACGACCATGAGAGAGAGGTCAACAACAACCAGACAAGCCCCTCAATTACGAGTTACGAACCCACCATCTTTACAAAGAACAAAAAAAGGAAAGTAGCTAGGCCAAAAAAGTCTATTAAGTGTGTGTTTGGGTTGTAGCCTTTTAGGTAAAAACAAGGCAATAGATAGTCGATATTTCAATTTTACCCCTATCTATAAAAAATTATGCACGTGTCATTTACTTTTTCTTCCCCAAGATACAAGTTGTAGAGTGAAACAACCCAAAAATCCAAGACAAAATAGACTGAATCTATTGGAGGCGAGATCGATCGAGCGAATCAGCCTATTGTTATGCACAAAAGTTGATGACAAAGCACAATTGCATTGGATACCTAATACCACGTAATACAAACATTCAAGTTGTTGTGTGATACAAGGTAAATTACAAACATGATTGATGTGTGATTTTTTCGATCAAGCAATAAAACTGCTCAAAATTGGTGAACGAAATATCGAACACTCTTCTCAATCAACAAGAATCTCACATGAGAAAAATATTTTGTGGAATGGTAATGAGAATTTTTTGTATCATGAAGACCAAGTGAAGACGAGTTTATTTGTTTATTTACCAACTTATTGTTATTGATGGAGAGATTACAATTACGTTTGAAATACTTGCCTTTTTGTTATTGATCAAGTGATGACAAGTTTGAAATATCTGACTTATTGTTATATACCAAACGCTCGTAAATTTGAAATACTTGTCTTTTTTTTTTATTAATCGAGTGTTGATAGGTTTAGACTGCATTCAATTCAATTAATCAAGTGAAGACATGTTTAGAATGCCTTTTTCTTCTAAGTGATTAAGTAATGACAATTGTGCTTGTATTGGGCTAATTCATTGGTTGAACCTTTGTTTTTACGCACTGATGACATACTCATGAGATGAAGAGTTTACTTATTTGTTTTCGAGGAGAGTAGAAGTCGGAATGCAAATATGTCGGTAATATGTGCCAAGCGATGGCAAGTTTGAAATACTTGTCTCTTTTTTATTACCCATGTAGACCAACGAATCCTTAGAAAGAGGATACTTGAGTTGAAGGAGAAAGTTATGAAGCCAAGTGCACTTAGAAATAACATTAGCAACATCACAATATTAGCCTCACACTAGAGTGAGATAAGCTAGATCGGTGCTTTGGTGACTAGGAGATTACACTATTATTGAAGAAAACACAATACTAGAAAGTAGATCGTCGAGTGTCAAGATAACTAGCCCAAACAACGAAATGAATGATGGAAGATGAAATGATGATCCCAAGCGAGGAAATTGAATGAGTACCCACCCACTTAGGACCCACTCCCATGTGTTAACTGGTCGGATACCATGTTTTCGAGGAGCCAAAATTTAATGGTGATGTGACATTGATTTGGACTTTTTTATATTGTATGTTTATGTGTGGTTTTAATAGTTTTTTTTATCAAATATATGTATTGTTACAGCTATAAAAAAAATGATGTTAAAGTTGAAATTACATTTTTCTATTTAACTGTTAGAATTAATTAGGAAGTACTATGTGCAATCATGATGCTCTTGGCATGTTACTCTTACTCTTTTACAGCTCAAATGGTCTTCACTATTTATTTCTATATTCAGTTGGAATGAAAATTTTCAAATAAATAAAGAAGTGAAATAAAAAAATAATGGCTTTAGAGTATTAGTTAAATACAATATACAATTCAATGCAATATACAATTTAAGTGTATTATGGTGGACTTGAGATTTCGATTTAAACTGTATTACATTCAATCTAATAATCAAATAAAATATTAAGTTAGACAATTTTAAATATGATAATTATGAGAGGTTTTTATCTCACGGTTAATGAAATTTCATGATATTAAGTGGAAGTGTAATGTAAGGTGTAATTGGAATTTTAATGTGTCGGATTAATTGGTGATAAAATGGGTCATCCGAATGCACTTAAATAGGAAGCATTGCAATTGAAATGAAATATTTTTATTGAATTGTAGCTAGACCTATTAAAACTTAACTCTACCTAACCCACCCAAAAATTTATGGATTGAAACCCGATCTGAAATTTACAAGTCATATGTTTGAGCTTCAATAAGCAAACGACTCACCGAGAAGTCGCCAACTGTGATTCAATGTGATATTGTGGACTTATATGGTTGATTGAATGTGATGAGTCCATACATATGTGGTTGTTTTCAATATTGCGAGTTGAACCATCATAAAGGTTTATATAGAGAGTCGATACATGAAAGGTCCCAATAGCTAGTATGTAGCTCCTATTGATGAAGGTTCTCATGGTTGTTGCATTTCTAAAAAATTACACAATTCGATATCGTGTAGTTTAAATCTAATAAATGCGTTATTTCTAAGGTGCGATTCTAATTTCTATAATTTACTTTCTAATCTAAGAAATTATATAATTCAATATAATATAGCTTCTAGTCTAATAAATATAAGGTATGAAATTTAATTTCTAATATAAGAGATTATATAATTCCCTATAATATAATTTGTAATCTAATTAATAGATTATTTTCTGAGTTATGATTTCTAATTTCTATAATTTAACTTCTAATCTAAGAAATTATATAATTGAATATAATATACTTTCTATCGAGATTTCGTAGATAAGATCACTAACTAACATTTGAAAGTACGAACATGCATGGCATTTCATATATATTTCCTCTGTCCCAGAGAACTTGTTCATAAAGCATTTTTACACTAGAATTATGCACTAGTACAAAACTCGCTATATAATGCGGAAATATTATGACGTGTGGAACAAGCGCACTTATTTATAAAATATAGAAGACGCTTATATGAAAAAAAACGTCATATAACATTAAATTGTAAATTAAATAATATATAAACGCCTTAATATAAAAAACACAAGGGGCTCTTTTTCAGAAAAGCGCCCTAATATAAGAAATATAAATGACACTTTTTCATAAAGGCGCCTTAATATCAAAACACGGAGGAAACTTTTTCAGAAAAGTGCCTTAATATAAGAATACAGAGGGAGCTTTGTTTAAAAAGCGACGTAAAAGACATTTATAATAAAAAAAATTGGGCGACATCAAGCGGCACCGTCAATTTTGCAATCTAGCAAGGAGTTTAGGGTTTCACAAACTCCACAAACTCACTCGCTTCCCTCCTCCTCTAGCGCCACTTCATTGCCGCCATCGACCTCCATGGCTGCTCCTTAGACAACCTTCGCTCGCCGGCATTCTACCATCTTGAAACCGTCCTCACCGACCTAGTCTATCTCCTCACCCGCCGAAAAAGTTATTCCTCGTGCGCCGTTGTCGGAAACAACGGATTCCTCCTTGATTCGGACCACGGATCCGAGATTGACTCCCACACCGCCGTCTTCCGCCTCAGCATTGCCCGAATTGAAGGCTTTCGCGGTCAAGGTCGGCGAGAGAACGGCGATCTAGTTCTTGAATAACATCCTTTACCTCTGTGGTCGACGGAGGGCTTGCCCCTGCTATCCCTACAGCGGCGGCGACCCGCTCCTCCTCTTTTGAAACCTGATATATGTTGTTTGGGAAACGTGGGAATAGTGGTTTGTGCCTTGAATTTGGATTTTTCCCATCTTGCTTCATTTGTCAAGGAACGTCTTGACAAAGAGGTGACTGATTTTTTTTTGTGTTACTCTATGATTTTATGCTCTATAGTCTATACATATTTTACTGTACGTGAGTTGACTACCTTGAGTCTTCTACATACTTTATTTTAGGTGAAAATGAGTGGATGCAAAGGAGGTACAACCACATTTATTCTTGAGCCTTTTGTTCCACATAATGAGGAGGAGTTTTAACTGAACATTGTTTTAGATAGACTTGGATGCAGCATAAGCTTTTCAAAATGTGGAGGAATTGGCATTGAAGAGAACTGGGACAAGGTGCTCTTGAGCGGAATCTAAAAACTGAGCATGCTGATAGGCCAAAACCTACACCGCAAGTATACGGTATTGGCTGTAGTAATACCAAGGTGTCAAACTCATGGACTTATGTAGTAGAGATTGAACCAACAAACTTGTAGATAGGTCTAAAAAGAGCAAACATGAAGTTATGGATGGAATTGAAAATAGCAACTAACAACTAGAATAGAACAAGTAAAAAGATGATGTAAAATCAATGAAGAAAAGCAATTCTAGAGCTAGGGTAGATTTAAGAAGCATGCATGAAACTCAGTTAGGCTTCAGTTTGGGGCAATTTCCTAATGTCTATGTCTAATCCTTGTGGGACTAAACAAATGTACCTAGAATGCGATCTATCATCCATTCTCGTGGCGTGTAAACCCGTGACAAGGCCCTTTGGACACTATAGAATTTGGGGTTAGGTTGAACCCCATCCACTTTTGTGGCTTGAGTGACCAATACAACTCAAAACCTATATCAGCAATTGCTCCACTTGGGAGGATTCCAAATTAATTAACATCTCAAGGAACTCTCAAGCATCAATCCTAGTTATCTAGTGGGGAGAGGGTCTTTTAACTCCAATCCCACACCTAAATCCCTATCAACATTTTCACCTTTCGGTCTCAAAGATCAATAGGACTCAAGTTCACAATCAAATTTGGCATTAAACTCTTAGGATTGAATCAAACCTCAACCTAATCTCTAATCATGCAAGTAAATCAATCTCTACCTAGAAATCATGATTTTCCCCCAAACCCTAGGATTTGGGGATTCTAGTTAGACATGGAAAACAAAGGAAATTAAGAAAACAAGAGTAGATCCATACCAAAATTCATTCAATAGATAGAAAAGGGCAAGATCCACAATCCCTTTCCTCAAGTTTTCTCCACAAGTATAGAGTATTTTTGGGAATGGAAAATGGCTACTAAAAGGGGGAAAAAGCTCCCAATTCAAGAACAACAAAGAGTATTTATAGTTCTCCATAAGGAAAAAGACCTAGAAAAGGCAAAGAGCTGTGCCGCCGAGCTACCCGGGCCACTACCGGGCTGACACCTGGCCGGGTAAGCCACTAGAGGTTAGCAAAAAAGGCACTCATGGAACGCGGCTCGACCCGGATGGGTACCCGGGCAGGTACCCAGCCGAGTACGCCTCTGCATGTGGGCGAGTTGGAGTTGTGGCTAGCGGAGGTGACCCGGGCATGTACTCGGGCTCGGCCGAGTAGTGCACTGGACTTTGCTCGGGGCTTCTTCTCTTGGTTCCTTGGCTTGGCTCTTGGCTTGTTTTTTACGGTTCCTCCTTGGATCCTTCTTTGAAGCATCTCCTTAGCTCCATGACTCATGGCTCTTGAACTCCTCTTCATCTCCTCATCACCGAATTCTCCTCAATTTTCTCCTGAAATGCACATAAATAAGGCATAGATTCCGAACAACACTACTAAACCAAAAACAACCAAATTCTATCCTAAACTAGAGGAAAGCAAAGCACAACACAACTAAGCATGATCTAAAAATGCAACCTAGACATGCACTAAATGCAAGCCATCACATGCATATTTCAATTACCTTGTCGTGAGATTAGCCGAGGATTTCTTGTTTTTATCATGTCAAGACTATTTTTGTTCCTACAACAATAACTCCCACTTCATAAGATTGTGCTCCATTTGTTGCAACCTTACCTTTGGAGATAAATTCTTTTTGATGAATGACATTCTAAATGATGCTTCCAATGCATGGTTTATACTACATAATGACATGACGCATGAGATATGCACGTTTTTCATCTTGTGATTTACTATACATGTGCAAGTGGCCAAATTCTCATTAATTGCCTATAAATGGACAAAAAAACCAATGATACCATACTAGAATTTTTGTTGATGTTCAACTACAGGAGCCTAAGACCTCTATTTATTATCATATTACTTCTGCAAGTGACTGTATTAATTAGGTTATGTATCCAAACCTATAATGAAATAAGTCTCAGCCTTAATTTATCTTGCATCCTATAGTTGTTTCCTATTATCTAATGCCTAAATGAAAATACTTCCAACCCAATTGCTTAATTTTTTTGTTTGCATTGTCTATAAATGATGACGTGTGTACACTTTTAATGTATAGGTTAAAGGTGTAGTTGATGCATTCTTGCAAGTAATTTTTGCCCTATTTCAAAGTATGTTTAGATGACACAATTGCTTTGCCTTTCAAGCATATTTAATAAGCTAATTGAGTTACTATCTTCACCATACACATTTCAAGATTTGGACTTCACTTTCATAGAGATGAATCCTTTCTCACTGGTGGATGGAAAACCTTATCCTTTGGATAAAAGAGGCGAGCTAAATGACACAACTACATTCAAGAACTTTAAGAAGTATGCTTATGCTTTTTCCTTTTCTCTTCCCTTTTTTTCACTTCAACGGTTTGATTTCGTAAATTCCTTCTGATGAAGTGAAACCATTTTGTGTCACATTCCAAAAGTCGATTCTGAATATGTGGATATCATTCATCCTATGTGTACCTTTGCATCATTTGTAGGTGGGAGAAGACCAGCTGAGCATTAGTGGGATTGCTACATATCAGTTGTTGGATGGATTGATGGAGCTCAAAGAGCTATAATTAAGTAAATTATGACTGTTGCAGATCTAGAAATCACAAATCCATGGCCTTCATTGTTCCATTCATCGTCTTCTTCAGGTTGTTGATTGTGTTTCTTTCTTTATGCAGCTCTTAGTCGGGAGGATCGCACAGGCCTGTTGAATACTCTGAAGGTGAGTTTCAAATTTGGGTTGAGGAGATTAGAGATTTGGATGATTGGTTCAAGTTGTGATGGCTATTGGATTGTGTTTGTCGAGTAAGTTGTAGGATCTGGCTGTCGTGTCCGCACCTGTTTTGGAATCCCTCACGCCGAAGGTCTGCACTAGTGTTGAGGCGCTCAGGTAGTTGCGTGGGTTGGATTCGTTTTGTCTTGCTATGAATTTTGCTAGATGTTGAATTGTTTTGTTTGGAGCTTTAACATGCTTTCACTATGTAGTTTGAATTGTGATTAGTTTTCGTGGATCAAGAAGTTTCTCATTGGAATGATATTGTTTAGTGATTTTGCTTTGAATCCTTTGATTGCTCTCTATAGATAAGAATATTGTAGATTCTGTATAACCTTGGTTTTTCCTTGGAACTTGAAATGGTGCAATGAGATTTCTATATTCCTTGCTATTTGTTTCATAGTTGAGTGATGTAGGATGTGGTCCGTGCTAGATGTTTTGAGTTACATTGGCTTCAATTGGTACCATTTTGCATTTCATGACATCTTCATTGCCTATGACCTCTTTGTATAAAAGTATCTGATTCTTAAGTTTTCTTCTTCATATGGTGTTAATATAAAAGAGTAACTTATAGTGCAAATTATCCTGCAGAGTCAACATAATGAGCTTGAGGCAAAGTTTTTTGTTGAGAGGGCAACACTTAAAGCTAAATATCAAAAGATTTACCAACTCCTTTACTCTAAGGTACTCTCCTATAGCACATTTATATTTTATCTACATTGAGCTACTTTGTCTCTCTTCTTCATCTTTTGTAGTCGCTCTTGTATTTATATTAATTTGTTGCAACCCTATAGAGATATGACATTGTAAATGGTGTGGTTGAAGTAAAAGGAAAAACCGATGATGATGCCAAGCAAGAAAATGTGAGTGTCTCACAAGGTATTGTGGAAGTGACTTGATAAAAAAAACTTCATATGAGTAAAAAAAACTTCATATGAGTATGCTTTGCTGTATATATTAGATAGGGGTGAGCATGAACCGACCAAAACCAAAATTTTAGACCGAACCGAACCGTAACCGAATATTTTCAGTTCAGTTTTCGGTTCCCTAATTTTGAGAAATTCGGTTTCGGTTTGGTTCTGTTCGGTTTTGGTTCAGTTCGGATTAAACCGAATTAAATTATAAAAAAAACTTTAAAATTTTTATATTGGGTTAATGGGTTATTGTATTGGGCTTTCTTCCTCTTTAACCTAAAACGAAGTCGAGTGTTCCTTTGTGAGAATCACAGAGCCGCTACAACGACTCCTCTCTCGCTGAACCTCGTCGTTGACGTCGAGTGGCGCCGTCGTTCACGCCGGCCGGAGTCAAGGGGCCTCGAGGGAGTCGGTCGACTAGTCACGTTCACGCTGAGTCTCTTCGATTGGTTCTTCGTCTCCTCGACTAAGCTTAGTCGACCGGTTCTTAGTCGACATCGACTAAGCTTAGTCGACCGGTTCTTAGTCGACTAGATCCGCCCCTTCCATCTCTCAGTGGTTGCCTCCGCTTCCGGAGATCATTAACCACCAGATCTACGGCCACCAAGCACCATCCGTTTTGCCGAAGACGGTGACAGTCGGGACGGTGGAACGCAAGGAGATGCTGGCGTCAAACATCACGTCTTCGCCACCCGTAAGGCCGTAACGGCGACCTCGTACATGTCGTCGCTCACAGGCGACACAGACAACGTTACGCCGTCGATGTCCTCCGGTTTCCAGATCACCAACCTCTCGAACATGTCCTCCACCGGAAAGCCTCCCCGATCTGGTTTCTAGATTTGCACTTAAAATTCAAGTGGATATGGGTTTTGGCGATTTTGCAATTTGACCTAACCATTTCAGTTTTGGTCGATTAATGTAAAAACCGACCCGCCCAAAGCCGAAACCGAACCGAACCGAAACTGACAATTTTCGGTTCGGTTTTCGGTTTACAATATTCTAAAAATTCGGTTTCCGTTCGGTTATGGTCGGTTAGGTTCTGTTTCGAATGCTCACCCCTAATATTAGATGATTGGGTTAGTTGATCTTGAGTTTTGGGGACAGTTTTACCAATTCGTGTGATCTGAATTGATGGTGGTTGAGTGAAATAGTTGTTTATTAGAGTGTGCAATATATGATGTATACAACGAAGGCCGTGTTAATTTTTCACAATTATTAAAAAAGCAGCATGCAATTTTTTTGTAAACATGTAAATTATACAGGGAGTTTTTTCAAAAGTGCATTAAAGTGCATTCTGTTTAGGGCACTTTTGAAAAAACGCCCTCCATTAAACATCATTTTAGGACGCTTTTTCAAAAAAAACGCCATCCGTTTTTTATTTATTTGAAAATTCAAAAAACTTATACAGGATGCTTTTTCAAAAAAAAAAGCGCACTCCGTTTTTTATTTTGATGTTGCTTTTGTAAAAGTGTCCCCCGTAGCTTTTAATGTACTATGGCTAAATGCGCTACGAAAAGCGCATTGTGCTTCTTCAAAAAAACGCATTGTAAGATAGATTTTGTACTAGTGAAGGCAAGTCAATTTAATGAATAGTAAGTACACTTTATCAAATCTGAAAGATCTTCACAACTGTTTCACATCCCACCAAATGTGCCCATTGAAAAGGCAATCCTTGTACTGCCTTTTCAACCAATAGGAAAGTAGTACAATGATTTGGGGACAAATTATAACAACTTTACAGTCTACACAAGGATTTATGACATAACATACATCTTCTTTAACAGATAGAGAATAACCGAGAATTTACTCCATACAAAAAAACACAAAGAATATCATAGAAATTGTAAGAAGCATTGAATATTTTTCCTTTGAAATTCTCTACATCATTGCTCCGAATTCAATGACTTCAGCATTCAACCTTAATGAAGAGCCCTTTCCCGAAAGTGAAGCCCCACCACATACTGAATCTTTTCTCTTTGATCTTAATGTGCTAGCACGAAACATGAATGATATGACAGGGAATCACACACAAAGACAGGGCAACACACGCAAAATCTTCACATCCCTTGCCATCAAAGTTGAAGCTCAGTAATGAAAAGAGGTTTCATATTCTCTTTGTTCTAGAGATAAATGCAAGGAGTTACAATAGAGTTTAATGTTTCAACAATGACAATATCCAAGATATGGAACACAACCAAGCAACAACTACAGGCAGTGTAGAGGGCTAATGTAAGCACCAAGTATCACAATAGTGGTAGAAAGAGGTCAACCAAGCAACAATCACAGAGATAAACATAGAGGACATGACTGGCATAAGAGATTTAGCATGCAAGATGGGAATGTCAAAAGGTGCAACACATAGACTTATCAAGAGGGGCATGATCAGGCCTCATACAAATGCACTCAAGCCAAGTTTAAAAGAAGCAAAGAAAACAACAAAATTGCAATGGATTCAAAGCGTAGCTCAAGGTTGGACACTAAAGACAAAGAAGGATTACTATACAATATATGACTTTGTTCATATTGATGAGAAACGGTTCCAGATAAGCAAAAAAACTCAAAGAGTTTATCTAGCACAACATGCAGAAGGGACGATATAGAGTAGCAAGTTCAAGTAAATTCATTCCCAAAGTGATGTTCACAACTACAATACCACGACCAAGGTATGATGCACAAGGAGAATTAATGTACTTTTGATGGAAAAATGGGCATATGTCCTTTTACTTATCAAGAATCAGCAAAGAGGAAATCCAAGAATATAGCAAAGGAGACAATAGTTACAAAGCTGATAGAATCAGTCAATTATAGAGTCACAAGAGAAATACTCACAACCAAATTGTGCTAGCAATCGAGGCAAATTGGCCATGAAATGGAGGAGCTCATCAAGTGATATTCATACAACAAGATAATGCAAAAGCACACATATCACAAGAAGATGCAAGACAACAAGTATATCAACAAGATGGATTTACTTTCATCCTAACACAACAACCACCTAACAGCCTTGATTTGAATATATTAGACCTAGGAATTTTGGAGTATTCAATCTTTAATGTATAAAAAAAATGCCTAAGAATGTTGATGGCATGATGGAAGCAGTGCATGACGCCTTTTATGAGTTAGAACCTAAGACTTTAGGTAGTGTTTGGATGTCTTTACAATATGTAATGAATAAAATTCTCAAATGCAAAGGAAGCAATGATTATGATTTGCCACATGTTAACATGAAAATATTACAAGTTGAGGGGAATCTACCAATTCAAGTTGAAGCGCCTATGTAAGTTGTGCAAGAAGCATGGCAAATGATTCATGGACAACAACCACATGAAGTACCTCCATAGAACATACAAGAAACACAAGAGACCAATGTAGACAATCACAGTCAAGATGAAGTGTTTGAGGACATTCACAACATTTAGTCATATATTACAAGTGGAAGCATATTGTATGAATGCTAGACCAATGGCAAATTTTTGTAAGTAAGACAGTTTTATGTAACTAACCTAGTGGAATGTAACCACACTTTTATGAATGAATGAATGTCATGAAACATGGTTTTAATGCGTTGGAGTTAGTGACTTAAAAGGAAAAAAATCTCAAATGTCTCCAACCCTTCATTGATACAAATCCAACCTATTAACTAGACCAACAATGGCATGCCAAAGTATGCACAACAAACTGGCTTTCTATTGTTGGTCAAAGTAAAGGGATTGTAAAGGATATACATCTCAAGTATGTTGACTCATCATTAATAAAAAGAAAAAAATAAAAAAAATCCGACCTTGATATAAAACCATCCACTTTCATTAATCATACAATAGCATGCCAAAGCCTCTATAAAAGAGTGACTTATTGCATGCCTAGGAAGTGGGAATGTTGAGGAATCTTATCTCATAACCAAGGCATCATCATTGAAAAAAAAAAAGCACAAGTTAAACAAAAGTATGTTTGAAGAACATGGACATGTAGAATCAATTTCATACAGAATTGAAGAATGACACACTACCTATAAGAAATTAATCCATAAAGCAGATTACAATAGAACTATGGCAACTCAAATCAATGTATAGCTACTTCACATGGAAAGTCTCATAGTTGTTGTACAATGAATCATGAATCAATAGGAATGCAGTACAAATCGGATGCATGAGTTAAATTTACATAAGTTACATAATTAAGCATGACATATTCAATAACGAGATTCATATGAAGACAGAGAAAGTGATGAAGTCATTATTAGGCAAACATGAGAAAAGGGATGACTATGTTGTCCTAAAGTAAATCCAAACTCAGACAAGTGCATGATGAACAAGCATTCAGAATACATGATATGGAATATAAGATCCAACAGTTGGATTGCCAACATAAGATGGTACCCATTCTATCGAGGATCTACACTCAAGTAAAACCTAGCATATGCACTAACAAATGCAACATGAAGAACCATTTACAATCACAAACAAGTAAAGAGGCATTCTCTTAGATTCGACAGTGGGATCGCCATCATAGTATGGTACCCGGCCTATCATGGAACTCAATTCTCAACACAATATATACAAGAAATTAATGAACAAATGCAGCGACAAAATTATACAGGATTGGACATGCAACAAACCAGCCAACAAAGCTCCAACAACAAACACTACAAACAAGACAAAATCGATGTAGAGTAGGCATGTACTGCATCTAACAACCAATCAATTGCAACAGATGCTAATAAAATGAAGAATCTAAAAAAAACATGCAATCACTAGAAGCAAGAATATGACTTTGTATTCATCAAAGCCCACATGTACGTAGGAACACATCAAAGAGCAAAACAACAAAAGGGATTAAACACAAGAGCAACAAAATTCACCAGATTCAACATGCAACTCAACATAAGGGATTCAACATGCAACTCAACATAAGGGATTCAACTTGCAACTCAATAGGAGCAAAAAAAATCAGCAGATTTGGAGAGGAAACAAATCAAGAAATTTCAAGGTCAAAGAGAACGGAGGGGACATAGCTACTCAGATTCGTAGGCGCATGACTATAATGAGGGTTCAGGCTGAATGAAGATAATATCATGACTGGAGCCCTTCAAGTACCAGAGAGTTCGTTTGCTAGCATGACAATGTACGGTGTTAAGAGAGTGCATGAAATGGCATACTCGGTTGACCTAAAAGCCAATGTCAAGTCAGGTAATGGTTGTATAATGCAGAGCACCAACTACTTGGAGATAAAAGTAGCAATAGAAAGCAGCTCAAAAGTCGAGTGGCCTCATCAACAAATTAGCGAGGCAATTGGCTTGGCATCAACCATGTTACAACAACATCGAACATCTCGTGTAATTAGACAATTGGCTTGGCGTCACCTAATTTGACAAGGAGTTAGGACCTTGATGCCAAGGAAGTAATGCAATTTGAAGAGGGAGGTAGGACTTTTATCCTTGCCTTGACAATGGTCTTGTAAAATCCTCTCCCTCAAACGCTCTCTTTTCTAACATGTAACTTTCTCTTTTAAGAAATTAAAACTAGAAGAAATTTGCATCACCTCTAGTACGGTCCGAATTTTAAAACAGACTTGCTAAGATTTAAGGACTCAATATGATCCCATCATTGACCCAAAGTCACTTGTGGGATCAACCAAAGAACTATTAATAGCAATGAAACAATCATCTCTTGGTTCCTTACCGAAACAATCATCTCATGGCGGTTCCTCATCGGAACAATCATAGTAAACGGAAAGTAAAACAAGATATGGCTTCTAATGGCAATGAAACAATCACAGTAAAGTAACTGAAGGTAAAATCAAATAACTAGTAACTAAATAACTAGTGAAAGCGCATTTTCGCTTTGTATTAACCAAAACCACGCAGAGTTTTCAACTATGGAGCAGCAACGCACAGCACATCCTCAAATGTATCATCTCAAGGTGGGTCATTTACTCCAGGAGGTGCGGTAGAAACACTCTACTATAGCTCAAGTATTAGATTAGATTATATTGCACATTCAAATAGGTGTGGTTCAAGCTCCAGCCTTGGCCACCTTTCGTTGCTCGATTTGCCCAGTCAGTGGGCACTGCATCTCCGTCCAACTGATGGGAACCATAGCTCCACCTGTGTATCCAGACCAATAGCTTACGTTATATGTTAACCACACACGCACATTGTATCATCTCTAATCTCTCTAGTATTGGCCAAATGACAAACAAACTGCTTATTCAGCTCGTAGGATGGAATGAAGAGTTTACCAGCAGCACTTTCTGCAGATACAACACCCAGCTCATCCTTAGCTGTGGATAGATAATATGCCCTTGCATCTCCCAGAGAAAGCTTTATAAGGGGAACAAGTTAAGGATGAAGCTTGAAGAATCATAAGAGCAGTAATATAAAGTTTCTTTAATTTGTTAATACTGTCTAAATGCCCAACACATATCAGAAAAGGGTAGATTGTAAGTAAAAAAGAAAACAAGGATACAACAACTGCCCTCACAGTATCACCAGCATGAAATGATGCATGCATATCCACTTTGTCAATCTCGGTTGCTCTCACATCCTGTTGCCTGTTCCAACAAAGATGCCACTTAAAGTAAACTGAATTAAGAAAAAAAAAAAAAAAAACAGGGATCACATAACATTAGATCAATGCAGTATACAAAGAAGGAGAGAGAGGTGAATGTGTACACCAGTTAACTAAGGCAACAGATATCTATAGCAGCATGACTATAACACTTCATAGCCAGTGATACTTGTACACCAGAGTTATGCTGAGCATAACTCAATCTTCAGTGACACAAATAAACTATCAAAGAGAAGGTGAATGTGTGAAATAAATTAGAGGCATACATGGGTTATGCTAAACAACAGGGTTTGCTAGCGATTATAGCACTATATACCCGGTGGTACTTCTATAACAGAATTATGCTAGACATAACTCAATCTTCAATGACACAATAAATTATTAAAAAGGACAAGGAAAATATGTGAAATAAGTTGAAGGCATATAAGAACCAGAAACTCAGGACAATGACAGAAAACCACAACATCTACCCAGTAAATCCCGCATGTACAATGCCTAGAGTTGAGCACCCTTACCCTTAGCAAGCTGAGATGATGTTACTCCACATAATGACAGGAAACTACCAAGCACAAATATGCTGCTCAGAATTTGGTATATACCTGATGATGCCAGTGAATTTTTCTCGCACAGCCTTTGGCCCAACACACATAACATCAGCATAAGCAATTTTTGGTGAAACCCTTTTAATCTGCCACCGCAAATAGAAGACAAATCTTATTGATCTGAAAGGCATAGTTCTTAACTTTTACAGCTAGACAAATTAGTTCCGAGAAGATTGTAGAAGAAAGTTTTAGCTAACACCGAACCAATTCAAATTTAACTAGTTCCTCGGTGAAGTGGAGCAACCGCCCTCTTAAAGCAACTTGCCGTTCGAACACAACTTTATGTATCACTGTGATTTAAGGGTTTTTCCTTCGTCATGATTATAGACATTTTCGTACCTCAAAATGTGTGAAAAGTCTCAAGGCTATGTTTCAATCATTTCATCCATGGTATAAAATGTCTTTATAAATGACAAAGAAGAATAAGCCATTGATCTTGGTAAATGAAAACTCTGCAGTCATAGTTTACGCTTTTGGGTGAGGTATACCTTGAGATTAGTTTGGGAATCAAATCATTCATTAGTTTGGGAATCACTCATTTCCTGGGATCATTGTTGATTCTCATTCCACATCCCCATGAATCAAACTAAACAAGTAAATACCATACAAATAAGATGCAATTAGACAAAGAGGATCGAAGAAACTTACACGAGCAAGAACAGTACAGCCTGGTTCAGGGACAGCTCCATGGGCTTTGTCACCTGTGATTTCCACAATTGGCCTCTACAAATCCACAACAAGCAAACCATTGCTAAATACTAAGCATACACACAATTATTAACAAAACTGTTCAAGCTGATTAAACCCTAAATAACAAAATACAGGGGTCTGAGAAAGCAACTAGCAAGCATCAAACACAGAAAGTTCGAAAAAACCTAATCGAACAACATAGAAAAGAATACTAAGCAACCTTATCGGTTGAATCAGGAGGTGGAGTAACAATGGAGCAGCGGCCGGTGAGAGAAGCATACACCAGCTTGCTATGGGGTTCAACATAAGCACCTTTACCCGCTCGAAGCTCCGACACCTTCCCCAGGACATCTCCCGTGGTCACAATAGCTATCTCTCCTGCATCTTCCATCTCTATGACTACGATGAAAGCAACTGAGAAGAGTGGAAAGTTATAAACTACAGTTTAGGGTTTCTGGGGATAGGGACCGTAAAAATCCAGAAAAACTAACATGTAAGATGCATTTTCTAGATACCCATTGAAGATAGTATATGTATGTAAACCTTACAGGAAAAATAAGAACATTTTTTAACCTATAAAAACAGCACCAACTCACATGATTTGTAGATTTCAAAACAAAGTTCTTTTATGTTATGTAAATAAACACTAAACACACTAATAATGTCATTTGTTAATACTAAGTAAAGGTAATGAAAAAATATAGGTCCGGTTCAAAATAAACTGAAATACAGTTGTTTTTCAGTGGCAAATGGCCTTTCATATAAGGTATCCGCTCAAGACACCAAAAGTAGTCATACTTTACTTTGTATTTCTTCGTTCGTATCATCTCTCAGTCCCTATGAATCAGATGATAGTTTCAGCAACCTAAACTCTTAATGACAAGGTAACTTCATATTTGATCCCTCAATTTTGGCATCTCAATCTATATGTTTCCATAATCTATATTGAAGGCATTTCCTTCTGTAGCAGAAACAACCTAGAATAAGAAGAGAAATGTTTTCTCAGGACAAAAACAGGTTTACCATCCTATCATTTCCATCAAGGAAAAGAAGAAGGAAAGTTCATCATTGTACTCTCTCCTTTCAGTAGTCTTTCATAGCACAGAAGGGCAGATGCCTAAATATAACTAACAAATCAAGACCACTTAAGAATGGCGCAAGGAAGAACAGTCTGAACCCTAAAGTAATAGTAGCATGAGCCAATTGCCTCAATCTCTGAGAACAATTTTGCATACATACATAGATACTATGTTGAACTGAAACGTGAAAAGCAAATCGCTAAATTGATTAGTAGGCAATGCACGTACTTGAACTAATTGAAGCCATCAACTTCGTAATATTGATTGATTCAGAAAGCTAGAATTTAAAAGCTGAAAATTACAGATTCATAGAGTTTAGAGTTAGAGATAAGAGAACTGATCAGTGGTGGAAAGACTACCGGAGATTAGCGGAGATGCAGCGGCGTCGGAGAGGTCGAGAGAGTGGTGGTTGTCGTCGGAGGTGGGTTGGGTGTAACTGCGTCGCCTGCAGACAACGGAGAGGTCCAGAGAGGGGCAAGGACTAACACAAACACACGTACTATTAGGTCTTTTTAAATTTGACTACTTCTAAAATAAAACACCCCAAACTTTCTAAAAACTACCATAAATACCCTCAGGAATGAGGAATGAGGAATGAGGAATGAGGAATGAGGAATGAGGAATGAGGAATCGGATTGAATCAAACATGTTGTTTGGTATGCTGTCGGAATAAACCATTTATGCTACTTATGACTTAAAATTTTTACGATTTAGGGTTCTTAATTATGATTTTATAGAAATTATAATTTAAGGTTGCAAAGTTTCAGGATTCAAAATGAATAATTGTGATCCTTGGAATGGATGATACCTTCCAGTTTCGATTGGAATCAAATTAGTCTACAACCTTACAATAAACCATTCATGAGAATGAAATTGATTCTAGAATTTTCTCTGCCAAAGGAATCAAACAAAACGAGTCCTAAGCACTTAGCCTAAACCCATACAAAGAAAGACAAGTAGACAAGTCAAAAAGATATAATTGATGCACAACTTTGTCCAAAACCTGATGGCAAGCACAATTGCATTAGATACCTAATACCACGTAATACAAATATTCACGTTGTTATGTGATACAAGATAAATTACACACATGATTGATGTGTGACTTTTTCGATCAAGCAATAAAACTGCCCAAAATTGGTGAACGACAAATCGAACACTCTTCTTAATCAACAAGAATTTCACGTGAGAGAATTATTTTTGGACTAGCACTGACAATTTTTTGTATCATGAAGATCGAGTGAAGACGAATAGAATACTTGCTATTTGTTAATTTACCAACTTATTCTTATTTTTGAAGAGATGACAAGTTTGCAATACTTACCTTCTTGTTATTGATCAAGTGATAAAAAGTTTAATTAGAATATTTGACTTATTGTTGTATACCAAGCGATGGTAAGTTTGAAATACTAGTCTTTTTTTTTATTATTAATCGAGTGATGATAAGTTTAGACGACATTGAATTTAGTTAATTAATCACGTGATGACATGTTTAGATTGCTTGTTTTTTTTTTCTGAATAATCAAGTGATGACAATTGTACTTGTATTAGACTAACTCATTGGTTGAACCTTTTTTTTTCACGTATTGATGAGTGATGACATACTCATTGAGATGAAGTCGGAATGCAAATATGTTGATAATATATATTCCAACTTCCAAGTTATTGATAATTAAAGAGAAGATACGTAGCTAACAAAGAGAACAGGAGAGAATAGTCAAGCACATAGCACCACCAATACGCTGGAGAAATAGGTCATCTCCATTTGGGGAGTGGAGAATGAACCTTCTCGACATTACCCTCACTAAATGAGGGATCTTCAGCAGGCAAGCTCAATCACAACCTCGACCAGACATGACTCGTTCCAATTCAAATCAACTCATAATTGGCATAAAGGACACAAACTTTGATCACGCTTAAAATCCTTCATATTCTTATATGCTCAAACAAGTAAATGAAGGAACGTATACAAATTAAGCTAGTAATAGACATTTCAAACCTATTCAAAATTGTCTTTGCCACATTTTTTGGGGTGTCAATAAGGGGTTTCAAACATCTTAGAAAGGTAATAGTGCCATTTTTCACTATATTTTCATTCACTATACTAGTTGACATCACTAATATATCTTACATGTTAAAAGAGCAAGTGATCCATGTCAACACATCAATTACTTCATATAATAGGATGGTAAAACAAAGAGCTTTTTATAAAAAACCACCCATTAAATACCCCATATTACTAATAACGACCCTTTATTCGCGACTTTATTTTAAACCACCCACTAATTGAAAATCGTTAACAAATAGCCACCCAAAACACTGTTCCGTCAAAAAATCCGTTAAGTCGTGCGTTTTTACCGTTTCGCCCTCAAGTCAACTATGCTTCATCTTCTTCTTTTAATGGTCAACCTTCAACGATGGAGGAATTGAAATTGGACGCCATTGAAGCAACGCCTGAGAGCTTCGCAGAATTCGGCCAAGTAATCGAGGCTTCAAAAGATGGTGAGGAAGATGCTTAACTTGATCTCTCGCAAGGAATTCCCAGGTTTTCCCCTCTTCTTCCACTATCCTCCTCAAATCTAGAACCCTAATTCCGATATCATCTTCAAAATTAGGTTTATCATCTGCGAAATTGATTGCGATCAGTTTTTACATCATGCAACTTGAAGGCCGAAGCCTGAAATATTCGACGATTACACACCACGCCAGCGTGACACAATGTCTCGACGCTATTGGCGGCCATGATTGGTATCTCGGAGTTGCGAAAGCCTCCATTGTCGGTGAACATGAAGATACCGTCAACAAGAGCGAAAGCCCGCCTACCTGCTTCCTCCATTCCCGACCAAACCCAACCCTCGCTAGCCCCTCACCGGCTCACCGGCTCGACTTCCCACGGTGGCAGAGGCCCGCCTGATACAAGAATGGTGGAGAAGATCATGAACCGACAAGCAAGGCCAAGACCATTCCACAAGTCGCGAGCATTCAAGTTCAAGAAGGATTCATGGAGGAAGACGAGAACAAGAAGAAGGCCTAGACCTTACAAGAGGTCCCGAGCATTCAAGTTCAAGAAGAACAAGAAGAACAAAGCCGTCGGAAACCAAGAGAAGCCTCGAGATCGACCCTCCCAGGGTCGAGCCTGAGGGCTTGCAAGATCCTCTCAGGATCGACCCCCAGGGGGTTGAGATCGACCCTCCCAGGGTCGAGCCTGAGGGCCATCCGAACGCGTCCGGCCGGTTTCCTTGTGAAGCTTGTGTCCCAAGCTGTTTCCTTTTATTGTTATCAAACTATTTCCATATTTTGGTTTTTCTAGATTTGTAATTTATTATTATGAGATATTCTTTATATCTTATGATAATAATTTAGGATTTATTTTTCTAGGGTTAGAATAAATACTTGAGTTTTCCCTTTATTTCTTTTGAGCGTATTTTGAGAAGAGAACAGAGTTCTCTTCCTGCGCCCTTTGAGACTTGCGTCCTTGTGACTTGCGTTGTTGATTAATTCAAGCTTTGCTTTGATTCATTCAAGTGTTCGATCTTGTGAGTTTGTTGATTGGGTTACGATTCGAGAAGTTCAAGGCTATACTTGGTGCAAGGTCTAGATCCGTTTCCGTTCGCGATTGTGTGACGTCAAGGAGAACCTTGTGTTTCTCTTCCTACGCCTTTGAACCTTTGTTGTTTTTCTTTGAGTTTCCACATCAATTGGTATCAGATTCCAGTGGTTTCGGGTTGGAAATCGAGTTGCCTTTTCTCAACAATCTGCGAACTACATCAACAACAGAAAGTTGCACACGTTCGTCTTCGTTTCTGAAATTTTCGAAATTTTTTCTGAGGTAATTTAGAAAATCTGATTTCATATTCTTGTAGATAATTTTGATACGAGTCTAGGCATATAAGATTCGTCGAAATCGGAGTTCGTTTGACCCCTGAAAAGGTCAAAATACCAAGCTGTGTTCCAGAAACCCTAATTGGCCGCCGAGATTTTTTTGCTTGCTTTGAGCCCAAGTTTGGTCTTTGTTTGTCATCCATGAAGCTATGATGTCTCAAGTTGATATTCCGAGTCAAATTGATCTCTTTTATGGAGATTATGATCCGTATTCATATTTTTCTTGGGAGGAGAATACTAATGCTTGCTTGGAGTATCATGGCTATGATGGCCTTTCAGGATTCATGGCAGTTGTTGATGCTTTTCGAGGCGATGCTTATGATTGGTGGATGAATGATCTTTATCGACGTCATCTCTATGGCCTCGAACATATTGTTCATTGGAATCAGCTCAGAATTGTGATGAGAATGCAGTTTGTGCCACTTGAGCAAGCTAGACGAGTGGAGATGTACAACAAGTGTAAGCAAGGGTTTACTCGTTCGCCTCTTAATTATTTCATGGAGCTTGAAGAGTTGCTTGATTTTGCTGGTTTGTCTCTTAGTCCTGAACATCTTTGCTCTAGTTTCTATGATGGTTTGAATACCATATACCGAGAAGTCTTAGAGCACCAACCGAGAGATGATGTGAATGAGTTGGTTCGGGCTGCTATGAACTTTTACTATGCTGCTCAGAGGGCTGAGGAATGTGAACTTGCATGGACTGCAAAAATAGTGGCTCCACCTCAAGTGGAGGAGGAGAAATCAGTTTCCTTAGTTGAGGAGGAGGCTGCCACCATAGCTGAAGTTACCGAGTCTTCATCTTGCATCAACGCGCCTGAAATTCTTAGCACGGTTCAGCAGGAAATACTTGTCCAATTGCCTTCAACTTTTGTGGAGCTATGTGATATGGATGTTGAAAGCTCTCTGCAAAATTTCAGCCAATTTGGAGATGATTTGCCCCTGATTTTGCACAAGCCATTGTCAAACACCGACTCCTTGCCTATGCTGATCTTTCCTCAGGTTTCCCTCAAGATTTTAATGCCAAATTTTGTGGGTCATCTTGATATTGCAGAATTAGTCTCTCCACAAAATTTCATCCTGTTTGGAGGTCGTTTGCTTGTCGAACCATGCAGCTTGTCTTTTAGCGCTCCAGCGTCGTCCTTGCTTGATTCTTTTGATCATGTGCTTGATGATTGCTTTGCTTATTATCATCCGGAGTATGGAGCTGAGTACGAGGTAAGTTCTTGGAGTTCTTTGCAAAAGTTTGAGTTCTTCTCTACACCTTTCGACAAATCGAGGACGATTTGCAGTCAAGTGGAGGAGAATGATACAAGAATGGTGGAGAAGATCATGAACCGACAAGCAAGGCCAAGACCATTCAACAAGTCGCGAGCATTCAAGTTCAAGAAGGATTCATGGAGGAAGACGAGAACAAGAAGAAGGCCTAGACCTTACAAGAGGTCCCGAGCATTCAAGTTCAAGAAGAGCAAGAAGAACAAAGCCGTCGGAAACCAAGAGAAGCCTCGAGATCGACCCTCCCAGGGTCGAGCCTGAGGGCTTGCAAGATCCTCTCAGGATCGACCCCCAGGGGGTCGAGATCGACCCTCCCAGGGTCGAGCCTGAGGGCCATCCGAACGCGTCCGGCCGGTTTCCTTGTGTAGCTTGTGTCCCAAGCTGTTTCCTTTTATTGTTATCAAACTATTTCCATATTTTGGTTTTCTAGATTTGTAATTTATTATTATGAGATATTCTTTATATCTTATGATAATAATTTAGGATTTATTTTTCTAGGGTTAGAATAAATACTTGAGTTTTCCCTTTATTTCTTTTGAGCGTATTTTGAGAAGAGAACAGAGTTCTCTTCCTGCGCCCTTTGAGACTTGCGTCCTTGTGACTTGCGTTGTTGATTAATTCAAGCTTTGCTTTGATTCATTCAGTGTTCGATCTTGTGAGTTTGTTGATTGGGTTACAATTCGAGAAGTTCAAGGCTATACTTGGTGCAAGGTCATATTATCAGTAATTGAGATTTCCGACCCGTTTCCGTTCGCGATTGTGTGACGTCAAGGAGCCATCTCCTAGCGTGTCATACATCACCGCCCTCACCGGCTCCTCCCCGGATCTGGCGCTTAGGCCACCAGCTTTGCCTCTCGCTCGACCCCCTCCGCGCTCTACGACAACACACCTACCACCGACAGCCTTGGCCAGTTCGCCTCTCGCCGCTCGAACCAGCCCAACCACCGCCTCCCGCCGCTCGACCCAGCCCGACTACCCTCGATTCTCCTCGCTCCAGATTTGCAAGCCGACGCCGATCCACGAAGGACCCCCGCCCAATCTCGACCTTCTCTGTTTTGGATCCGCGGTTCGACGCCGGCAACCTAATACGATTTCCAAATGAATACTTACAATACTCCGGATAACCGTGTGGGATTTGAAATCAGATTATATGGCACTATCAACAGTGGAATTCAAGGCTCCAGAAGACTCTGAAGGGGAGGGGTTATGATGATTAAAATTTGAGCCACTGAAAGAAAATGAAGATTTTCTGCTCAAGTGAAATTCGATTCTCTATGGTAAAACAGATACACTTGTAGTTGAAGAGGCTCTGGAAGCTTGACCATCATCAATTTGGCTCATCTAAAAATCTGAGAGCAGTATCACATTCGTTGATCAGTTCAAATCAATTGCGAACGCCGACATCAAATCGCTCAAATTTGGATGTTTTAATTCCATAAGAATTACAAAACAGATCGGACAATCCCGACCCCCCCGTTCTATCCGAACCCATAATGAGATTCGATTTCCCGACGTCGGCAACCAGATCTGCAAGCCGAAGAAGAAGATGATGAGGGCAAATGGTAAGACTTGATTTGGTGTTCTAGTGTGGTTTGTCATGATTATGGGTTTTCCAACATCTGTAAAACCTGTAGCTCCAAGTGATTAATTAGGAATTTATAAACAATAAATTATCTGATTATGTTTCATAAAACCATTTTTTCATGTAAGATGTGTTCATTAAACTATTGTATGGAGACACGGAAATGAAGAAGATGATGAACAGTTCACTTGAGGGCAAAAGTGTCAAAGCACAAAATTTAACGGATTTTTTGACGGAACAGTAATTTGGGTGGCTATTTGTTAACGATTTTCAATTTATGGGTGGTTTAAAATAAAATCGCCAATAATGGGTGGTTATTAGTAATATGGGGTATTTTACGGGTGGTTTTTTGTAATTAGCTCTAAAACAAAATTGTAATCTATGAAAATGGACAGCTATTATTTACGATTGTATTCTCATTCACTTAGTAGTTGTGATCACTACCGTATTCACTGTGATAGTTGACATTATTTACTTCTAAAAACTAGTCGTCGGTGTATTTTATCCATGATGTTGTAAGCTATATCAATTGATGGAACGTTTTTACATGGAAAATATCAGATGAATTTGATGAGTGTTATGGGTCAAGATGCAAACCAACAACTCAACATGTATATCCTATTGCCTTTGTTGTCATAGATTTAGAGAATGATAATTCATGAAACTGGTTCTTTGAACAACTTTTGCATGAAGTATCAGGCTCACCAGACTTAGTAGTGGTTTATGAAAGATATGTGAGCTTTAAAAATAGGGAAATTCCTCTTGATACCCCCGTGGTTTCGACAATTCCTTTTGGTGTCCCATGGGTTTTTTTTTTCCTTTTGGTACCCTTATGTTTTACAAATATTCCTTTTCGTAACCAAAAGTGTTTACATATCACTTTTCCATCCAAAATAACCAATTTCCGTTAAAAAAAGGTTAAATAAAACAAATTTATACTATTTTAATACTACCTTCTATATATACAATTAGACAGATATGAAAAATAAGAAAAAAAAAACTTAAAAACAATATGTTTGTTTGTACGTAAGGCGGTAAGGGAGAAACACGAAGACGAAGAACAAAGGTTGGCAATCGAAGGCGGCGGGGCGGGGCGGCTACAGCCATGGCGGCGACGCACCGCGAAGAAGAAGAAGAATGACAGTGGCGAACGTGCTACTTCAGACGAGCGAAGAGTTATTTCAGGCGATCGAAAAACGACCCCAGATGAGCGAAGAACACAATTTTCGCCCCCATTCCCCAATTCGAGATTTTTATACTCAATTGCAAGACCCTTCCCCACTTTGACAGATTAGGGTTTCAATTTCGAGTTTTTTGAATCCGAGCTTATAATTTGGGGAAAACGCAGGCAAGTGTCGAGGCTCTCTGGATGTACGAAATCGAACGATAACTGAAATTCCCAATCATCTAGATCGACCGCCATCTAATTCTATACTTGTAAGCTACGATACTGATTTTGATTTGGGATTTAGGGTTTGTAAATTACAAACTCATTTGTACAATATGATGGGAGGAAGGGGAGCGAGTGGAGTTTGGGGGTTTGGTTTAATTTTGAGTTAAGAGTCCAATGATTCCGTACATCCAGAGAAGCAAATTAGCAAATTAGGTACGCTTTTATTCAACTTTTATTTTCATAATGGAAAATGGTTATTTTGGATGGAAGTTTGATTTTTAAACACTTTTGGGTACGGAAAGGAATATTTATAAACTACGGGGATACCAAAAGGAAAAAAAAATTAAGTGGGGCACCAAAAGGAATTGTCGATACCACAAGGGTACCAAGAGGAATTTCCCTTACAAATATTGTAGCAAATATTTACCCATCCACTAAACATGTGTGTTGCATAAGACATCTATAGCAAAATTTGAGGTCAAGATTCCATGTTGGCGTAATCAATTTGTTTTCTAAAGTTGTAGAAGCATATACTAAAACAAAGTTTGAGGGATACTTTTAGATTATATGCAAGACAAATGATGATATATATCGGGAAATACCTAGCAAATGCAAATTTTAAGAAGTGGAGCAGGGCAAATGCAAATTATGGGGAAATGGCTAATATAAACAAGACAACCAATAACTCTGAGTGTGTGAAGTCTTGACGAAAACTAGAATGAATTCGTGTTTAATTCGAAGATATTGAAAAACAATTAACAACTTTTGAAAAGCTACAAAGTAAGAGGGCTCAAAGAGAGAAATTGGATGTCTGGTGACCGAACGTCAGACAATGGCCCCTATGGTGTTGTTGAACCATCGGAAGAGAGAGGCTAGAAGAGGGTTCATGGTTTACCCCAAATGGATCCGCCTTCAACGCTGGATCTCAGATTTGCATAATCACCTTCAAGGCTTCAACACCCGAAACGGAACCAGGTTTGGAAAGCTCGGAATTTGAAGTTGTACAACCAGGAAAATATTGATGTGGATGAGTGCATCTTGATGTGTCAAAGGCACATAAGGAATTGTTGTAATGTTAGATGGAATAGGAGGTCGAAAGACCTTAGAAAATTCCTAGAGAGGATTGAGAGTGGAGAACATGTAATTTGCTAGTATTAGTCTAGCCAATTTTGTAACTAGTCTTTTTAATACAATTAACCGTTTAACTTCAAAAAAAAGAAACGGAACCAGGTCCGCTAGCGACCGCCTTCAACACCGGATTCTGTCCACTTGCTCCCACATTGATCCTCCAAATTGATTGTTTTCTATTGCCGAACTCCCCCTTCGTTCTTCCTCAAATTGCTTCAAAGGGGGGAAATTCAGGAAAGATAGAATTAAAAAAAAAAAAATTTGCATGTAAAGAAGGGAAAAGAAATAAATAAAGAATGGATAAAGAAAAATAAGATAAAGAAGAGTACGCTCCATAGCCATAAAAAAGAGTTAGTAAAATATTTATCGGAAATTCTACGTGGTAACCCTAAGGTTTAACAATATTTAGGAGGTGTACCAATCTTTTACATATTACCCGTGGTAACCCTGAGATTAATAAGCAGTTCCCCTAATATCCAAATATTAAAATTAACCTTTTTGTTAAAAATTTAAAATTGATTTTATAAGAAAATAAAATTAAAATAAAATCTTAACAAATTAAAAACAAAACGTATAAAGAGGGTTTAGTGCATCTTTGAATGGGTGGATCCCGGTGAAGAAGACGGATCTTTGACAAGTTTATACTGCAAACAAAGTCTAGTATCATATGTTCAAAACTAAGAGCATGATTTCTTGAATTCAAACTAAAATTTACTTCCCCTTTTTTGCCGGCCCCACCTTCAGAGTATGTGCAAGATCACTGTGACCGGCCCGTTAAGGATTGTAATTAGTAGACAAATGGATCTTGTCTTTTCTATTTCCTCTCTTTCATGGGTGTGGATGAAATATTGAAGATTTTCTTTCCATCTACATACGAATATGAAGCACATAAACAACATAAACAACTTTGCTTTGGTCCTCGGTACAAGTTAAACTTCATTGGCTATCTATTCGCATTGAGATTGGAATTCGAAAAGAACATCATAAAATCTTGTACTCAGCAGCAAGTTGAGCATGTTTGGTTTTTCATGGAGCGAAGATCAAAAAGGGTGTGGACTACTACCATAAGGAGCTATGTAAGATCCGTCTTCTTCACCGGTAGGCGTTAGCCTCCCGTTCAAAGATGCATAAAACCCTTTTTACGTGATCTGTTTTCGATTTGTTAAGATTTTAAATTTTTTTGCTTATAAAATCAATTCTAAATTTTTAATGGAAGGATTAATTTTAATATTTGGATACTAGGGGAATTGCTTATTAATCTTAGGGTTACCACGTGTAATATGTAAAAGATTGGTACACCTCCTAAATATTGTTAAACCTTAGGGTTACCGCATAGAATTTCCGTGTCAAATTAATATTTTCATGTTTTGAACGATATCAGTATATCACTCGTCTCAAAGAAAGTGTAATGTACGTACAATGCCACATTATCATTCAGTTGCTCAATTGGGAAAAATTATTTAATATAGAGACTCAATAGGTTAAAATCAAAGGTGGGGCATGTGTCATATCCCGAAGGATTAGGGTAGAATTAAGGGAAGAATGAAGAAGATTAGGGAGAAAAGAGAGATTAGGGGATTAGAGAAAGGGAAAAGAAGAAGAGAGACAAAGAGAGCTTCAAGAGATATTAGATTTCATTCATCGATAATGGATTCCATCGAATACAGAATTTGGCTTATATAGCCTATTGGACAATTTCACATTAAACCCCCAAATTACATCACTTACCCCCATATTCCCAAAATTACAACACATGACAATACTCCCCTCCTAACCTCGCTCTGATACCAATTTGTCATATCCCGAAGGATTAGGGTAGAATTAAGGGAAGAATGAAGAAGATTAGGGAGAAAAGAGAGATTAGGGGATTAGAGAAAGGGAAAAGAAGAAGAGAGACAAAGAGAGCTTCAAGAGATATTCGATTTCATTCATCGATAATGGATCCCATCGAATACAAAATTTGGCTTATATAGCCTATTAGACAATTTCACATTAAACCCCCAAATTACATCACTTACCCCCATATTCCCAAAATTACAACACATGACAGCATGTAAGTGACTTTTTATTATAGAATGTCAAGGGACTACACATGTTTTAGACCTATTAAAAAGCCTGAACAAGATAGAGGTTATAACTGGTTACCCCTACACGTTCCATCCGTGAAATAACAACGTATGCTTGATCGATTGCTCTAACGGCTTCAACTTGACAAAGATATTGTGAATTTAAACTATCGTTGATTGATGAAGAAATTGTCGAGGGATTGGATAATTTTCCACGTAAAAAGTATAAAGAAAAAATTAACTAATATACAAGTAAGGTGAAATGTCTAACAATTAGTTAAGCTTTTGGTTAAAAAATAGATCCGACCTTATATTAAAAATTATCGATTAGATTCTCACCCTTATGTTAAATACGATCCATCAAAAAATAATGTGAGGATGTGTAGCATCATCGAGGATCTTTGGGTCCACTTTCATGGTCGAACTTGGTAGTCCCATTTTCTATTGGTCTAAATAGTTTTTTTAAATTAAAAAATAAAACAAAAAGCAAAACACATAATTTCTTTTTTCCTCTAAAAAACAGTGGAACCTCTGGTTGTAGTGTGAAAGTGGACTAGAGGATCCTTAGTGTAGCATGTCCTCATATCGTTTTTTTTTTTTTTTGCATATGAGGTGGTAGTTGATGAATTTAGTAAACGGATGCAGATCTCCCATGGTCAACCAATCTCAAATCAACCCAAATTCATTTAACATCACGATCAAGCACTCTTTAACTTGTTAAGGAATTGCACGGCTGATTGGATCATCACACAACCCACCCGGCGTACCGTATATGTAGGAAAAGTGTGACTACTAGTACAAGAATCAACAACAACTTCCTCAAGTTAATCTTAACCTTCTCAAACAAACTTCCTTCATCGGGCCGAATGATCTCTTCTTCCTCCTTCTTCTTTCTCGAATAATCCTCATTCTCGGCATCTCCACTTCCCATTCCATTTTGTTCATCTTCAACAAACTTCCTTTGATCATCCTTTACAGTACCCTTGAGGTCCTCCGCTCTTTCATCATCGTTGGCTTTACCTTCTCTTCTTGGCTCCTCCTTCTCTTCCATCGATGTCTCGGGTACATTAATCTTCTCGGGTATCGCCAACTTGGGCTGCTTAACATAAAGTACACCTCCGTCGAACTTGGCCACGATCCCTTTGGAGTCGCACTCTTCTGGGACGCGTACCTCCTTGACAAAACGCCTCCATTTGTCGTCCCCGAGAGGGCACTCTCCGCTGATCCTTAGAAGCCCAGGCGGGGACACCTGAACCCTCAACTCCTCCTTCCTGAAATCTGCATGCATATATAGTAGTAATACTTTTGTTCACGTACGTTAATCGCATGTACAACTTTTTGGTAAAACAAACCTGCTAATTAACTAAGAACTATATATATAATTAGTCTAATTACCGGGCAGATGAACGAGAAGTGTTACCGCGCCTTGCTCTGCTACCGCATCCAACTTAGGATCGAAGATTTCATACCGACGAGGGGCAGCTGGACGCGTTCTTGGATCCATCTTTGGCCGGTAGATCTGTAAGTTGTAGGTAGATTGTGTGTCTCCTCCTCCTTGCTAATTAATTAAGGTAAGTTCTTAATTGATCAAGTATATGTTTTGTTGCGATCTAATTATATAGGAGTGGTCAATTAGGGTTTCCTACACAATAGGATATTCCATTTCCAAGTAGGGATGCTTTGTAGATCGATGGCTTTGTTGTGTCAATAAGAGTTCAATTTTAATTTGGAAGATGCGTTTGGGAGAAGGTCACCCCATGCAAGGGGAAATCCAAACTTCCGATCGATCCTTCATGTATTGTTATCAACAAAGTGAAAGGCTACACATGCAATGCACGGTTGATCCTTCATGTATTTTATATATTGCTAGTTGTGTGTTAAATGTTTCATACGGCGAAAATTGACGATTGGTGTAGGTAAGAACTTAAAACCCTAGATTTTATTGAAACTAGCTTAACCTTCGTACCATGTACGACTATATATTAAATATTAACATTATATTGAATATATTATATTTTTGAATTTATACATATATAATTCCACTTACTAATAAAATACATCAATATAGTATGATTATATATAATTCGAAAAAACTTTTTTTCGTCATAGAAATTTTGATCGTTATATATTTTCTTATTTATAAACTTATCCTAATATTAATACTTGATTTGTATATAAACCAACCTAAATCATAAAATAGAATACATATAATACCGATATCCTAGTAAATTATATTTTCTTATCAAATTTTACACAAATAAATATAATACTAATGTCCTAACATATCATATTTTTCTGAATATATAAATTTCCCATATAACCTAAAACTATATATTTTTTTATAGATAAATATATAAAGTTACATATTTTATGTAGATAGATCCATTCATGTGCTAATATTTATAGTTTCTATAAGGTTAAATATAAATATTTTCCTAATTTGTATGATATTCATAAATTGTATATTTGTATAGATAGATATGATTTGGATAAAAGATAAATATAGATATTATTTTGATAGATTCTTTTTTGGGTAAATCTAAATATTTTACTAGTTAGTACGGTGTTGATAGATTTTATAAATAGATATTATTTGAATAGTTTAAATATGTGATATGATTTTGATAGATCATGGATATAGATACTATTTTGATATATATTAATATGAGTCCGGATTCGGTAGGAATGATTATTATGGTAGGAAATAGGAATAAATCATAGCCATTGGATGAGGAGAGATCAAGGGCTCAAGAAAAAAAAGGGAAAAAAAACGGCACGGGCGTATTTTTCGGAAAACGGCATGGGCGTCCAGATTTGTGCAACCGTATGGCCTATTTGTGCAACCGTATTTGTGCAACTCAATGGCCGATTTGTGCAACTCTATGGCCGATTTGTGCAACCATATTTGTGCAACTCTATTGCTTATTTGTGCAACTCTATGATCAATTTTGCATTCATGTCATATTTTATAGCAGTCGAAGTTCGTATAGTTTGTTTCGCTTTGGCAATTTGTGCAAGTCTATTGCCAATGTGTTGAATTCTATGGTCAATTTGTTCATCAATATTTGTGCAACTCAATGGTCAGGTTTGTGCTACTCAATGGTCACGTTTGTGCAACTCAATGGTCAATTTGTTCATTCATATTTGTTCAACTCTATTGCCAATGTGTTGAATTCTATTTATGCAACTCAATGGTCACGTTTGTGCAACTCAATTGCCCAATGTTGTTCATTCATATTTGTTCAACTCTATTGCCAATGTGTTGAATTCTATGGTCAATTTGTTCGTCAATATTTGTGCAATTCAATGGTCAAATTTGTGCAACTCAATGGTCAAGTTCGTGCAACTCCATGTGAAAAGTTTGCATAGCTGGATGGGTTCAATAGATAAATTTCTAGCCATGTCAATTTGTTCAACTCTACTATGACCACTCATTTCGAAGGTCTCGACGGGAACTACAGTGCCTATTCGCCACACGGACCTACAGAATGAGCCATGACGAGCCCAGATGCATGGAAAACTCCTAAACGGGACCTAACTACGCGGTTTTGGACCCTCAAACGCGGTTTTGAAGCCTTAAACGACCTTTTTTGCGAGAACCCCCAACACACAGGCCCTTTGGAAATGACATAAAATACGCCCCATTCCGATAACCGAGCGCAAAGTTACGCCCCTTTTCTCCCCGGACTCCCCGACGCTTGACTACTTCCCCCAGATTCTGGTCTTATGCCAGCCCGGAAACCGCGAACTCAAGACTCCACCTTGTGGCTTACGTCGAGACCTTCAAAACGACTGCTCATACGCCTCGAACGGATCACCGAGCCAAATGACAAAATGCATTTCACTTCCAATTTGGCGGTAACACACAAGAACATAGCTAAATCGGAACCGCTTTACACTATTAGAGTGAACTAGATCATGGATTGTGCAATTACGATCGAGGATTGTGCAATCACGATCGAGGATTGTGCAATCACGATCGAGGATTGTGCAATCACGATCGAGGATTGTCAATTTGTTCATCAATATTTGTGCAACTCAATGGTCAAATTTGTGCAACTCTATGGTCAAATTTGTACAACTCTATTGTCAATTTGTTCATTCATATTTGTTCAAAACTCACAAAACATAAGCATTCACAAAACTCACAATACATTCATGCTTGCAATTTGTGTTAAGAAAATTTTAGTATAGGCATCAATATTATATAAACGAAAGCTCCATTTTCCATGAACTTCCAAATCAATCTTAATCCAGAAATGAAATGTACTTTGGCTGAGTTTCATCATGGCAATGGAAGAATGGCAGCTTATCAAATTGTACTTTATGCTTGTACCTTTGGGGAAAGGACCAAATGATTTTCCACATGCTTTCTTCACAAACTCAATGTCACACGAGAGAACAACGTTGTCTTCAGCATGAACTCCCTAATAGAGAGGAACGTCTCTATTAGCATCCTGGAAGAAGACAACATATAACAACCAAATCATCAAGATTCTCATATCCATTTGACATTTCAATACCAAAACAACTCCTGCTTACACAAGCTCACGTACCACTGCAATAAAGGCGGAGTTTGAGGAGTTATCATAAACAACAAACGCAAACCTCCCCTTGATAGTCCTCAGCACATGATTTGGAGGGTTAGGGCCTCTGTCTCGCAGGGAACGATATGCCTCAACAATTATACTAACTTCGTTAGCTATCTTGTTCAGCCCATACAATTGCTTCAAGGGGCCTATGTTCTCAATATGCCTTGGGAACATGCAGAATATGTCATCCTCAGAAGCAAACAATCTGCCGATCAATATCAACAATCGTCAACAAACAATCAAACCAACAAAACTTCGTGTCGCTCAGCTGAAAGCACAAAATCAAGCACGAAACAAGAATTCGAGCAGTGAAACCTCATCATACAACAAGATAACAGAAGAAACGAATATTCACAGCAACGGATTTTTTCTCTCGCTCAGCTTGAAACCAAAAAATCTAACACGAAACAAGAATTGAAGAAGTGAAACCATGCACAAAATCATACAGCAAGATAACAGGTGGAAAAAAAGTTCACAGCAACAAATTTTTTCTCTCGCTCAGCTGAGACCACAAAATCTAGCACGAAACAAGAATTCAAGTAGTGAAACCACAAAATCATACAACAACATAGCAGTAGAATTGAAAATTTAGAACAATAGATTTTTTCTCTCGCTCAGCTGAAACCATAAAATCAAGCACAAACAAGCAATAAAACTTGGCAAGTCATATGATACGAATACAAGATCACATCAGACAAAAGAAAGTTCACAACAGAGGAAATTCTGGTGCCGAACGAACTGCGTAGGGAAAAGGTTCAATGAAACAGCGGAATTGAGGAGCGTAAACTTACGATCGTCACAGAAAACATCAAATAAGCAGCAAATTTCCTAAAACAATCAAGATCAAATTCAATTGAAAGTGAGCATATTACTCCCACCAAAAGTGCAATCCAGTCAAGAGGAACTCACATTAACAAAACGAGTGCTCAAAAATCGTTCGGAACTGCAAAAAACCTAATCCAAACAGCTAGAGATTCCCTAATCCATCCACCTTGAGCAGACGACAAGGATGAGATGATTGGCGTTCTCGGCGGATCTAATCCGAGACCGCTCGCGCTTAGCGACGTAGGAGGAAGGGTTGTAGACCGGCAACTGGCTATCGCTGGCGACGCCGTCCACAGGAAGGCGGTGGTTTCCGGCGGGGACTCCCGGAGACGGAGAAGGTGAGGAGAGCGTCATCGCCGGCGACGGCGGAGTCCTTTGCAGTTCGCACCACCGCCTTTGCTAGATCTGCCCCATCCAGGCTCACGACGACGAGCCAGACTGAAGGTTCCGAGCCAATTCCTTGCTAGATCTGTTTCTACTCGTCCTCTCCACGCAATCCACAAGCGAAGAAATCGCGTTCGCCGCCGCGATCTGCGCCTCCGCTGACCCCCCGTCCTTCAACAGCTTCAGCAATAGCGGAATCGCGCCTTGGCGAGGGAGAGAACGACCTTGGCGACGGGGCGAGAGAGGTCGTCGGAGGAGGAGGAGTGGAGAGATTGCGAGACGCCGGTCGGACACTTCATCAGCCAAACCGCTCTGTCCCAGCGGCTGGTGTCCAAGTATCCGCTTCCGGAGGCAGTGTTTCCGGTGCCAGTTCCGGCGCCGGCGACCGGTTGAGGTGCGGAGATGCGGCGCATCGGAGGAGGGAAGAAGGCGGAGGAAGAGGGAGGCCGAATCATCGGAGGAGGGAAGACTGGCAGAGCGTTGGCACGCCTTATTTCTTTTTGTCTTCTTTAATTAAAATTCATATTGACCGTACGATCGTCTTTAATCTAACGGGTGAGAAGCATTCCTATTTCTCACCCTAAGATCCTTTCTTGGATGACTCTTTCTCTATTAATATATGGTAATTAGATAAAGACAACTTTGTAGGATAAATCTAGATTGTATAGATAGATATTATTTTGAAATTTTATAAATTTAGGCTAGTATTTTGATAGATTATTTGATATATTAATACTTGACTACTATTTTTTTTATCAAATAAGTGGTGGGGCCAGAATTAACATGGAGGCTCGAAATTCTTCGACTTTAATATATAGTATAGATTTTTTCCAAAGTGGGCACTTTTCAAGTTTTAATTCACTCTTGAGGCTCGAAGAAGCTGGTTGTCCTTCGCCTCTCATGTATTTTATTTTTTTAAAAAAAAATTCGGTATTATTTTTTTTTTCAAAATTTGGTATTATTTTTTTTTCCAAAATTCGGTATTATTTTTTTTAAAAAAAAATTTAATATCAAATTTAATAAAAATGAATTAATTCAAATTATATGCCTATCAAATTTAATAATATTTTTGTTACGGTTGAAGGGAAAGACTGATATACTTACATGTCTGATCAAAAGACGTTATCTCGTTCGATTATCTTTCTCGTTATAAAAACTTAACTTGTGCATATCCTATATATATTTTAGAGGTGTTAAATGGCTCGTGTCGGGTGAATTCCGGTTCGGGTTCAGGTTGAGTGTGGATTCGGGTCAATCGGGTTACAGCTCTTGATAGGTTATTGTGTGGGTTCGGGTCGACCTAACAGGTCAAGAATTTAAATTTTTTAATTATTATTTTTAATAGATTTTTATACTAATATTTTATTAAAATGGGCCTTATTATATTTAAAATATAATATATATATATAAAATCGGGTCAATCGTAGTTTTTCCTTTGCTCGCTACTATTTGGATCAGGTTTCAAACTTAAAATTTTTGGTCGATTCACATTGTTATTTCGGATCAATTAAGAATTTGACATCTCTAAGTTTATCTAATAAATTTTTAGAATATTAAAATTGAAGATTTAATATATAGTAAAGAATTAAAATTTATAAACGGGTCAAATACAAAGACGCCGATTAGACTAGTGTCTTATTGAATAAGAGGCTGTTCAATACAACATCTTTGTTTGGTCAAAGGCACAGCCGCTGCCAGCGTCTTTCCTGCTAACCCGTTGGCCACGCCAGCGTCTTTGCTTCACGTGTGCCAGAACACATGCAGAGGTCCAGAGGTGTGTTCAGCTTTGCAGTGAGAATAGATAGGGGCTGACGGGAATTTACTGCACCCGAATCTCTCAACCACGGCAGGGGCGGAACCAGAATAAACATATTGAGGGGGCCAAGTCATTTTAGTTAAATATAGAGAACTTACAGCTTATAATAAGAACATAATGATTACTTAGTTTTTAGCCGAAAATTACTTTAGTATATTATAGAGAACAATTTATTTCTTTAACTCTATCAAAATCTCTTAATAATTTTTTTTAAAATCGATTAAACCTCAGGTTTTTGTATAGTAATTAGGACCATATATAATTATCTTCGTTTTCATTGTGAAAGCCTAATATACATTATCACCATTTAATCACCACTTGTGTATAATTATCATCATTTTTATTGAAAAGATACCAACATGTTTCAGAAAAAAATAACGTGTATAATTCAATATGTATGACCAATAACATATTGTTTTGAAACTAATATGAAAGTAAGGTTTAGGAAAAGAAAAAAAAAATATTTAGAATAAGTAAATAAATTTTAAAATTGGTTTGTAGGAGTCTAATCTTTCAATGTTCATAACTTTTTACTCCGATGTCGGATTAAAGCGTATAATATATCAAATCGAAGGTCTCGAAAAGAAGAACATATATATACCTAAAAATAATTTGGATTGGGTAGGCCATGGCCCCCACTGACCACAACATAGTTCCGCCTATGCAACCACCATCACTTTACCTTTTACCTCTTCTCATCTCTCCCCCATTTGAGATCTAACTCTCAACTCTCTCTTCTTCATCAATCTTCTTCAAATCTCCTTTTTTTTTGATCGGAATCTTCTTCAATTCTCTATGCATGGTATGTATACATTATCTATCAGTTATGATTTGGCTTCTTTCCACCAATTTATCCTTTGATATTTTGTTCAGGTATGAAACTTCAACCAATAAATTTTGCCTAAAACAAAAAGACAGGTGCGAATTTGGAAGATTTTTGTCTAAAAAAAAAGACAGGTGCGGAATTTTTTTATCCGAAAATTTGATTTACAATAAGATTTTTGCTTACCTTGGCAAGTCCCATGAGTTTATTGTCTTATATCTAGAGAATTTGATTCTCAAAATGACCAATACTTGCAGATACGTAGATTCCAAAATTGACGTCCGCACCCGTTATCGTCGATAACCCTTCCAAGTTCAAGTAACACCGTAATATCGGTATGTGTTAATGATTTTGTGTTTTTCTATTGAGCTAATACATGCACTTAACTAATTTTAGAGTATTTTTCATGATATAATAGTTAATTGATGCCTTTTTTGCATGATATATAAATTAAGTTTGAATGTCATGGTAATCGATTCGTTATTTTGCACTTTTATTCTAGAGTATTTGTATTAAATTATTACATGCACTTAATTAAAAAGTTTGTTTTGAGCAAGAACGAGTTAAATTGATAGCTATTTATTTTGGATTTTTAGTTGTAAAGAATGTAAATAAATAAAGTCCTAATTACTTAACGATTTACAATACACTTTGGTTGAATGGCATAACTCGTTTGTTTTGATCGTTAGTTTTACATGCACTTAATTAAAGTCCTAAATTTACTATTTACAATATTTCATTAGCAAAAAATTAGTTAATTTATGGCTATTTGTCTTCGATTAATTGTAAATAATATACAAAAAATGAACCCCTAAAATAACGAGTTAAATTTTTGTTTAGCAAAAACAAATTAATTGATGACTAATTGTTTAGGATTAATTGTTAATAATGTAGATACCAAATAGTAAATGAAGAGTCAAATATTTATTTTTTTGAAAAAATGAGTTAATTCTTGATTATTTTTTGTTTTGGATTAATTGAAAATAATGTAGATAAAAAATATTAAATGAATGAGTCAAGTATTTGCTTTGTTTTGGCTTTATATTTGCTTTATTAGTATATAAATCATATGAATTTGGTTGATTTATACATTGTTTAAGGTAGATATGGATAACCATGAAAACAAACCTTGGGCACACGGAATGGAGTCGTTTACGGGTATTCAGTATGGGCAAGATCCTTATGCCGTTCAGCAAGCTCAAGGTCCGTATTCTATTCAGTACGGGCAAGATCCCTATGCCGTTCAACATGCTCAAGATCCCTATATAGTTCAACATGGTCAAGAGGCGTACTCTGGGGCTTACATGAGCTCAACGCAAACACAGTATGATGCTAGTGGATCTCAAACAGCAGAAACTGTAAATCCAGTGCAATTATCGAGAGACACCACGAGCCAACAACTTGTTGATGAAAATATAATGACTGATAATGTACGCGTTGATGAGTTTGGGGTAGATCATGAGGATGATATGGATGATTCAGAAGAGGATGGTGACGTGACTATAGATGATATTGCAGTAATTCAGATGGCAAGAGAGGCGGCTGCTATAACCCCCTCATGGAATGTCATTGAAGAACCCGATCCTAAAAGGATCAACTCCTGGCAAACATGGAATGCAACAAATCCATTCCCAGTTGGAGGTGAATTTTCCCGTGGTCAGTATTTTGACTCATTGAACGATCTAAAGAGGGAAATCACTGTGTATTCTGTATCAAGGGGGAAAGAATATATAGTCGAAAAGGCAAGAGATCGATGGTACACTGTTGTTTGTAGAGAAAAAGAGCAAGGTTGCACGTGGCGATTATCAGCTCATCGAGTCCATGAACATCTTCCCGGGTGGAGAATAAGCAAATATGAAGGTCCACATACTCCAACCAATGTGAGAGATCTTATGCACATGGATAATCACAATGTGACTACAAAGTTCATCCAAAAGGAGATTTTGTCTCTTGTTCGTGTGGACAGAACTTTAAAACCAAACGCCATCGTAGAGCTAATACAGAAACAATTCGATGTGGTTGTTACATACAAGAGAGCATGGGATGCGAAACAACGAGCTATTGTAGAGATTTTTGGTGATTGGAAGGAATCATATGCTGAGTTGCCTCGCTTCATGGCTGTACTTCAACAATGGAACCTGGGTTCTGTGGTGGAATGGTGTACGACTCATAGAGTTAATGTCAGAGAGCGGATCTTCCAGCGTGTTTTCTAGTCGTTTGGACCATGTATTGAAGGTTTTGAATTTTGTCGGCCCTTGATTACCATTGATGGCACTCATCTGTATGGTAAGTACAAAGGAACACTCCTAATTGCACTCGGTGTCGATGCAAATCAGCAGATATTTCCTCTAGCTTTTGCCATAGTAGAGAGTGAAAATGGAGAGAGTTGGTCTTGGTTTATCGAGATACTTGGTAGTCGTGTCACACAGCGTTCAGGCTTGTGCGTTATATCAGATAGACATGCAGGTATCATGAAGGCCATGATGGAACTCCCCCGATGGAAAGAACCGAATGCAATCCACAGGTTCTGCGCGCGTGCGCCATGTCGTTTCAAATTTTAATGCTCACTTCAAAGACAAGAACCTAAAGGCATGTCTTGGGTCGACTGCATATAAACATGAAGATGCACAATTTCAGGCAGGTTACGAGTCCATCGCCAGAACAAATCCAAATGCCTATGCATATTTAGAAGAGCTTGGAAAAGAGAAATGGTCTTTATGTCATGATGGCGGGTTCAAGTATGGTGTAATGACAACGAATAGGTCAGAATGTTTCAATGGAGTATTGAAGGGTGCTAGATCTGTACCTATTACTAGGCTTGTGCAGTCAACATTTTATTGGGTCAACAAGTACTTTGTAAAACGACGTGGGTCGGCATACGCTAGGAGTGCAAATGGGCAACGATTGTCGGAGGAAGTAGAGAAGATCGATGCAAAGAATAAGAAAATAGCTCGACACGCACAAGTGATCATGTTTGATGTTGTTGAGCATGTGTATGAAGTGGTACTTCAGCCAACGAATGAGTCAGAGGCTCGCCAACGCCATGTAGTCAATTTGAGCGAGAGAACTTGTAGTTGCCAAAGATGGAGAAATTTTAAGCTGCCATGCCCTCATGTAATAGCAGTGTGCCGGAAGAAAGAGTTCTCACAAGAAGCATTTGTTGATCCATACTACACTACAGAAAATCACTGACGTGCATACCAGAAGGATTTTAACCCAGTGGGGGACAAGTTAGATTGACCTGTGATGCCAAAACCTCCATTGCAGCCAGATTTGACTAAACTACGATCTCGTGGTAGGCCTGGCAGACGGAAAGAAAGCTGGTTCAGAAACGAGATGGATGAGACTAAGAGAGGCAAATATTATTGTAGTTTATGTCACCAACCAGGACACAACAAAAAGACGTGTAAAATCACGTCCTGGAACCTCTAGGCAATAGGATCTCTAAGGGCATCTGTATGAACTCCAATGATGTTGTTTGTTTTAAGAGTATTTTATCTTAGGGTCTTTCTATATGAACTACAACGATGTTGTTTGCTTTAAGAGCATTTTATTTTAGTGCCTTTGTATGAACTGCAATGATGTTGTTTGTTTTAAGAGAATTAAAGTTTAGTGTCTTTGTGTATGAACTACATTGATGTTATTTGTTTTAGAGAAATTTGCCGGAAACCACCCGTATGATAGGCCATATTTCGCTAAACCACCCTTTTGTTTCGATATTATTTTGAGCCACCTCTATGATACCCTCCGTTAACAAATCACCACCCCATCCCATTTTCCGTCAAAAATCCATTTAAAGCGCGTGGCCACGTGGAAATGATTTTATTTAGCTTTTATATTTCACCATTTAACACTTAAAAAAACCCGAAATAAACAAAAGCCCCAAATCCCAAATTCGAGCCCTAATTTCACAAAACCCCCCAAATCCCAATTCAGCGATGGTGATGGCGAGGATCGATTATCCATTGTGGAAATGGCGGCCAATGCCATGGCAGCTGCTCGGTTTCATCTCTTCCGGCCCCAATCTAGTCATCACGCTGCCCTCCTATTACCGAAACCTCGTCCTTTCTCTGCAAATCCAATCCCCACCACAATTTCCTCGCTCCGATCCCCTGCCGTCTCTAGTCTGCTCACCGTAAAATCGCTTTAATGTTTTTTTACAAAATTAAAAAAGGTCTCCTGTATTTAATGTTGTTGTTTCCAAGGACCAGAAAGAGAGAAAAGAGGGGTAGGCCTGATCGCATTCGAGTCCTTGTCTGTTGGAATTTGGTGAGCTATTGAACGATTGAAGAAGGAGACAGAGGGGGAATGATGGTGGTGGTGAGATTGTAGATGGATTTGTGTAGGGGAATGTCGGAGGAGGAGAGAGAAGGAGATGTTGGAATTTGTAGGGGGAGGAGCTTGCAATAGCACGAAGAAGAGCATGGAGAACGAATTCGAGGCGAAGCTGAGCATTCAGAGCCAGAGCCATCCTCCGCATTCGGATAACAATGGCAGAGATGGGGGATCGGTTGCCAAGGGGAATAGCTTCCAATTTAGGGCTCCTCAGGAGAATTTCATCGCTCAGGACTTTGAATTGGGCAAGATCTATAATCGGAGAATTTCACAATTTCCTCTGATTTGGGGCTTTTTATTTATTTTGGGTTTTTATTTATAATTTGGGGCTTTTTATTTATTTTAGGTTTTTTAAGTGTTAAATGGTGAAATATAAAAGCTAAATAAAATCATTTCCACGTGGCCACGCGCTTTGGATGGATTTTTGACGGAAAATGCGATGGGGTGGTGATTTGTTAACGGAGGCTATTATAAAGGTGGCTCAAAATAATATCGAAACAAAAGGGTGGTTTAGCGAAATATGGCCTATCATACGGGTGGTTTTCGGTAAATTTCTCTTTGTTTTAAGAGCATTTTATTTTTGGCTCTTCCTATATGAACTACAATGATGTTGCTTGTTTTAAGAACATTTTTTTGTCCTTTCATTGCTCTAATATATTTCTGTAATTTTGCTTGTACAGGCATCAAAGTAAAATGCAAATCCATCCTGGTCCATACTCACCTGAGGTGCTCTTTCGGCAAGAGCATCATCGGTCCACTGACGTGTGGACTGATGCAGATTGCGTAAGTATATTCTTATGAGAATCATTGGGTCACAAATGTTTAAAGAACATTTTCTTTTAGGGTCTTTTTGGATTAACTACAATGATGTTGTTTGTTTTAAGAGCATATTATTTTAGGGTCTTAGCTAGGTGTATTATGAACTAGGACTAACAATTTTATTTTAGGGCCTTTCTGTACTCTTTCAATGATGTCGTTTATTTTAAGATCATTTTATTTTTATAGCCTCTGTATCGATTGCAATGATGTTTGTTTTCAGAGCATTTTCTTTTAGGGCCTTTCTGTATGAACTGCAATGATGTTGTTTGTTTTAAGCGCTTTTTATTTTAGGGCCTCTGTATCAACTGCAATGATTTAGATGTTTTAAGATCATTTTATTTTAGGACCTTTCGTGTATTATGAACTAGGGCTAACAATTTTTCAACTATTTCTTGCAGACGAGAAAACCTCTCTTTGGGCGACAACACTTGAAGAAATGGTTTCCGCCGCATCCCAGGGTACTGGACTACATTGAACGTGCTTGTTTTTATTGCATATATCGTGCAGCACCTGGGATGAACATGAACATGGCCTTGATCACAACACTAGTAGAGAGGTGGAGACCAGAGACACACACATTTCACCTGCCTATTGGTGAGGTCACGATAACTCTCCAGGATGTTTCTGTGATACTAGGCCTACCGGTACATGGGCAAGTAGTGACAAGAACTGCAAACTATCACTGGTCATCAGTGTTGCAACGTCTTCTTGGTGCATGCCCAACTGCCGAGTCAAAAATGCTGAAAGGCTTGTCATTGAGTATGACCTGGTTAAGAGAAAACTTTTCAGTGTTGCCAGAGTCACTGAGTGAGGAGACAGTACAGTGCTATGAAAGGGCATACATATTGATGATGATGGGAGGGTTGTTGTTCGCTGACTCTAGCAGGGGAGGTGTACAGGTCCTCCATTTGACATTGCTCGAAAACTTGGATGATGTGGGACGATACAGTTGGGGTGGTGCCACCTTGGCATATTTGTATCAACAATTATGTAGAGCTTCTGAAAGGAAGAAACAAGAAATCATTGAGCCCTTACTCCTACTTCAGGTATGCAACCATTTATTATTCGTAATTTGAGCAAATAATTTGTGGTAACCATATGTTACATTCATATAGGTATGGGCATGGGAGCATTTCCCAATCGGAAGGCCAAGATGCATCGGTTTTCCGACAGAAGAACAAAATCCAACCAAGAAGAGAAATGAGGCAAGGAAGTTGGCTAGGTCAAGTAGATCTGTTGGTTCACAACCTCCTCCATTCGGCATACAAGTTCAACGTGGCCGGGATTCATTAGTAGCGAAGTAAGTATATTCACCCTCTAATACTCTTTATAATTAGCCGTTTTAACTAGTGACCACTTTTACTTCCTTTTTCCTAGGTGGATCATATGTAGTTATAGCTATGATGATGCGCCTACTACGCCTCGATATTACAGAGATGCTGCGTCAAGACCAGGTTTGTTTTCTTAAAGAAGCGACTGGTGTTTATATCTTGATTAGTTTCATGCTATAAAAACATGCTTATTTTTTGCAGTTTATTTGGGAGCCATACTCTGATGATATATTACCTTCCCTTCATCCCATCTGTCGAGCGGCACCTGATATGTGGAGGACACAGGTGCCTCTGATTTGCTTTAATATAGTTGAGCATCATCGGCCTGAACGTGTGATGCGACAATTCGGATATCCACAAGATGTGCCAGCTGGGTGCACCTATGATAAAAAACTACATAAGATAGATAAGAGGGGAAAGCCTGACACTGATTGGGCAAAGGTTCATAAGAAATTTATCGCACAATGGGATGAACGTGCTTCTTCGGTAGTTGCCTCGCCTGCTGTTCAACTTGGAGAATCAAGTCTCGAAGAACATTATATGACTTGGTACCGACAGATCATGCATCGACTCAAGAGTCCACAGACTCAAACAGCAATGGGCCAATACCAACCAGTGGCATCAGACTTCTATATGACTGTAAACATGCAATCTAATAGGCTTTCAATTACTCAAATAACTAATATTTCACATTTATCTATTTTTTGTTTGTTTTCAGGGACAATATCTGCCTACTGAAGGGAAAGTCTTCTTTAACCCCGTGTATGTTGACCCATCATTTTTTTGGCGTCCACAACATCTTGCTGGGTCATCGTTTGGTTCAGAGTATCATACCAACCCTTCGACACACATACCGCCACCAGTGTACATGTCACAACCACATTACCCATCGACACCTGTGCAGCCACCAATCTATATGCCCCAACCATCGCATCCATCGACACCCATGCAACCACACATGTATATGTCGCAACCATCTTTATCTAGTTCAGGTGTTTCTCCGGGGTTTGGTGGTGGTGCTTCGGGCTATGGCAGTGGTTTAGGGTATGGTAGTGGTTCAGGGTATAGAGGAGCCTTGGGTTCAGATTTTTCTTCGGGAATGGGAGGTGCTTCAGGGTCAGGTTGTCCTACAGCATTTTATGGTGGTTTGGGGTTCGCTGTTTCTTCGGGTCCAAGTACCTCTTCGGGGTACTATGGTGTTTCTTGGTCGGGTAGTGCTTCGGGCGGGGTGGTTAGTGATTTCTCAAGGTTTCCTATTAGTTCAGGAAATATATTTACGGGTGATTCGTATCAGTACATTTCCCCCATTAGGCCGGTGTCCATGGATGTCATCCTTGGGCGCGCTGCCTTCGAGCCGCCTTTGTCAGGTATTCCGGAACCAAACGAGGGTGAGGAAGAGGATCGTGAAGAAGGCGAGGGAGCTATAGAAGGGGAAGACGACGAAGAAAGTGAAGACGACGAAGAAGGTCGGTGAAGACGGTGGAGATGATGATTAAACTCTGTTTTAATTTGTGTGAACTATTAAAGATTCTGTAACCTCTACCTAACTAAATATTTGTTTCACAAAATATTGAAATTAAATAGTCTGAATTAATTACTTTTAATTTTATAAACATTTGATATTAAATTTTGGTAAATTAATATACAATTAACGAATGAATAGGACCTATTTTATAAACATTTGATACAATTAATTAGCTTTTTATATATATGTAGAATATATATATTATATTTTAAATATAATAAGACCTATTTTAAATAAAACATTAGTATAATATTGTTTTAATAATAATTAAAAAATCTAAGCGTCTTGTTAGGTCGACCCGGACCCGAACCCACACAATAACCTATCAAGATCCGACTTGCACTTTATAACGAGAAAGATAATCGAACGACCTGATTGACCCGAACTCACACTTAACCTGAACCCGAATCCACCCGAGCCGACCCGTTTAACACCTCAAATATATATATATATATATAGGATATGTACAAGTTAAGTTTTATAACGAGAAAGATAATCGAACGAGATAACGTCTTTTGATCAGACATGTAAATATATCGGTCTTTCCCTTAAACCGTAACAAAAAAATATTAAATTTGATAGGCATATAATTTGAATTAATTCATTTTAATTAAATTTGATATTAAAATTTTGAAAAAAAAATAATACCGAATTTCTTTTTAAAAAATAAAATACATGAGAGACGCTGGCCCCATGAAAGACGCTGGCCAGACCAGCGTCTTTTTGTCAAAGACACTGGCTGGGCCAACGTACGTCTTTGTCCTTGGGCAAAAAAGGCGAAAGATGCTGGCTGGGCCAGCGTCTCGCGAGTCTCAAGAGTGCCTATTCCCGGAAGATAAATCCCCGAGTCTATTTTGAGAATTAAAAATTGGAAAGTGCCGAATTTGGAGAAAAAACCGATTTTATTTTGGATGGTACACGAAGAATTTGAAGCACTTGACGCTTGAATAGTAAACTAACGACACTCCTGGCGGTTCCGGACCAAATCGACACATTAGTTAGCAATTAAGAACGGACCAAATAGAAACATTAGTCTTGAACGAATTTGATCACCCGAGGAAAGAAATGTGGTTTCATTGATAAATCTGTGTTTGATCTCTTGGATTCGTTCCGATCAAAATCATCGCCCTTCGAGCCGAATTCCAAACCGAAGCCGCCCTCCCTAATCCCCTTCTCTTGTATATATAATCCAAAGAATAAAAAAAAGGGTTTTTTGCATGTAGCATCACGTGTCGCCACTTATTGCCAAGTGTCGGACACGTCATGCCATTAGGAAGGTCATACTCTAACTCCCACGAGGCAGTGTCGGGTCGGGTACCATGGTACGACGCAATTCGTCTGTTTCCAAATCAAGTGCCCAAATCGTGTTTTGGGCTTGATTTCCCCCTACCCCACCTGTGCAATGCAGGGGCCCCCTTTTGCACAGTGAGATGGAAACACAATTTTTTTTGGTTGAGGGCGCTGCCCATGAGAGTTGAACCGGTGACCTCTGGATACTACCCTTGGAGGCTTAACCGTTTGACTAAATTCCGAAGGCAGATGGAAACACAATTAGGAAACACGCTTTCGTAGGAGATTTTCTTCCACCATGGTATAGGTAAGTCTTATATATGCGTGCGCCCATCGCGGTAATGAGTTGGTAGCGAGTAATTCAGGTATCGCAAGTTCCGAATTCATATTTATGCTCAGCTAAATTTAGATTGACTCTATTGTTTAACTTTGCCAAAAAAGTTCATGCTTAATTTCATGTCGTTGACGTACAATATATAAAGATGGAGTAATATGAAAGGATTATATTCCTTGACTTTGCCAAAAATGTACGTACATGCTTCATATAAAAACAATTAACTTAACAGTGGCGACTTTTTTGTTATTTATTTATTTATGTATGCACACGTACAATTAACACAAATTAACACACTACAAACACGCAATGTATTGCGTAATACATTATCACATGCATAATCACACAACTCACACGTTATTTTATCTTGTCACGACACAGACACATAACAATATAAGTGGTGATCTCGAATTAGTTAGGGCCGGGTTGGTACCGGAAGTGGGTTTCCTTGAAGAAAAGCGTTGAGCAACACAAGCGTTCTCTCTGGTTGCACCAACGACGAGTCGTGGCCACCTCCTCGCACTGTCGCAAACGATAATCCATCCCCATAAACTTGCGTCCATCCGCCAGCCTGCACGCGCGTCGTAACGTACCATATATATATATATATATGTTAGCAAACCTGTGTCGACCTAGCTAGCTAGCTCACTAATTAAATACTCAACTCCTTAATTTTAATCCTTGGCTCAAGCTTAGATCAGTAAATGCTATATCACTAGTTAGTTAGTTAATTAACCTGTTTGTTGTGCAACCAAGACGTGTAGGGCGTAGTTGTGTTGAGTCCCAAGCCCTCTGCTAGTGACTTTATTAGGCTTCTTGTCCCCATAAATGGTATAACCGCATCTTGATCTCCGCTGAAAAATTTACTCAACATGCATGTACGTTCGTACGTAGTCATTACGTACGTACGTACCACTAAGTTTGTCCAAGAATTAATTAATAGTGAATCTCCAATTAAGAAGGACGTCCGTTTTACCTGAAAACCATAACTCGAACGCCACCCTTTACTAATTTGCCTAGAAGAGGAAGAGTTGGCACCAAAGCGTCTTGCTCGGTGTACCCAATATCGCTGTCCTCACAATTAAGGTGAGCATGCAAGTATTAATTATCTTTCATATTCAACGTGTACGTGAAGACTCGCTTCAATACCACGGATTTGATATCAGCTGGGTTTGTACAATTAATTCCTGACATAGCTATAGGTACTTACCTAGTGCAAGAACTCCATTGATCGACTCCTACGAGCTTGGCATGGAGCGCTTCTTGCACATCCTTCCTGTTCAGATACTTGACTACTTCATTCCCCAAGCACACATTTAGTCCATTTCCCTAAACATATACACAACCATTCATTTCAAAAAACGTACGTGGTTAAGATCGAAAACGTCACAACGAGCTAGGTAGTCTACCAAACAGATTGATCAAATGATCAGAAAGGTAAAACAATATATAAGGAAGGGTAATTGTTGGATTTACGACCTTAGCAGGTTGGGGAGGAGAATGACACACATCGGCTAGCACATCTGATGTGCTCACAAAGCTGCCGATTTCTTCAATAGCTTGACCATATACCTAAACACGTACAACAATCAATCATACAATGCAAGTTGCGTTATGAGACAGTATTTGATAGCTAGCATTCATAGTAAAATATACAATGCGAACACCATAGGTACCTGTGAGCAGGCAGCGGACAAGTTGCCCTCAGGTTGCATAAATTGCCTGAAGATTTGGGAAGCATTGCATATGGAATTGGCCATGGAGTATGTGGAGTCCGATATCAGTCCGTGCGACCATAAGAAGACTGCCATGCTGTTTTTATCGGTGTCGAATTCCAGAAGTGGGTTTCCAATCTGTTTGTTACATGTATATGTATGTGTATTAATGTACATACTTATAAAATCTGGATAAAACTATGCTCATGAACAATTTTATACTATATATTCATCCAGTCTTTGTATATATTTCATACTATATATAATACGTACGTACGTACGTACCGCTATTCCCTTGAGATTTGACTTTAGCCTGGATTCCAAGATGAGATTAGCAAGTTGTGGAACATAATGACCTATTCAAACAACAACGAAAACCTTCCATTAATATATAGATCACATGATAGCTGCTTTGAACGTACAAGAAATGATTGTACGTATATATATTTACCTGCGTAGCTCACACCCGTGATGAACAAATCTCTGTTCTTGTAGTGTGGGAATTTCTCTAACCATCCAAACAACACCTTGAGGTTGTCTTGTGCTGAGTGCATGCATGATTTCAATTAGGGAATTAGTCACAACTAAAGTCGATCAATACAAAAATGAACATAATGAAAGAGAACTATTATAAAGTTGCATGTGTAAGCATATATAATTAACCTGTGATTTCATCATTTGTGAAGTTGTAGAATGATTTGTTGGACGAGTATGAGAACCCAACTCCAACCGGTGACTCCAAGAATAACACGTTAGCTTCTGCATGTAGGCGAGATTGAATTAATTAATAAAACTTTTTTTTTCGGCCGAATGAGATCGAATAAGAATGATATCATAAGCTAGCGCAGATTAAATTGGTTAATTAATGAGAGAATATATAATAAGTTTTTAAGTTATAAAATGACCGTTACGTTACGTACCTTGATTCCAACTAAATTCATTTTTTATGAGAACTTCCCCCTTTGGCATGAAGGGGCCTCGTCCGGTGAAGGCCCCTACAAGAGACGAGCAACCTGGGCCTGCAGTATAAACAAACATGACAACACGTACTTAATTTATTTCAAAACAAAAAACATGCATATATGTTGCACAGCACAATACTAATGGACCTCAAAACAAAACCATGTTGCACAACACAATTGATTACGTACCTCCATTGAACCAAAGTACAAGAGGCTTGTTTTGTGGATTCGACTCGGCTTCAACAAAGTAATAAAACATAGATCTCTTTTCGTTGGCATCCACTTCGACATACCCTGAATATTGGTTGAACTTCACGGGCGGTTGCCCTGGCAAAGCCGTGATCTTATCATCCTTCGACGTCGACAAAGCTAGCCCTTTTGGGGGCAACCAAGTTTGGAGTATAATCAAACAGGTTACAACCTTGAAGAACCATGCTAAAGATGACATGATCAGTAATATATATTATTGTTAAGTGCAAGTTTAGATTTGAAGACACAATGGAATGAGTAGATCTGTAGATCATAGAGAAATATATATATAGAAGACGAGAGGATAATCATACAGAATATGCTGCAACTACTGTTATTTCTATTGATTTATCATACTGTATATATTAATATTGATGACAACATTTTTACCCGTTCTCCTCTTATGTATGAATCTTCAATCTACAATATATAACAACGAAATTGCCTCTTTGGGTTCCTAAATCACCATCATTGTATTTTATTATATAAACTTTTGAAATAATCTTGCTTAGGCCCTTCTATTTTAATCGGTAAAATTGACAACAAGATGGTTGCTTGTTTGAAATGGTATAGAATACATTTCGGTACCTGCATCACACTTCAGATAATAAAACTGTTGGGATGGTCTTGATCTCAATAATAGATCCCATGTAGTTTTGGTGATGATAGAAAACTTGAGAAGAATTTAATGTTGTTTGCTAAGTGTTTCAGGATCATTCTAGGATGTTTGAGCAATGGAACATGAGCAGGATCAATCGTCTCAAACAGCCAAGGAAGCAGAGCTACTGCAGGATACATGGTGATTCCAGTGTGCGAGAGCAAGGGATCAACGCGGAAGCAGGATACTATATTTGGCAAGATGGACCAACGCGCGAGCGCCAGCGAGAGATCTTTCTATTCTAGGAAAGACGCGTTGCGAGAGACGAATTAGGAGAGAATCATATCTTATGGTTATGAGATAATTCTCTTCTTAGGATAATATTGTTAGAGAGATATTTTGTTTCTCTGGATAATATTGTTAGAGGATAATATGGTTATGAGATATTTTGTTTCTCTGGATAAGATTATTCTAGGGCTGATCACGATTTTATATTAAGAGATAGAATATCTTCTAGGTCTTAGTATAAATAGAGGTTAGTGTTGGGCCCAGATTTTCCTCACAAAAGTACCGAGACCCGGTCAAGACTTCTTCAATACTTCTTCAGAGCACAGCGAGAGGCGGTGGAGACCGAAGTTGGTTAAACAAGATAGAGTCAAAGATATAAGATAGATCTCGTCCGATTCATGCCGTTAGGATTGAGATCAGGTCGAATCATATGTAATCTTATCTTTCTAATAGGATAGATTGATCTCCAAGGATACTATATAAGCACATTGTAAACCCTAAGCGGGGTTACGCTCTTTTATACATTCGAACACACTTTGAATACAATTCAAGAGCTTTTATATCATTCGTTTTCTTTGTGATTAACTTCGATCAGGCTCGATCTAGGCCATAATTCCCTAGGGAGAATTTTGGCTCAAACAGTTTGGCGCCCACCGTGGGGCCGTGATCGGAACAATCACGCAAAAGACACACCGACTCAGACTTCCCAGTTACGATGTCAGGCGACGGAAACGAGTCACCAAAAACTCCCCTTGCCGACCACGGCAAGGATCCTGTGCTCCCTGAGAATCGGTCGCAGGACGAGGAGATGACCGACCTCAGGGAACGGATGCAACTCCTCCAAAAGGAGCTGAGCGACCAGAAGAGCTTCTACGTCGCCCATGTGGAACGCCTCACGCGAGAAAACAGTCAGTTGAAACAACAGTATGAGGTTGTCGCCACGGGCCGCCGTTCTCTCCGTGTCAATCACCGCACCGACGGCATAGTGAGAAGACTTGACTTTGGCGCAGGAGAAGGAACCTCCAAAGGAGACGAAACTCTGGACGCGTGTGACAAGACACCAGTGTTACCGGAAGACGCCCCAGAAGCTTTCGCCCGACACCGCCGCGAAGAAGTCCTCCTCGACAAAGATCCGCCAAGAAATCCCCGGTCAGAGGATAGGAGACGCCGAACACCACCTCGGGATGCTTGGCCGGATAGGGGAGAGACCGATGAAGAATATTTCGAAAGGGGGAGGCCCAGAGACCTTGACGCGGCCATACGAAGAAAGGTGACGGAGTAGATAGGGGTCATCGCCGATCAACTCCGGATCGGTCGAAAGAGTTTCCAACCGTTGGAGCCGGAAGCTCCTGACGGCTTCGACGAGTCTCCTTTCTCCCGCCGCATTACCAGAGTGGAGATACCAAAGAAATTCGCCGTGCCAAATATGACCCCATACAACGGCACCGCTGACCCCGACGAGCATGTCGCAATCTATAAGCAAAAGATGATGACAAGTGCGGTCCCGTCATACTCCAAAGAAGCAGTAATGTGCAAGGGGTTTGGCACGACTTTAACGGGTCCAGCGCTGACCTGGTTCATAAAGTTACCACGTGGTAGCATCGGTTCTTTCGCAGAACTATCGGACTCCTTCCGCACCCAATTTGCCAACAATCGCAAATTCGAGAAACAATCCAGCGACCTTTACCGGATCCGCCAGAAGCAACACGAGACTACCAGGGAATTCCTAGAACGGTTCAACCGCGAATCTTGTGGAGGCATTTAGGCATTTAGGCAAGGAATCATACCTGACGGCGGCCTATACAAAGAGCTCACCAAGCATCCCTGCTACACCTTCGAGGAAGTTCAGGCCAGGGCCTTGGCTCACGTTAGGCTGGAGGAAGATAGGACCCTACGGAAGAGAACCCTAGAAGTGGAGAAGTACATGAAGAGGGGCCCGACCGACGGCCGTAAGGGCTCGCTTGATCAGAGAAAAGATCGTCGAGCACACCCGTATTCACGCCCCAGCCACGGGCAGGTGAACACAGCCAGAGCACGACAAGCGGACGATCAATACCGCGACCCGCCACCACCATCATTGGAATCACTCAAGCTGAACATCTCCACGGACAAGCTTCTGCGGAACATGGCGAAACAAGGGGAGTACGTGAGATGGCCACGGCGGGACAAAGCCCTGAAAGCAGACAGGGACACTACCAAGTGGTGTGATTACCACGAATATCACGGCCACTGGACCCGAGATTGTATCATGCTCAGGAAGGAATTGGCTCGCCTCGTCTCAGAAGGGAGAATCAAAGATGTAGCACCAGATGCCCAGGTACCCAAGGAAGTAGTAGAGAGCCTGCAACCCGAGCCAAGGAGAAGGAGGGACCCCCAACACCCGACAGAGTTGTCAATGTCATCTCAGGGGGTTCAAACATCTGCGGCCTTACGTACTCAGCGGCGAAGCGACACGCGCGTGAAAGCAGCTTCGATCGCCCGCGACGTACCGGTGGGGGATCATCCGGATCCGCTATTGTCTTCGACGACAGCGACGCGGACTTCTCCGCCGAACCCCACCACGATGGCCTGGTGATCTCCCTACATATGGGGAACGTACTGATGAAAAGAATCCTAATTGACACCGGGAGCTCCACCAACCTCATGACACTCGATGCTTTGAAAGAGATGGGGTTGTCCGAGAATGACATCCACAAGCATCCGGTTCCATTGGTAGGTTTCAGCGGCGAAGTTAAACACACAGTAGGAGACATTGCTCTCACCACCTTTGCCAAAGGGATTAATAAGCAGGTCGATTTCCTCGTGGTGGATTTCCCCTCTTGCTACAACGTCATCCTAGGACGTCCGTGGCTACACGACATGAAAGCCGTCGCGTCCACCTACCACCAGACTGTGAAATTCCCAACACCCTGGGGAGTAGAGGAAATCCGCGGGGATCAACGGTTGGCTAAGGAGTGCTACAAAGCAGCCCTCAAGCCAACCACCCTAAGACCGGAAGCATAGAAATTACAGAGCGTCACCCTTCCGCCAGCACAAATCGAAACCGAAGAAAAAGTGGAGGAGGTGACTCTCGAAGAGGGTAAGGTGGTAAAGATCGGAGAAAAGCTGGAACCAACCATCAAAGAAGAATTAGTAAAGTTCCTAAAAAGTCACAAAGATTGCTTCGCTTGGAGCCACGAAGACATGACGGGGATCGACCCCTCCATCATCACACACAAGCTCAATGTCAACCCCGAACACCCACTTGTTAAGCAAAAGAGGCGGAGGTTCGCGCCAGATCGGGTCCAAGCGATCGAAGAGGAAGTGAAGAAGTTGTTAGGAACAGGGAAGATCAAAGAGGTGAAGTACCCAGATTGGCTAGCCAACGTGGTGGTGGTACCAAAGAAGAATGGAAAGTGGCGGGTATGTGTGGACTTCACCGACCTCAACAAGGCCTGTCTCAAGGACTCATTCCCTTTGCCCCACATCGACACTATGGTAGGCGCCACAGCGGGGTACGAACTACTCACCTTCATGGACGCCTTCAGCGGTTACCACCAGATTCAGATGGAGCCCCAGGACCAAGAGATGACCTCCTTCATCACAGGGCAGGGCACCTACTGTTACCGAGTGATGCCGTTCGGTCTTAGGAACGCCGGCGCGACCTACCAGCGACTGGTCAACCGGATGTTCAAAGACCAGATTGGTAAAACCATGGAAGCGTACATCGACGATATGGTGGTGAAGAGCACAAAAAGTTCCCTACACGGGAGCCACCTTGAAGAGACCTTCAAAATCTTGGAAAAATACAACATGAAGCTGAATCCACAGAAGTGCATCTTCGGGGTACAGTCTGGTACTTTCCTAGGGCATGTGGTGACCAAACGGGGGATTGAGGCCAGCCCAGATCAGGTACGAGCAATCGCCTCCCTGAAATCCCCCCGAAGTGTGAAGGACGTACAAAAGTTAGCCGGAAAAATAGCCGCACTAAACCGATGCATCTCAAAATCATCAGACAAGTGCCGGCTGTTCTACGAAGTCCTAAAAAAGAACAAGAGTTTCCAGTGGACCGAAAAACACGAAGCTGCCTTCGAGGAACTAAAGAAGTATTTTGCTAACCCCTTGCTGTTAGCCAAACCGCTCCCTGGAGAAGTTTTGCAGCTCTACATAGCGGTATCGGAGAACGCCCTGAGCGGGGTACTCGTCAAGGATGAAGAAGGCCAACAAGTACCAGTCTACTTCGTAAGCAGAACCATGGTGCCGGCAGAAACACGCTACTCTCCCACCGAGAAGTTGGTGTTAGCAGTGGTAATGTGCTCGAACAAACTGCGGCCGTACTTCGAGTCTCACACCATCGTAGTCCTGACAAATTACCCACTCCGGCAGATCATGCAAAAGCCTGAATTCTTGGGAAGGATGGCGAAATGGGCGATCCAGCTGAGCGGATACGACGTCAGATACGAGCCCAGAAGAGCAATTAAATCACAAGTTCTGGCTGACTTCGTTGCCGACTTCACCCCAACCCCTGAACAAGGAGTACTCAAAGAAGTCTTAGTCACCTCCAACAACGATACCAAAGAAGAATGGCTGTTACACACTGACGGAGCATCGAACGTAAGAGGAGCAGGACTCGGGGTTGTGCTAAAGTCGACAAAGGGGGATCTAATAGCCCAGGCAGTAAGATGCAATTTCGAAGCAACAAACAATGAAGCCGAGTACGAAGCACTCATATTCGGCCTAGAGCTAGCTGCCGATTTGTCTATAAAGAAAATCAAGGTACGCGCCGATTCCCTGCTCATCATCAACCAGATCTTAGGGGTCTTCGAATCCAAGGACGACAGGATGATCTGCTACCTCGGGATAGTTAAAACACTATCCGAGAAGTTTGACCAAATTGAGTTCGAGCAGATCCCTCGCGAGCAGAACGCTTCGGCCGACGCCCTGGCAGGGCTAGGATCAACCTTGGACCCTCGAGAGTTCAGCAGCGTGCCACTCGTCCACCTGCTACAATCAGCCATCACTGAGGTATCAGCAGCTCAAACCAAAGATTCTCCCCTAGAGACTGGGGTATCAAAGAAGTATCATAATCCTGACGAGGCGAAAGAAGATACCGAATCAAGCTGGACAAAGCCGTACCTCGATTGGCTTGTTAAAGGGGAAGCTCCTAAAGATAAAGACGAGGCCAAGGCCCTAAGGTCAAAAGCAACGCGTTTCGCTATCATTGATGGGATCTTGTTTCACAAATCAGCAGCGGGCTTCCTGCAACGATGCATAGAGAAAGAAGACGCTGAAGAGGTCCTGAGAGAAGTCCACAGCGGAGATTGCGGTAACCACACTGGGGGTCGAAGCTTGGCCAATAAAATCCTCAGACAGGGGTGGTATTGGCCCACCATACGACAAGACGCTAACAAGTACGGTCAATCCTGCGACGCGTGCTAGCGCCATGCCCCGCTACCGCACCAGCCGCCAGAAGCTCTCCACCCGTTAATCACTCCCTGGCCCTTCATGAGATGGGGAATGGACACCGTAGGGAAACTACCCCCTTCCACGGGGCAAAAAGTATTTTTCCTGGCAATAACGGACTATTTCTCTAAGTGGATCGAAGCCGAAGCCTTCCGAGAAATCAAAGACAAACAGGTCATCTCATTCATAAAGAGAAACATCTTGAGCAGATTCGGAGTGCCCGCGGAGATCACTTGCGACAACGGCTCCCAGTTCATAAGCAAAAGGATGCGCGACTTTTGAAAGGCTTGGAACATTGACTTGGTCACCTCCACACCTAGATATCCTCAGGCTAATGGCCAGGCCGAAGCAAGCAATAAAGTCATCATCAACAACCTGAAGAAGAGGTTAGCAAAGGCCAAAGGAAATTGGGCAGAGGAGCTACCTTTCGTCCTATGGGCCGACCGCACTACACCCAAGGGCGCGACCGGCCAAACACCTTTCTCCCTGGTGCACGGTTGCGAAGCCGTCATACCAGCCGAGGTTACGGTGCCTACCGCTCGATACGAGCTCACCACATCCGCAGGTAGCAAAGAAGAATTGGAGGCTGACCTAGACACGGTCCAAGAGCTCAGAGAAGTAGCACATGCACGCATCTCAAAATACCAGCAGCAAGTCGCGAGAAGCTACAACAAGAATGTTCGCGTCAAGAGCTTCCAAGAGGGAGATTGGGTCTTGCGCAAAGTATTCCAGAACACCGCAGAAGCCAATGCCGGCAAGTTGGGACCAACTTGGGAAGGACCGTATAAGATCACCAAGATAGCAGGAAATGGACATACCAGTTGGAATCCAGAGACGGAGAAGCAGTTCCCCGGAGCTGGAATGCGACACACTTAAAGAAGTATTACTTCTAACTCAATTGTTCTCGATAAAATTTCAATCGCTTATTTAGCATTAGTTTTGAGACTTCTTTAGGACCTAGCTATTTCCTTTTCAAATAAAAGACTCGGGGGTCACCACCTCTGACACCTATGCACTATTATTTTTTAATACACGATCTAGAATTTGTCTTTGTTTATGATTTGATATGTTTCGCGAGAGCACAACTCTCCCACAACTTAAAATCATCTCGTGCAAAACATCTTTACGATCAAAGCTCACACACGACTAAAAACGTCTTACTCAAATCGACCACTGTACGTTTGCATGGTTATGCCATCTAAATATGACGATGTCGTCACGCATACAACGTGATGAAGTAACCCATAAGTTGGTTACCCCCCATCTAGATCCAATCAATGTAGTCACATTGGATTAGTACGGGAAGGGAAACGCTATAGCACCGATACCCAAGGCCACATTCGCAGGACGCCGTGAACATATTACATCCTAAGGACTAAACTTATGGATCCAAAGGATGCCTATCCATAAACAACTATGCACGGACCTTTGCAATAATATAAGCGCAATAACCGAAAGCCAATTTCGTAACAACTACGCGCTGGGGAAGAGTCACATAACGCTCTCCCCGGATGCTGACCTACTAACGCATCCAAAACCATCTAACATTGCTAATTAAACGCAAGCTAAATAATGAAAAGCGGGCACCACAAAAACAAATAACCAAAAGCGCCATTCAGAGGGCGTCAAAACGATTAAGTACTAATATTTTCCGGCCTGCGGCCGAAAATATTAGAAGAGTACTGGCTTAACAGCCGAAGAAGTAGCAGAAAAGTTTTAAGCAAACGGACTATTCAGAAACTAGAAAAAGAACATAAATTTTGCATAAAAGCGAGGGCAGGGGTGGTCAATCATCACTTGGGCTCGCGTTTCCTTCGGTCCTGGCTTCAGCATCTCCATCCTTGGTGTCCTCCGCGACATCCTTGGCCATGGTGCCCGCCTCAGTACCAGCATCCTCGGCGTCAGTTCTTGGAACCTCGCCTTCCTTAGTCCCCTCAGAGTCCTCTTTTTCAGCACCCTGCTCGGCGGCTTCCATGAACTCTTGCCCAGGGGGAGGATTGCAGGAGGGGAAGTACTCCTCCAAGGACGCCTGCTCCGCAGCGAGCACCCAATTTGCACCTCTACCCTCCGCCTGGTCTTGAAGAAGCTCCACTCGCGCCTTCAGAGTGTAATACCCATCCACTTGGGTCACCACCTCAGAGAAATTCTTGGCCGACCTTTTAGCCTCGTGCATCCAGGATTCCAGAGAGGCCTTCTCGGCTTGAAGATCCTCCATTTGCACTGACAAGGAGTCAATGGAGGATTGAAGCTTGCGAACCTTCCTCTCGGATGCAGCGGCCGCATCCCGAGCACCCTTGATCTCAGCCTCCAGCCTGGACATCTCATCATGGGAACGGCTGTTGGTCGCCATCAATTCCTGAAAAGCCTGTACAATGCACAACCCGGTAAAACAAGGTGAGCACGGCGAAATATGCGGAAGAGAATCAAAGAAGTACCAGAACGGAAGACAAGAGATAGGAAGAAGCAACATACCAATCTGAGAGTGGTCCCCACATGGCTGAAAGCAGCATCAAGAGACAGAGATTGGAAATCGGCCTTAACATTAGGTGATAGCTTGTCGCCGAAAGAGCTCAGGAGGTCCTTGGGTTCCCTCTTCTTGGTAACAGGAGACGGGGTCTCTTCAACTCTTTTCCGGTTCGGAGGTTGGGACTTCTTGGAGTCCACAGAAGGGGTCGGGGAAGTCATCGCTTTGAGACCACTAGACCTTAATCTCTTAACCATCCCAGCAGCAGACATGTCGATCTAGGCCATAATTCCCTAGGGAGAATTTTGGCTCAAACAGTTAGCGGTTTCACAAATATTCACGGAAGCTGAGAGAGTCAATTGCTGTGTGCGATTGAGAGAAGAAGACACACGAGAACTTCAACTTAGTTGGGTACGAAGGTTGAAGGTGTGGGTCGACGAGTTGCTAATAGAATCATCCGACGCTGAAGGATCGAGATTCGGATCTAGAGTTGTGTACTTCTAGGAATCGAGATTCGCGTTTGTAAGTTTGATTCTAATTAATAAAAGTAACAAGTTAATTTAGAATTTGTGTGCTGTTGTTGTTACTTGTTTGAATCGTTTTATTCCGTTTTCCAGTTCGTTGATCCCTCTAAAGGATCAACGTCTGTATTCTAACACACGTAGATCCTACAAAAACAAGCTTAAATGACTTTCAAAAGTAACCGTGCAAAACAAACTCAAGGAGAAGGATGAATTATATATTATTCCGATAGTAAGATAATTAGATTATTATCTTATGCAATTTTATTTGATCTCTTGTTTCCTTTAATCTTATCTTTTGTATGCCAATTAAGTTCTCTTGAGTAGGTAGGCTCTTGTCCTATAGTTAGGATTTACATCTTGTATCTAAAAACATTCAAAGATCAATAACATTTATGTCACTTTTCTTGAATAAAAGGTAATTTTATTCAAAAAAACGGATCGGATACAATGGCTAGCTTAAGGACTACCTAATTACATTCACAGTTATTTCCAACTTCTAAAAAATGCCTCACGATTCTCTCGAGTTAAGCTTCCATCTATCGATCAAACGATTTCTGACTAGACTAATGCTAGTACTAATGCAAACATCAACCTCCAATCGCTCATTTTTTAAGATAGCTTGTTTCTAGCGTGCCAAATACTATTAATCACCACACAATGGCAATGGTTCCACAAAATATGATTCAGAGTCCAACATTGGCATTCCTTCTCCCTATTTTGGCCCAACACAGAATAATATTCACATTCAAACTACAAATGATCAGCACTTTCTCGACTTCTGTGTTGCACAACCTGCATATGTCTTCTTGGAAAACTCTCATCTCTTTCAACTTGTCTTTCGTTAGAGCACCATCCCTAACCGTCTTCCAAGCATTGAACGAAAGCCTTGGAGTGTTCAGCTTGTTCCAAATCAAAGCACTTCAATCCACAACCTCTCCCCTAGTTCTGATCTTGTCATAAAGAGCTCCTATATCCGGCCAGCTTCCTATTTGTAGCCACCAAGACATCAGGAGCATTCCCATCTTCCATCGAGTTCTTCAAGTCGTCTCTCAGCTTAAGAAAAGAAGTGATCTTGTAGAGCTGAAACAAAGCATGAGTATGGAATAGAGACTTGCAATTGTTTCAATTTTAGTACTACAAAATAAGGTCGCTGTCTTTCGATATTGAAGGGGAACGTAGGAGTCTTTTTGAGTTTTGCAATGTGTAATTTATGTCTTTTACAGATCTCATCTTCTAACCAAATGTAAAGACAAGCAGACAATTTCAAATGTTGATATATCTAAACAGATTACGCCATTAGAACATCAATATGATGCATAATCAGTACACAAAAGGGCCAAAGAGGAAGGGATTTCTGATATACATTGAAGGAGGAGCCTTTCTCTCATCACCTCTCAATCATATACTATAAAAGCTTCTCTCGCTATGATCCTAATGCAGCGAATCCACCGCCTTTCATCATCTGCTTAAACTCCGAGTAGTCGACTCTTCCGTCGCCATCTTTATCCACCCTACCTATCATCTTCTTGCAATCCTCAATGGACCTGCCTTGTTTGAGACCCAACGATTGCAAAACCGATCTCAACTCCTCGACGGAGATGAACCCGTCTCCGTTCTGATCAAACACATTGAACGCCTCCTTCATATCCTCTTCCTCGTCTTTCTCGTCCAAGATTGTTTTGTACAATGAACCAAACTCATCAATGTCGACGAACCCGTCGCCATTGACGTCTATGTTTTCAACCATTTGGGCAAGATCATTGTCCGAGATGAAGATTCCTAGGTTTTGTAGGGAATCGTTTAGCTCGTCTTTGGTGATCTTCCCGTCTCCATTTCGGTCGAACATCTGGAAAACCCGCGTGAGCTCGGCTTGATCCATGGTCTCCTAACAATAATCTAAGATGAACCAACAAATGCAAAATTAAGTTGATTGGATCTGAAAGGAATGACAATGAGAAGGGGATCCCCAAATTGGGTTTTACATGAAGTTAACTCCCCGGAGAGCGGGAAACAAAGGAATTAAAAAACTGATCGAGAGCTATTGACAAAATCCAAATCTGCAAAAGGGGTTCTTAAGAATGGAGAGAAGAAAAGGCAAAGAATTCTGTTGGAACAACATTTTTGGAAGGGGGGTTGATTTATAGCAAAAGGGAATTTATAGAGAGATTTCTCAATCTTGGAAAAATTGGCAAAGAAGAGTTTTTAAAGGGGGATTTGGCGGCCAATGAAGTTATGAAAACAATAGAAAGTGAAGTTGGGTTTCCACGTGGTGAGATGGGATTGGTAGGAAGTGTGTAAGTGGAACCCATTTCGGTGTTGTGTTATGAGTACTGCTCCCCATGAATGTTGGATTTGGCTTGATCAAAAAAAAAAAAAATTGAATGTTGGATTTGGTCTCAGCCTCTCAGGTTCCCTACAGATTATTTCTAATTTATTGTAGGAAGAAGATCCATGAAACTATGCCTTTTGTATCATTTAGAAATAGTTTTTTTGGGTGTAATTATGACCATTTAGATTTTGGAATGGGCAACTGATAAGAACACTAGACTGATTATATTTTGGGGGGTTGTTTAGGCCTCACCGACGTGGGTGTGATCGTGACAATATTGTCATGGTTCTCAAGGATCAATAAACTTCAAAGTCTTATTAAACAAAGCAGCAAATAGATCGAGCTAACTGAAGCTTTCAGCAGAAGCCATGAGCTGCATTGTATCCAATTGTAATTTGTAGCAACATGATTTGAAAAAACAACAAAATGAACGCAGAGCATACACTAGTAAACACCAGATGGTATGGAAGAGACCTCGGAAGCCAATGTACGTGGAGTCCTTATTGAGAGTCGTGGATCTCCTGAGCACGTACTTGTCGTCGTAGGTCGCAGTCCGGAGCCATTCCTGAGCGATATGGACCTCGCACTCGGCGGAACAGGCGTCGATGTCCTCGAGACGGACTTACAGAGGTCAGGGAGGATGGTATAGAGCGAGGGATTTGGGAGGACAATCTTCGGAGATCGGCCACCGCCATTGTTAGAGGAATCCAGACGTGGAGGGCGTCACAAGTCAGATTTTGGGGCTTTTCATTTTCAAAGTTTTATGAAAATTGCACCAATTTACCTTATTTATATCTTTTCACATAATTGTCCTTAACCCAACTTGATCCGAGCCCGATAGAACGATCGAAACCGAACCTGACTAAAACAACCCGTTTCACCCGTTTGATACATCTATATACATAGTTATCGTTTAACTAAATTGTAATCATTTAATTTCATGGTTTTAATTATTTATTGCTTAAGGGAAAAAACGCTGCCCATTATAGCGTGTTTAGTGTGCAAAAAAGATGTCTGCAACAATCTTTTATCAAGAGTGCCTATGTTGGAAAAAATTTCTTCAACAAAGCCTATAGGGGGAATTAATTTCTGCCAAGAGCCTATTTGGGGAAAAGAACAGAAAGAAGTAGCTAGAAGCTATTGATTGGGTACAAAAGGAGTTAATTCATAGTTTTTTTTTATAAGGTAAGAATTAGGTGCCCTGTTTACGGGAGATGACTTAGAGCATCCTTACGGATGAGAACAAGAAGTTCTTAATGATTCGCAATGTGATCAATATGGAGGTCGTGGCCCAGTTTTGCGATTTTATCGGCCACGGAATTGAGAACCCTATTCACATGCTTGATCTTGATTGTCTCAAACTCACGGAGGAACGTCCAAATGTCCAAGATCAGTAGGTCGATCTGCCAAGGGAATTTTCTCGTGCCCTTTATTGCTTCTATGACTGTCAAATTGTCCCCTTCTCATTTTATTGTAGCCGAGTTGTCTAGCTTGCCTAATTCCGTCTCGTAGCCCGAGGGCTTCCGTCATTAGAATCAAATTATGGCCATATTTCCTAACCCCCATGTCGATTACTTCTGCTTTGTGGTTTCTCATAATGAACCCCGTTGTAGCTGACTCATCATTAAGTTTAGATCCATCAAAATTCAGTTTAATGAACTCATTCTCTGGTTGTTCTCAAATTGTCTTTTTAGTCTTTTGTTTCTGGTATTTCGGTTTTCTTCCTTCTTCTTCATCGTCTTCTATGAATTTACTTGTCCTTTTCCAGCTCATGAGTTCGTACCTGATATGTTGAGGCATGTTTGTGATTGTACTACCTGGGTCTTGTTGGAACACTTTTAAATTTCGTTAGTGCCACAAACACCACCAAGTGACGCCCAATTCTGTGAACATTGTTGTTCCAGTGATTTGTTGGAGTTCTTTCATTACTTGTTTGGGTGGTTTGTCTGTTGTATCAAAATTTCGTAGCGCTTCCCCTATTGTTGGGTTACTTTGTTGGACAATGCATTGTGTGTACGGGTATTCCACCCTGAAGGTCCCTTGTGTCCTCAATTGTTCCATTGCACATTATACAATCCTGGGGAACTGCCACATGTTTCGTTCGTAGTCTTTCCTTAATTGGTAAACCATTCTTGCCTATCTTCCCGAGGAAGTTTTTGACTTTTGGAAATGTGTCCAATTTCCATAACCAACTATTTTGGTCTAGGTTATCTGCATCTGTTTTTGCTACCAGGTTAGCGCCTGATGTTGTCGAGAACCATCCGTTTTTACTCAGAGCCCAGTATAAGCGGTCTTGTAATGGATTAACAGGAATTTGGATTGTAATGATTTTGTTAACTATGTTTTGTGGGAGCCTTTGGGTGAGTTCTTCAATCATCAACTCCTTGTTATCAATAATAAAGTTTTTAACTTTCAAATCCTCCACTGTCTCGTCAAGGTTTCGTGCATAATTCTTCAATGGTTCATTGACCACCCAATTATCTATCCAGAAGTTAATTGTTTCTCCGTCACCTACTTGTCAAATCAAGCCTTCAAAAAATTCAATTCGAAGTTTCATCAGTTGGGACCATTACCATGGCGTGTTTGTTTGCTTTTTATATGTGAAGATAGTGTTGTCTTTGAGGTACTTTTTTGTGATTAGTCATACCCAAATATTGTGTGGCTCTGCGCAGAGTAGCTTCATTTGAAGCGCTTTGTTCATATGTTCTGACTTTCTCATTCCCAAACCGCCAAATTTCTTTTGCTTGCATATTATGTCCCATCCGATGAGGGGTTTGTAGTTTCGGTCCTTGTTCCATAGAAAGCATCGATTTATCTGATCTAGCTCATTGTGTATACTAGTGGGTAGCATAAAGCTCTGCATCACATAACTCGGTTTTGCAATTAGGTTTGACCTGATCAGGGTCGTGCGCCCTTCTTGGGAGAGATCACTCGCTTTTCATTTGGTTAGTTGCGCCATTGATTTTCCTACAACGTCTTTAAACATTTCCTTGTTGACTTTGCCATTTATCATGGGGAAGCCTAAGTAATTATTAAGATTAGACATATGTGTTATGCCTAGAGATTGTTGGATTCTTATCCTTCCTTGGTTGTCTATGGATTTAGAAGGGTGGAAAGTGGATTTATGAAAGTTGACTTTTTGTCCTGAGATTGCACAATATTCTTCAATTATTTGCTTTACTTGGTTGCAAGCACTTTGGTTTGCTTTGCTAAAAATGATAATATCATCGGCGAAAGCAAGGAATGGGTTTGCAATGCCTCCACGCGCAAGGGGAAATCCAATCGGAGCCCGATGATTATTGCTAACTTGCTGAAGTTTTCTTGCTAGAATTTCCATTCCGAGGATAAAGAGGTATGGTGATAGGGGATCACCTTGTCTTAGACCGCGAGCAGGTGAAAACGGTTCTGTAGGACCATTGTTAACAAGCACCGAAAATGAGACCATCTGGGTGCATTCCTTTATCTAGTTGAGAAAGGTGCTACAAAACCCGAATTTCTTCAGTACTTTATTCAAAAACGTCCAGTCTACTCGGTCATATGCTTTCTCCATATCTAGTTTGATGGCAACCCAACCATCTTTTCCTCGTCTTCCTCGGAAAGAGTGGAGGATATCGTGAGCGATGAGTACATTGTCTTGAATTGCCCGGTTTGGGATAAATGCACTGTGTAGGGTATGAATGAGCTTTTCCATAATGTGTTTTAGTCTTTCTATTATGATTTTTGCAATGGTTTTGTAAATGGTAGAGCACAAACTTATTGGTCGGAAGTGGTTTGTCGATTCTGAGTTGTCTCTTTTCGGGAGTAATGTAATGTACGTGTGGTTAATTTGCTTCAGTATTTTTCCTGAGTGGAAGAAACTTTTCACAACTTTGATTACTGTGGATCCCACAATGTCCCAATATTTTTTATAGAATCCGGATGACATCCCATCCGGCCCTGGAGATTTATCCGATCCTATTTGCCTTATTGCTCGGTGAATTTCTTCGTTGGTTACTGGTTTGGTGAGTTCCTCATTGTCTGCTTTAGATACCTCACAACTTACAAGATTTAGACAGTTATGGAGAATAAATGAGCTTGAACAAGTTGTTCCTAATGAGATAGTAGAGAAAATAACGACAATTCCAATTCCAATAAATGATATTGAGGATGAGGACAGACTTGTATGCGCCAAAAGCAAAAATGGTTGGTTCTCTACAAGCTCAGCGATAAGCCTGGTAACTAGGGAAGACACATTGAACCCTAACCCTAATAGTTGGATTTGGAATCTAGATACTTACCCAAAAGTTAAGAGCTTTTTATGGAAAATTGACATGAACGGACTTCCAACAAAACAAAGGCTCAGAGAAAAACAAGTCGCAATCCCTCAAGGATGTTTGATGTGTAATAGCGTTCATGAAGACTCCATACATCTAATGATCAAATGTCCACACACATTGATGATCACAAAAAGCATAAATGCAAATACTAAGCGACTAATCCGATCCTATGTAGCCCCTTGTCAGAACCCACGGAATGTCCTATCTGACATCAAAAATAAGCTAGGAAAGGTTGAATTCACTGAACTAGCAGTAATTTGGTGGAGCATTTGGCATCAAAGGAATAAACTGCCATTTCAACAAACACCTAATGATTTCATACAAGACCTTAGCATGCACATACGCACACAATTACAGCAATGGGAACATGCCAAACGTTGGCAAGAAAATGAAGAAATGACACTAAAAAACATCTCTATTAGATGTGATGCAAGAAGGAAAAAGCCGAACAAGTGGAAAAAACCCAGCCAAGGATTTGTGAAACTAAATTTTGATGGACCGAAATTAAATAATGGAAATGCGTCAGGAGGATCGATCATAAGGGACGTCAATGGAAGTCCTATAAGTGGGACAGTTAATAAATACGGTAACATCTCGAAATAGAAGGAAAAACAAAACAAAACAAAACAAAATACGCAATCTAGAAATAGAAGGCGATAATGTGACAGTTATAAAAGCCGTGAAGGGGAAAGTTACTTGTCCGTGGGAAATAGAAAGAATTATTCCAGACATTCTCGTGTCCCTTAGGGGGTTCGAGTCAGTTCGTATCTCTCATGAGAACAGACAGTGTAATTCTGTGGCCGATAAAATTGCAAGTTTGGGCCACAGTCTCTCATGGGAAGCAATACGGAATAACCACGAGCTTTTAGCTCTCATCCATCTGGATGCTCTAGGATACCCTCCTTGAGACGGGATCCTAATCCTCACCGAGTCAAAAAAAAAAGATAGTTATGTAACAGTGTTTCATTGATTTGTTCTACTTTATATCGGAGCATGAAATCCTTCCTAATTTCATTTCTGATGTTCTCTTCCCCAGTTACTTGGGTACCGGAATTTGTTCTAATTTCTCTTATAGTCTTTCGGTCCCTTCTGCCGCTCGCAATCTTATGAAAATATCCGGTGTTTGCGTCATTTAGCTTAGTGTGTTTGTTCTTGGCTCTTTGCTTCCAGTACGTTGTATGGAATCTTAAGATTTTATCTTTTTTCTCGATTAGGCGGCTTTGTTTCTATATAAGCCTCGGGGCTTGGGTTGTATGAATACGGTGTTGGATATTGGTTAGATCTTGTTCCACCCTTTTGAGTTGTTTCAAAGGTATTGCCAAATGTGTGTTTGTTCCACTTCTTCGCATGGGCTTTAAGTAATTGAGTTTTCTTGACTAATTTGAACATATTAGACCCCTGGAACTTGACTCTCCATGCTTGCTTGACAACATTACGAAAATCCTTTCGTTGCATCCACATTCTTTCGAATTTGAATGGGCTCGCTTTTTGGGTTAGTTCATTTCTTATTTCCGTCATAATCATGCAATGGTCTGAAGATGAGAATGCATAGTTTCTGGTGTATATATATTAAGGAAATTTTGAACTATGTTGTTGCTAACTAGGGTCCTGTCAAGTTTTTCATATATGTTGTCGATTTCAGTTTTATTCTTCCTCCAAGTGTAGACGTTTACGGGGGTGTCAAAAAAGTTCACATTCATTTTTAAACTTGAGAAGTTGTTCAAATCTACTCGGATTTGGGTCGTTGCCTCCTAGTTTTTCACTCGGATCTTGTATTTCGTTGAGGTCGCCCATCATGATCGTGGGGAGGTTAGTTTGTTCTATCGTTTCGGACAACTGCTTCCAAAAATTGTCCTTGTCGGTTTCCTTGGGAGGGCCATAGACTAGGCAAAAAATCATAACATATTTGGTGGCAAGATTTTTGCATTTCTGGATGATATATCTTGGTTTGTGTACTAGCACGTCTATTTGTTCGTTTATAAGTTGGTGCTCTTTCCACAAAACGAATATCCCACCCGCTTTACCCGTAGCGGGGACCAGACAAAATTAGCAAATCTTGCTTTTTTTTTCATGAGCGGTCATCAGGTTCTTTATCCGTTTTAGTCTCCCTTATAGCCATTATATTCATTCTTTCTAATTTACAGTATGCGTCTACCTTCGGTCAGAAGGATTTACGACCCATTCCCCGACTATTTCATGTGCATGTCCTCATAAGACACTATTTACGTGCGTTGGTCTAGAGATTCTAAATATCTCATATGTCCTGAGCATCCATGATCTGGCTCTAGTCCTAAAACTAAAGCCATCGAGGTTATCGTATGAAATAGTAGCTAATAACATTCTGATGTTTTGGGACCGTATAAGTATATCAAGTAGTAAGTGGGGCCCATCAATGAGTCAAATGCATTCAAATTTCACATAACTTTGATTGTGTTCTCTGGTTAAATCTCTATTACAATCTTCACACCCCTTAATAAAAATATTTCTATATCCATTAATACAATAATGAAGCTCACTATCTCTACCAAGCCTTCGTGCCAAATTGCCCAACAAACTGAAGGGAGCGTTTTTTCTAGTCATAGTGTCTCTATTGTTTTGTTTACAAATTTGACTTTTGTTTTCTTCTATCAACACAAATCTACAATTTGTTTCAGAGTACATCATTTTTTTATTCGAAGAACAAACAATTCTCTAGAGGTATTTAGAGTCTTGGTGATCATATAGGGGTTGTAAATATCTCCCACCAAGATGATATCTTACAATGCTCACTTGAGTATAATTCTCCATCAATGTGGTTGAATTTGTCATGCAACTTCATGAATTTGCTTATGTCTAATTGTCGTGTCCAACATGTTGATTGCACTATAACCTGCAATTCAACCAACCACGTAGCACAACAAATTTCATGTATATCTCTACAAATTTGCAGTGTCTTCCTTCCCTTAGATTCCTTGCAGTAAATTTGTCAACCGATATAATAAAAATTCTTGGTACTAACTTTGGTCATCGGTAGGTTCATAAACCACTTAAAAGAGAGTCTATCATGCAATATATGCACCACCAGTATGTAGACAGAGGCTAAATAATTATAGAATCTTCCAATAAGTGCTAAAATAAGTCACATTATTGTTACAGGAGTTAGTTTTTGCTCCTTAGTTACATATCTTATAATCTTAATAGAATTCAATATATATCTTTTATGGGGAGAATTCAACCTATACATAATCATTTTGCAAAGTGATCTTATACTCCGATAGTCATTACAGAAACCATAAGTTAGCTTGCTCAAGCATCTCCTATCCATCCATATTATGATTAATCTCATATGGTAAATCTCTTCAGTCATTCTAACCAAATTAAAATGTATCCTAGTGCCATTTTTCCTCATCTTCCTTATCCCATTCCACCAACCAACTCCTAGGATTTTTGCAATATTTTTGTAAAGGACATAAACTTGACGATCTAGCATATTAAAACATTTTATGAGGTTTCTAGTCCTAGAATCATACAAATATAAATCTTTAGGGTGGAAACTGTTCTTTATGATCTCTAGTAGCCTCTCTAAGAAGTCTATTATGTCTATTTTGGCCTCAATCTTGCCTCTATCTTTCTTGGTTCCGAAATGGTAAGCCTCAAAAGGCTTCTTATTATCACCACCCTTTAAGGTCTTATCGACCATGGTGGGAGTTGATTCAGACTGAACATAAGGGTTCATTGTTTCAAGGGGTTCTTTACGGGATTCCTTCACATCCACAAAATGCCTTCTCAATGGAGAATTTATCTTAGCGTTCTTTAGAAGCACAAATTTTGAGTTGTTAGCAAGACTATAGGGAAAATACGCCCCCTATACATCCAATTCGTAATTAAGGCACCAGAACTCATAGAACACATCAAGCACATCAAAATAAGCAAGAGAAGGGGCTAAAAGAAACGACCTAGTCATTCTCGGATTACGTTGCCCCTCAACTCGAATCTGGAGGAGGGTATGAACCCAACCTCGCTGGTCTTCCTCAAGCCGATCATGCTAGGACCTCCTTGCCGTTCGCTGGTGAAGAAACGCCCCCGACATGGTGCCCCCGATCCGCTTCGTAACCAGCCCTAACCGCCAAATCCCGCGTGGTTCCTTGAGCGATAGACCACGATGCTTCTTGGGTCACTTCCTTATGAGTGGGGAGAATATCCCCGAATGCCCAAAGCCACCATGAACGCCCCTCTTTGTCAAGAGGTGTTGAGGCTTCTTATTGCCAACACCAGAAATTTCAGAGTTTTGGGGAGATATTCTCCAAATTGGTTCTTGAAGAGGGGTTTTTCATCGTTATTTTAGATTTGTGAAAGAAGAATGAGCAAGATTGTGCCAATTTGGACTGAAAAATCAGGATTTAGGGTTGTAATTTGGGTACTGTATACGAAAGGGGGGCAAGGGTTTTTGGGAGCACGGTAGCACGGGTTCCATTTCGTTCGAGACACGGAGTTAATTCACAGTTGAAGCAGAAGATCTTACCTACCAAGCAGCGTATATATTCAATGAATTTTATCTAAATTACCTATGAAACAATACAATGGGTGGTCAATTGGTCATGGACTCATTTGCACCTGTAAAAATGTATATTTCTTTCTCTTTTTTCTGCCATTTTTTAGGAGCAAATTAATCAACGTGATGTTAGTTTTTAACTTGCAGAGTTTTTTAACGAGCAAATTAATCAACCTGATGTTAGTTTTTAACTTGTCGAGGAAAGACACTGAATTCCATGTTTCTTAAAAATAATTCATACATCTAGTCTAGAGTTTAGACTAAGGGCTCGTTTGGTTACAATCTATGAAAACATAAACGGAATGGAAATGAATTCGAAACAATCTTTTGTATCATTATACATTAATGTAACAAATCTTCCAATATCTCACTCCTGGTAAATGTGAGGTGGAACTGTGGAAGAGAGTGATCCCCCATTTTGTTACCCCTCCCTCTAGAAGAGAAATTATTGAGGTAGAAGAAACTCAAATTTCTTATGGATAAGAGGCGTGAAGAGACGAGAAGATTTTTATCAATGTATCATGACACTAAAATGACAAGAATCATCTCCATTCTGTTTACGTTTCTACAAGTTACAACCAAACGGGACCTAATTATAATCCATCCAAATTAAGCACAACACCATGCAACAACACCATGCAATGCACATTGTGGCATTCGTATTACCAAAGCAACAAACAGTACAAGAGGAATGAATGAGGGTGTGCAAACTCGAATTGAAGGTCGGTATTGCAAAGCCATTGGATCGATCTAGGTGGGGCTCATTATCAAGACAGAAGTTTCACTACTAGTAGTTGATTGGATAGCATTCACGAGGACGACCAACATTGCTCCATTAATGAAACAAAAGTTTGATTTGTTCCTATTAAAATAAGCCTATACACTTGGTTGGGTCCAAGGGTGGATGGGTGGACAACTCCACATTCGAAGGGCTGTATTTGGGAGAGGGCTCAAGAACGAAGTAAATTTTAAAAAAATCCACCCAAATAAAGCAGGGCAAAGGCAGGGGTGAGTGGCAGAAGACAAGGAAGAAGGGCGGAGCAACGTTATCCACACTCGGATTGAAAAAGTATATGGAGTGTTCCTAATGAAGCACATTGCCCTCGTCTATCATTTTGTACGTGAGCATGTCACTTCTAGTCCTTTCGAGTATCTTTTGTGCCCATGTTCCAAAGCTCGGTCTCATTCATTGGTGCCATGATTGAGGGGGGATATTAGGATAGTAACCTAGAAGATAAGATTATTATCTTATGTAATTTATGTTATCTTTTATTTCCTTTAATATTATCTTTTGTATGGAAAGTTGCCTTGAGTAGGAAAGCTCTTGACCTAGTTAGGATTTACATCTTGTATTTAAACACATTAACATTCATGTCACTTTACATAAAATTATATATGCTTGGAAATTTCCCCTAGCTTTTCATTAGCCTCTAGGGCAATACGTATGATTTACAAGATAGAATATCTTCAACAGAAGAATAATTGCATAAATAAGATAGGCTCTGTTACCGGAAACCACCCTCACAATATGCCATGTTCTCCTAAGCCACCTTTTCAATGCCTATTTACCAAAAACCATGCCCTCTGTTACTTTTTTTTCACCCAATTAAAACTTCTCGTTTGAAATTCCGTTAAATGGTGCAATGACCCTTTTTCCCCTCTTTTTTCCCCTCTTTTTTCCCCCAAATTACACCATATCTGCCTCTTTCTCCCTCGATTAAGCATATCGATTTCTAGGGCTCAAAATCCCCAATTTATAAATCTCCCCCAATTGGCCACCGGAGATCCGGATAGGTCGTGGATGGTGATTAACCAGCCCTTCCGTTGGTCCTTTTCGAGCCTCTCTTGCTCGCTCCTAAACGAACTGAACCATCCCCTTCCCACTCCTTGTTCCAATCGCAACGATGTGTGGATTTCAATCTCGAATTAGGTCAGAAATTTGTAGGTGGCTAGGGTTTTTCCGACACCGAAATGTTAAGAGGACTTTTCAAGTACAACAATTCTAGCTAATTCGGCAAGGCGTTTAAAATTATGGCATCACTTTTTACCAGACTGGCGGAGGTTGCCTTGGATCTGGAAAACCTACGGACTACACTTCATCTCGCCGTCGAACTGAAATACGAATCTCAGATCCAGCTCCGCCTTCACGTTCAAATGAAACTATGCAGTGGAATCCTTCTTCTCCTTCCCAATGTTGATCCAACCAATATGGAACACCACGAATTTCAATTCCACGCTAGCGAGATCCATGCTAGAAGCCGGCCGGAGTTGATCCCGCAGGCGGCCACCGTCCTCCCAATGTAGATCGCTATTTTGAGCCGGAGCTTTCCGGCGAAGATAGACTTCCCAGCGAGCCTGTCCAAATCTTGCTTGCTTAGGTGGAAGGTGACCGCATGAGAGTGAGCGTGGTCGTCGCCGGAGTTTTTGCCGGTATGTTAGCTCAATCGAGGGAGAAAGACGCAGATAGGGGTGTAATTTGGGGGGAAAAAGAGGGGCAAAAGGGTCATTGTACCACTTAATGAGAAATCAAACGGAAAATCTTAATTGGGTCGTAAAAACGTAACGGAAGGCATTGTAGGGGTGGTTTTCGATAAATAGTCATTGAAAGGGTGGTTTACGAGAATATGGCATATTGTAAGGGTGAGCAATATGTACCAAGAATATCATTATTCTCCACCTCAATTGGAACGTGTGAATCCAAAATCTCTAACTTGCAAAACAGTGATTTTTCCAAACAAACGAACAAATTCCAAATATAGAAAGTAGATGTATCACCGATTTGATGACACAATCATGTAAGATAAGATGGAATATATAAAATCATGAACACGTAACCAAATACTAACATATTCAAAATTTACATGACGAGTATATCAAAAACATTGTTCCATATAATGTTGCAATCCTAGAGTAGCTAAAAAACACCCTAGGAATTTAAGCATGTGAAGTCATAACCAATAAAATCATGAACTAGAACCTACAAAAGCATAAACCAAAACCTCCAAATGCATGAACCTCACTTCTGAACCAAAGTCCAAAATCTACAACCCTAGAAGTTTCAGCGTTTGAAGTTGTAGACCATAAAATTAGCAAAATCAATATCCAAAACCATGTAAGTTTTTACAAGATGCATTCTCTTTTGGGATAATGAACTTACTATGAAAATGGAAGTCCAAAATCATTCAAAAATCAAGTAGAATATAAATCCAAAACACCAACTCTCGAGAGATTGAAATGACTCTTGTGCTTCAAAACCTTAAACCCTAGCGAAGTTAAATTTGTTCATAGCTTTTTTCTGTTCATTTTACCATTATTGATTCAAAATCCTAATGTAAGATCACGAGATTGGTCAAGATTGGGTGAGATCTACGTAATGTAGTGAGTTCAAGAGAGGATTTTGAAGATAGAAGTATCTTGTGTTTTGTGAAAGAAGAACAAGAGCCACTTAAAATTTTGGATGTGTTTTGAAATAGAAAGGACATTTTCATCCATTGAAAATTTTTCATATTTTCTTGTTTCTACCAACTCTATGAGCAGTTTCTTTTTTCGTATTTCCACCAAATCTATTTAATTTTAATCTTCATACTACATTACTATAATCTAAAAGTTCATAGATGCTCGCATTTTACACCGAAAGCCATTTTAGTAACAAAACATCACTCTAAAATAACATAATAATGACATTTTTATCTATTTGCTTAAGCTTATCTTGCTTTTAGCCAGATCTTTCTCAAATATCTCTAAGTTGTTAAGCTGTTTATGTATTGTATTGCCAATATAAGAGGCACTCTTAATCAATAACAAACATGTACAATACTTCATTACGAATCTCTTCTCTATAGATTACTATGGTATTATGGTGTTTTTTTCCAAACGATTCTAGGTGTAATCATGGGCCAAGACACAAAATCGACTAGCAATTTTCTCGCTACCATCACAAACTAACTTCCGCAATACAATTCTACCACAAAACCACCGACACTAGAAAATAGTCGGCTTTGCCATCAACAAACCTTCATCTAAAGGCCTGCAACCAAGAACGACTTTGTCCAACGCCTACAAAACTAAGAATGTCTTAGAGCGACTTGGAAGAAACCAAAATCACCTTAGGACGACTCCCACAAAATAGTGATATGCTCCAAGGACTCCGACCAAATCGATATCGTTTTCGAGCAAATCCCACAAAACTAAGACCAGCCCCGCTCGACTCCAACCAAATCAATGTTGGCTCATCTGAATCCAACAACATGACAATTCCGTGTGTCTTGAACAACAGCTAATCAATCAAGATTGTCAGATTTCAGCAACACTAAGTTCGTATCCAAGCTTTTACTTTCTTTTCAAACGTCTAGCTTGGGGGCGTATTAGTATAAAATAATATCATTTTTTTGATTGAGGATAAAATCAGTGACCTCTAAGTACTAATCTTAGAGGCTTAACCATTCGACTAGATGTCCGAAGGTAAGATAAAATAGTATCATAATGATACTTTATATATTTGTTTAAGATTATCTTATTAATAGCTAGTCATATGCTTCTCAAATATCTCTAGGTTGTTACGTATTGTATTGCTTATATAAGAGGCACTCTCAATCAATACTCTCTCTATCCCGGAAGTTTGTCCATGTTTCCTTTTTGACCGTTCCCGAAAGTTTGTTCATATTGTCATACTCATATATCACTATACTTTTACAATCTTACCCTCGTACAATCTTATATATTACCCTCATTATCCAATTTTTCCATCAACTTTATCACTTTTTCCTATAAAATTACAAAATTATTCTCACCTAATTTTATATATTACCCCCTTACTTGTACAACTTTCTCATCAACTTTATCACTTGTTTTATCAACTATTCAACTTTTTAATAATCCGTGTGTAAATGAGTTTTATGGACAAACTTTCAGGGACGGAGAGAGTAACAAACACAACACTTCATTACAACTCTTCTTTATGTATA
>OZ002731.1:27302111-27459789 GCA_963924305.1 Polygonum maritimum | reverse complement strand
ACCTTAATTACTAGTTTCCAATTCTTTTGCGTATAATGCACTTGATCGGTTTATTATATGACAGTTCATGCTCGTTTCCATTAAGCTCATAGGCTTTGATGATATGGCTCATGAAAACTTTGTTGCATCATCTTATTACAGTTCATAACCTTATACTTAGGGGTTCATGAGTATGCACTCTTAGGTTCATGAAAATCTCATTAAACCTTGATTTTGCATATGACAGGCTTGAAAACAAGGAAGGATGTTAGACAGACATGCCAAAGTCCTCGCCTAAAGAAAATGCTCAAGCTTTCAACTCCATTGACCGGTAGCTTGGAGTTGGAAGTAACTGAAAGCGAAGAAGAACAAGAAGAAGATCACCAAGAGGCAAATAATCAAGTGGAGGAAGACTCCGATGATTTTGAGATTCCACTTGAAGCTGTCAAGGTTTTTTTTTAGAATGTTAGACAAATTGACTAGAAACTATGGTAGGTCTTTTGTAAGCAAATACCTAACTAGAAACTGTGGTCTATTTTGAAAGAATTTATGTAAGGAATGGAAGGTTCATTTTGTTAAATATGGTTCATTTTGTTGGGTACGAAAGTGCATTGTATTACACTTGTAGGTTCATTGTCCTCCATAGGTAAGATCAAGCTGACAAGTTCAATTCTCCATAAAAACCCTTGAACATTGGAAAATGCGTAAATCATGTATAAGAAAAGAGTAGGGTTCAATTGTATGTAGGTTCATGAGGTTTAATTTTTCGGTTCATGAATTTGAATCACTCGGTTCATGAATTTGAATCACTTGGTTCATGAATGACAAAATGCTCATGTATGACAAAATGCAACACTTTTTTAATCGAAAATGTGTTTGGTTCATTGTGTTTAACTTCTAGGTTCATGAAACTTAATGAATTGGTGCATAAAACGAAAGGTGCGTTCAGCTTTTCATGAAGTTCATATCAATCGGTTCATAAATGATAGGTGTTTGGTTCATTGGGTTCACCATGTCGGTTCATGAACTTTAGTCATTCGGTTCATTTAATGTGAAACTGCATATAAGACAGCTTAATCCTTAAAACGCGATGGTTCATTATCTTCGACGCGATGGTTCATGAATGTGAATCACTTGGTTCATGTATGACAAAACGCGAAAATTGTGTAAACACTTGGGAAAAATAAAAAAATACAATGATGAATCGTGGAGCATAGAAGATAATTCAATTCCCAGGTAAAAGCATCACCATCCGAATGAGAAATGTTAGGATGGCCGGAACTTGATGAACAACCTACAAAAAGAAACGTAAAAGCTATGAGTGAAGCAACATGAAACACACATAATGAGTAGTAAAAATGGGCAAATACGGGTATTCTTTTGGTTCACAAAGAGTATCGGTATGGTTCATAAACTTTCAAGTAATGGTTCATTAAAAGCAATTGGACGGTTCATGTAAATTAAGGCACATTGGTTGAGGCATTTTGTCGAACACATGGTAGGCAATAAGGCAAACGTACATAATCAGCTTCTATGTTCAATCGAAGGCTTCAAAATCACTATCTAATGCAATCAAATCATGTAAACACCAATCATACACCCAAATGTTATCTCAAATTCACAAGTTCTCACTTACTCAAGGAAAACCTCAAAACAAGCAAAGCATAAGTTCTAACTTTCAAAAACCCTAAATCGTTACCTATATCCATAAAAGCAATTGAACAAGAGTCAAAAGGCGAAAATACAATTGAAAAGAACAAGAGAGCCGAAGAAGGATGTAGAATGAACAAGAGAGCCGAAGAGATTTGCGAAAGAGCCGAAGGATGAACAGTGCGGTCAACTGAGATTTTGGGAAGAAGGATGAACAGTGCAAAGGCGTAAAAAGACGAAAATACCCCTAGCAGCTAAAAAGCCTTTAAAATCCGTGTGTACATCCGGCCGTTAATTTTCCCTGATCCAACGGCCATGATGTGTTCGCATTTTACACCCTAATTTGTGATCTCACCTGATCGCATGGCCAATAATATAGGAGGATTATCAATTTATCATCGCGCCAACAATACGTTGGTAACTATATATAATGTAAGTAGATCAACGCAACTAACATATTACCTAATTAGGTTTTTTGACATTAATTATATTATATGACTTATAGCATAGGGTAAGAATCAATATCAATCATATTATTCAATTTCTATACTACTATAGTATAAAACGAAACCAATGTCTTCATAAAAATGTACGACATTTGTCATTTTGATAATAAAATAATAAGCTAGACCCTCCTTTATACAAATCAGATAGTTCCCGTTAAAACATGCTTAAAAATTATCGAAATTTGTGAATTATCCCTTACCAAGAATTAGTTGGAATCTTCTAATAAATATTATTATTTAATAAAATATGATATTTATCATAAAGTAATTTTTGAACAAATTCAACTTATTTATCTTATGAGTTGATTTACCATCATTGGTAAGAAAAACACTCATAACAATAGGAAATTTAAATTTAGTAGGTAGGAAATTAGGAAATACAGATATTGTCTAATTAATTTTTTAATCCGAATTTTATTTCAAAATTATAAAGATTAAGATAAAATAGGATTATACAATTCTAAGATTTTTTTTCGGACTTATTTTATAATTTTGAAATAAAATTCGGATTTTTTTTAAAAAATAATTAGGCTATATCTATATATCATAATTTCTTAGCTACTAAATTTAAATTTATTATCTTTTCAAACAAAAATCATGTAATAACCATTGAAGTCATATCTACATCTATATCTAAAAGATTAATTTCTATTTAACAATCAATCAATCAATATCAATCAATCAATATATATTATAAAAGCCGACTGTTTTTTAGCCACCACGTTGATTCTGACCCCATTGCATATTTAATAAAAATAGCTTCAATTCAAATTTTGCATGTTATTTCAATTAATCTAATTATATTTCTTATTATCTATTTATGTAAAAGATATGATCAAATTTTCAAATGTTTGGTAAGACATTCTATCTTTTTAATATATCAATTATCCTTTCCAAAGTTGATTTTGGACCCACCGTATTTTTAATAATAAATTTTTTTTTACTGTGGTATTTCAATTAAATTGATAAAATTATATTATCTATTTATGTAAAAGATAAATTCAAATTTTTGAATTTTGTAAGATATTCTATCTTTTTTAATATATCACTTAATTTTTTTTATCAAATTATATATCACTTAATTGAAAAACATGATTTTAATATATATCTTCAATTTTTGAAATATAATTACTATGATCTAATTATATTTGATTTACTTAATTAAATATAGAATTTCTAAGATAAAATTTTAAATTATTTTTTAATAGAAAGACTAATTTTGTTACTTTATTATTTGGTTTATTTGAATAAGTTTATCATTTTGTAAGATTACGTTATTTATTTTCTATATATACATGATCTACTATATTTTTTTACCCATTGTAATTTGTATTTGATTTTTTTCCTATCTTGATAAAAATTTGATTTTTTAGCCAAATAATAATTTCGATTTATATCTTGATAACGTACATCTTTTTCATAAAATTTACTCATTTACAAAATAATCCTACAATTTTTCTCAAATTATACAAACGCCCCTGATTTTCCTAATACAAACACATGGTCGTTGAACCACCAAATTAAATTTGACCCTACCTCATCTATAAAAAAAACTAATTTTTATTATTCGCATTATATAGGGTTTTCCTATTGAATTTCTTCTTATCTACTTATAAGAAAAAGCTTTTGTCCATCATTAACTCTTAAAGCATTACAGGGAAAAATCTTTCACAAACAAATTATGAAAAATCTACGAATATTGGATTCAACTTATTTCTTTAATATATTAATTTTTTTATAAACTTTATCAATTTATCAGCTGATGATTTTTTTTACATATATTTACATTTATGATAGTCATTATTAATATATGATAACAACAGTAAGTAAAATATCAATTTATATTCTTATAATCGGGTTTTATAAAAATACATAAATGAGTGAAATACTTATGTCTTATATATTTTTTTTTGGCTATAAAAACTTCAAAAACAATATCACTATTTTTAAAAGATAAAAAAACATGTCCATATAATAAAACTTATATAATATTTTTAATATAAATATTTAATTATAAAATATATAATTTTATTTTAATATTTTTAAGTGAAATAGTTGTGCATGGCACGACAGGTTAAACTAGTATATATTATAAAAGCCGACCGTTTTCGAGCCACCACGTTGATTCTGGCCCCACGAGACCAAAATAATTTTTAAAGCCTTTTAATTAACTACCATAATTTTGCTGCGTAAATTTTCAATCTTTTAATTAACTACCTTATCAACAATATCTATCCATACAATATCTAGTCATATATATATACATATATATATATATATTGATTAAATTTAGAAAATATATACTTATCTATATGGAACATCTACGTTTTGCTTGTAATATGGAAGTAGTTCTTTTACTCCGTATTTTCTAATCTTATTTATAGAAATATTATCCATTTATTTTTATTTTTTCGTGTACAGCTTGCAAAACAACAAGTTGTATCCATGCTTTGCAAATCTTTATTTTAAAAAGATATGGTAATAAAGAACATGAAGGAAAGATAACCTTTATCCTTCTAACTTTATTTTCCTAATATTTATCTTTGTATGACCTAATATATCCTACGTAAATCATCAATATCTATATTATATATTAAAGCCGAGGAATTTCAAGACACCATGTTAATTCTAGCTCCGCTTGATTTTAATTTTTTTTTCAACTCAAATGGATAATAACAACTCTATATATTTTTTTTATAATTAGCTAAACTTTAAATTTATCTTTTTTCTTACTTATCTAATATCTATCTTTGAGACCATACTATTTATCTTTAAAATTTTCTTAATTATCTACTTTTTAATTTTATCTTTTTTCTTATATCAATCTTAAAAGTTATACTATCTATCTTTAAAAATATATTAGGTACATCAGTACGTAACACAAAAAATATGTTACATACATCGGAAGACACATTAAGAATGACGGTACAAGATTTGTTTACCACTTATGGTTTTTTTTATTACTACCCTATTATTAAATATTAATATTCATACATTACGAAGTTCAACTCATGTCATTCATTTAGTTTACTTTTATTTGCTTTACAAATGTAGATCATGAGATACAAGATCATTCAACAGTACAATTGCATAGTAAAATATAATTTACATAATAACGGATTTTATTAGCCATATAAAGTATAAGTACATGATTTGCATAATTAATAACGTGTTCTCAATAAATCATTTAACAATTAAAAATTTCTAATATTCGATGAAATGAAACCAAATTATGTTAAAAATTTTATTATACATTTTCACATTAATATTTTATTTATAATATATCCAAAAGTATCTTTTTTAAAAAATAATATATCCAAAAATAATTTAAAAATATAAGTTGTGCATGGCACGACGGGTACAACTAGTTGTTTATAATCAGGATATGTAGAAGAGCCTGGACAAACCATCCTTATTGATTAATTATGCTCGCTTCTATCGACAAGCATAATGTACATGGATCAAAAGACGTCCTGAATTGGAGGCAAAAATTATCCTACAGTTTGAAAGCTTGATGTTACGGAGAGAGTTTATATGCTCATATGACTCGTAATAAAAGGAGTGAGTGAGTAAATCTTAGCACTCAAGATCAAGTTGAGGGACCTTTTGCCATGAATGCCCTTTGCTTGACTTGTTCAAATGAGGAGTTATTGATCCACCTTCATGTGATTTTGCTATCACAAGACACTTTAGAGAAAATATTTACTCTCCTCTTACTAGGAGAGTCTTTTTTGATTTTGATTTAACTTTTTGGTCATGAGACCGGTCAATCGAATCAGATGGGTCATGTTAAATGCAAAAATTTACAAATAAAGGATGGTTAGTTGTAGAAAAAAATATAAAGGGTTGTTAAATACAATAAGTTTTACCTACAATTCCCCTATTGATTGGAGAAATTCTATAGTGCGTCTTGTGCCAAGATCAATTTCCAAAAGTCTAAGCTCTGCTTCTCCAATGGTTCGACGGATGAGGTGATTCAGCAGGTCTCTTCTCATGGTGGTATCCCTGTTACAGAGGACCTGGGAATGCATCTTGGTATTTATATGTCTAAGCAACGAGAATCAAAAATCAACTACAGGCATATAACGGATCGTGTGAAAACCAAGCTTGCTGGTTGGAAGGCAAGAACTCTATCTTTGGTAGGTAGAATTACTCTTGCTAAGGCCTCTCTTGCTAGTATTCCTTATTACTCTATGCAGTCTTTAAGTCTCCCTCTTTATGTTTGTGATGAAGTTGAAAATTGTTCTAGGATGTTTATTTGGGGATCAACTGATGAAAAAAGAAAAATGCATCTTGTTAATTGGAATACTTTGAAACTGCCTAAAGATGCAGGTGGCCTTGGTATGAGGAGTATGAGGCAAGTGAACACTGCTTTTATGGCAAAAATGGGATGGAGGTTGATGACCGATTCTGAATCGCTTTGGTCTCGAGTGGTGAGAAGCAAATATTGTAATGGCGGGCAGGATAGAGACATGTTCCAAAATAGGAGGGGCGGCTCTAATCTTTGGTAGGGAGTTACTAAAGCTAGAGCTCCTCTTCTGCAAGGTGTGAAAACAAAAATTGGAGATGGAAGAAAAACTCTCTTTTGGGACCATATTTGGGCTACTGATGTCCCTTTACTTGAAGCTGCTATGGAAGTGGTTAGCGAGGAGGATATGGGCAAAACTGTGGCTGAATACTGGGGTGCGGATGGCTGGCTCTGGGATCAATTCTCCCACTTGCTTCCTCCCGATGCGCTGTTGGCTATTGATAAACTCAAAGTTGTGGAGGAGGAGGTTGCGGATAACTTCTACTGGAAGTTTACTGCTTCTGGAAATTTCTCCATTCAATCGTCCTTGGAAGTGATTCAGGCTGAGTTGAATGGGCACCATGATCGGCTTTGGAAGAAGATTTGGAAGCTGGCTGTTTCGGACAGAGTTCGGGTCTTCCTTTGGTTAGCCGCTCATAAGGCTATTCTGTGCAATTCTGTCAGGAGAAGAAGCAGGTTGTGTGCGGATGCTGCTTGTGCTTTTTGTGAGGGGATTGATGAAACTGTAATGCATGTTCTACGTGATTGTAGCATGGCTCGTGAGATTTGGGATCATTTGTTAATTGATAGTCGAAAGGATAGTTTTTTTGAGGGAGATGTCCACAGCTGGCTGCTGCATAACCTCAGTGAAGAGGCTCCTTGGCCGGTGACGTTTGCCTATGGTGTTTGGTGGGCGTGGAAATGGAGGAACGATAGAATTTTCAACGCTTGCCCTGCTTTGGTGAAAGACAAACACTTGTTCGTGATTGAGAAGGCTAGAGAATATACGCAGCTGCAGGTTTCTAGAAGCTTGGTTGATGGTAATTCGGCTCTGTCGCATTGGTCCAGGCCTGCTGCCGGCTGGGTCAAATTGAACTCCGACGGGGCCTATACTGGTGGTAAAAGCTATCTCTCTGCTGGGGGATTGATCCGAGACGAGAATGGCTCCTTCATCAAAGCTTATACTGTGCGTATTCCCGGGGACTCTGCGCTTAAGGCCGAGCTAATTGGGCTGTGGCAAGGTTTGAAAGTGGCTAGACAGCTGGGAGTTCAGAATTTGGAGGTGGAACTTGATGCCAAGCAGGTGGTGCAGGCTGTTATCGCTGAGAGCTACATTCCTAACAATCTTTGGGAGATCATGGCGGGCTGCAGGAATCTAGCTCGTATGGAGAATTGGCATGTGAAGTTCAAGCATATAGCTAGAAGTGCTAACCAATCTGCGGATTGGATGGCCAAGTTTGCTGAAAATTGTAAGGATGAGTTTAAGTTGTTTAACAACCCGCATGAGGGTCTTATTCCGTCCATGGAGATAGACTCCTGGATGAGTTACAATATGTAATTTTCCTATTTTATGAATAAAACGGGATAGTCCCCTCCTTTGGATCAAAAAAATATATATTAATAGTTTACTTTTGGATGGTGTGAGAGTAAAACATATGTCTCATGTGACTGCTACTTTAACCCAAAAAAAGTAAAAATATATACTCCCTCCGTCCCATATTATTTTTCCATAAAGTACGGTTTGCACGGTAATAAATACTGTAATAAGTTGAATGATTAGGTAATATATGAGAATAGATGAGGGTAATTTTGTAATTAGAGATAGAAAGTTAAAAAAGTGATAAAGTTGATGAAAAGTTAGATAATTGGAGTAAAATATACTTCATCCGTTTCAAGAAACATGGCCTTTTAGACAATTCACGCATATTAAGGAATTTTCATATTACCTAAACTACCCTTGTACCATAATAAGAATCCTAACTAAAAATCATGCATGCTCTTTATCAAAAAGAAAAAGCATGTCATGTATGTTCTACTTTTTCAATAATTGAGGTTATCATGAGGGGCATATCCGGAAAAAAGAGGGAAAAAATATAAAATGATCATGTATTTTGAAACAACCTAAGTTGTCTAAAAGGCCATGTTTTTTGAAACGGAGGGAGTATAAGATTGGATACGGATAATTTTGTAATTTATAGAAAAAGTGATAAAGATAGTAGAAAAGTTGGATAACAAAGGTAATATATGAAATTGAATAAGGGTATACCTAGGTCCGATTCTAGAACCGCCGATTCCCGGTTCCACATTTCATGGAACATAACCGAAACCGAAACTAATCCTTAACCGGTTCTCCGGTTCCAATTCTAGGCTAGTTCTGGCCGGTTCCGAGATTGGTTCCACCTGGTTCAGGTTTTAGGCTCGGAGGTTTGGGCCGGTTCGAAACCGGGTGAAACCGTCGGTTCCCCGGTTCTAGGGGAAGGGGAATCGGGACCGTAACCGTCCTCGAAACCAGAACCGTCGGTCCAATTATGAACAGGTCTAAATAAGGGTAATATTGTAATAAAAATATATATACATGGAAAGATTTGAAAAGTGGATAATCTATTTGGGACAACCGAAATGGAGAGACGGACAAACTTAATGAGACGGAGAGAGTACGAGTTATTGATTACAATACAAAGCCGACTCATGTGGTATATAGTTGCCCCTACATGCCTTTTATCTTGAGTTCAACTCTCGCTAGTCGTGTGTTTTCTTCTTTTAGTGTTGGTTGATTGAAGTTGTCCGTGGGAGGTGGAGCTCATACGTTTGGACGTTCAGTCTATGCTTAGCAATTTTCAGAGTTGGGTGTTCGGCATGACTTCAGGGAAGCCAACTCAGTTGCAGACCACATTGCTGTCTCATTTTGTCGTGTGCCGACTTTTACTTTCGACTCCGATCCGGTCCTTGATAACCTCATCTGTATAGATGCTCTAGAATAGCTCTAGTTTCGTTGGTGCTAGACTAATGTCTATCATTTAGTGAAAAAAAAAAAACCGATGACAATAGTCTGACTAAATATAAGTCATCCTCACAATGTATATTACATCGTTAGTTAATTTCATTAATCTTTCAACCAAAAAATAACATTAATCTAATCATCTCCAATCACCATAATAATTATTCTGATTCGCCCCTGAATTACAGTACAACTTCACGTGCAGATAGGCTCTATACACTCAACCCCCCACCCTATAAAAACCTCCAACGAACCACACCAAGACCCAAGTCCTATATTTCCATTTCATTTCTCTTTTTGCCATTTTTTATATGTAGCTGAGTATCTCCATTAAACCCCGAGCTTCTATTTTCCCTTTTTCTCTCCCCTTTCAACCTGGTGGAATTCAGAGGTAGTAATGGCACTAGAGGCAGTGGTGTACCAACAAGCCCTTTTTGACCACAAAAACGATCCCAATACAGCCTTCCACACCCTACTCCAACACTGGAGCTGGGATTTCAACTTACCCAATATTCCAGTTGAAGCCCAAGACTTGACCCACCAACTAGACCCAGTCAACATTAACAACCACCCTCACAACAATCCATGGGAGTCGCAGCAGATCTCACCCCTGACTTCAATGGCGCCTTCTTTCAGCAACCCCAACTCCCCTGAGCCCGATGCCCGTACACCAAGGCGAAAACGACGCCGTTCCACCACCACCAGGACCAAGAAAAACAAGGAACAGATGGAAACCCAGAGGATGACCCACATTGCCGTCGAACGCAACCGAAGAAAACAAATGAACGACTACCTCTCAACGCTGAAATCCTTGATGCCCGAGTCTTACCTCCAAAGGGTCTCTTTCCCTTTCCCAATTTCTTTTCTCTTCTCTGGGTTGCGATTTCACAAACCCTAATTTTGTGGCTTTCTAAAACTAAACAGGGTGATCAGGCGTCCATTGTAGGGGCAGCAATAAACTTCGTAAAGGAGTTGGAGCAGAGCCTGCATTCCCTGACCACCGCCCAAAAGGAATCGCCGCCTTTTGCCGAGTTCTTCAGCTTCCCACAATACTCAACAATGGCGGACTGTGAGAGCGGAGCTAAGAGTAGTGAGGTTGCAGATGTGGAGGTTTCCATGGTCGAAGGGCACGCCAATCTCAAGATCAGATCAAGAAAGCGTCCCAAACAGCTCCTTAAGTTAGTCACCGGTTTGCAGGGGCTTAAGCTCAGCGTCCTTCATCTCAATGTCAACACTTGCCATCAGTTTTGCCTCTACTCTCTCAGTCTCAAGGTCAGTTTGTATAATAGCCGGGGTTTTGAGATTAGGGCGTGTTTGGCAACTCACAATTGAGTCAATTGTGGTTTGATTTGCTGAAACAGGTTGAAGATGATAGCAAGCTGAGTTCAGTGGAAGAGGTTGCAACACAAGTGCATGAGTTGCTCAGTAGGATCCAAGAGGAGGCTCAGATGAGCTGCTGATCATGGCTGTTTCTTCTGTGTATTTGGTTCCCCTTAATAGAAAATGTATAGGTTGGTTTGATCTTCCTAATGTTGGCACTTTTGGGAAGATTTTTGGAGGAATCAAATGTGGTTTAATTAATTTGCATTTAGCAAATCTAATCTGGCCACCCCAATCAGCAAAAAAAACTAATCTGGCCACTCTTTTACCGTGTATTAAATTTGTTATAGTAAAGTAGACATGCTGGACCACTACCTTAAAACCAAGAAAGAAAGAAGTAGCTAGAAGCTCTTCATTGGGTACAAAAGGAGTTAATTCATAATTGAAGCAGAAGATCTTACCTACCAAGTACCATATGTATTCAATCAGTTTTATCTTAATTACCTTGCAGACAATACAATGTATATTTCCTTCTCTCTTATTTTCTTGTCGTTTTTAGTTGCAAACTGATCAACCTGATTCTAGTTCAACTTGCAGAGAAAAGACACTGAATTCCATGTTTCTTGAAAATAATTCATACATCTAGTCTAGACTAATTACAAATTTACAATAATCCATCCAAATCGTTTTTAGTTGCACATTGAGGCAACACAAGAGGAATGATGGTGCAAACTCGAATGTCGGTATTGCAAAACCATTGGATCTAGGTGGGGCTCATTCCATCTCAAGACATCAGTTTTACTAGTAGTTGATTGGAAAGCATTCATCAGTACCAACATTGCTCCAGTGAAACAAAAGCTTGATTTGCTCCTATTAAAATAGCCTATACACTTGGTCGGGTCCACCTCCACATTCGAAGGGCTTTATTTAAAAGAGGGCTCGACAACGAAGTAAATTTAAAAAATCTACGCAAACAAAGCAGGGCAAAGGTGGGGGCGAGTGGCCCGCAACTGCAAGGTCCTCAGATCAAAAAACTCACTAACATATAAAAGGGGTGAACTCATTGCTTAAATTTTCTGGTTAGATTGTGGTTTCCGACCTTTATATGTCTAGATAGATATGTGGTTAAAAATATGTGGGTTAACATAGGTTCCGATTTATACCGTCTTATAATATAATTGTGAGAGTTGTCATTTATTGTGTTTTATATACGTTAATTTTGTCCTAGAGCTTGGTGGGTTAATCACTAAATCATACAAAATATATGGGTTATCCTTATACACATGCAAACCTAGTGCATATATAAAGGTTATTCTAAAATCAATTAGATCGAAAACAAAAATTTATATGCTTTTTCAAATTTGGATCGAAGGATTTTTACTTTTATACGTCCCCTTAAATGATAACTGATCATTTGATCTATGCTATCATTCAACATCGTGACTTCAACTAGACAATGTTCATTCAAACATAAGGGTCAAATAGCAGCCATGTAAGGTAGTCATGCATATGCTGGACGGTGTGTATGGATCATCTGTCCACCCATATATGTAAATATAGATTTAGCAATTAGTGTACTCCTCCTAAAATTAAACTTGGAACTTAGACTTGAATCCAAACAACTCGATCATAGCCAACCTGAACCGATAAACAAGTCGATCTAGAAATAGTTGTAAGGGTCAAATAGCCGACATGAGAAATAATGTTTTGTTTGCAAACTTACAAGATAGTAAGCTTCATTTCGGTCGATAGGAATAGTACGTTATAGTTGCTAACATTTATTTTCATATATTAATTAGTACGTTCACATGCATAATTTGGAAGGGGCTCACACAAGTGTACGCACTCCACAGAGAGCCGTATAGTTTAAAAACACATGCCAGGCAGGCTGAATCTGCAAACAGTAGAGAGGCAGAAGAGGCAGGCTCTAGAGCTAGCTCATGTATTTTGACAAGTCCAACAAAATCTATATATGGCTTACTCTGACTTTCGTATATAGAACCCTTGCTGTTATCTTCTTGTTCTGTTGTGGTTGCATGATTCCACTCCATCTTCCAAATTAATTAATACTACCACAATTTCAGCTCTAATCTTCTTCTTCTTCTGATTAATACAACTGTAATATGGATGCCAATGATTCCACACTTAACAACAAGCTTATTAGTCTAGTCGGCATTCAAGACATATAAGTGAAGCACTGTGTGAACCTCAAGAAAAGGCCAAAAGGCTAATGATATATGGTATATTAGTATAATTCTGGCTAGCTACAGTGTAACAATATATATGTGCACAGATAAATTGTATGGCTGGGATCACAAGATGGCTGCAAATTGTAAATCAAGGGCCCCAGCTGTCTTTGAATGGGATTCAACTCCTCAAATCATTGTGTAAACTAAAATGACATTCGGATTCAATTATCAGGAATGTCCTAATTAATTTATGCTGTTTATTCCAGGACTGACTTGTATTCTCACTCGCATAAATGCCATTCAAGTATTGTTATGTAAGAGAATTATATACTGTATAAAAGATTGATCAAGTATATACAACTGGCTGTAACTAGTGTTCTAAAAAACCCCTAGATGGTCTACCTCTAAATGAAGAGGGATGGACTAACATGTATAGGTGTACGTTTAGATGGCGTCTAAGTAAATTAGAATACTAGGCGGACAAGTCCATAACATCTCTGGATACCAAACACTAGCGGAGACGCTAGAAGGGATTTTTAAAACACATATTTCTAAAAGTTGGGCGGGCGGTAATATTTTACTTCTGTTTTTATTTTATTCTTGATGTTTTTATTTCGAATTGTCATTGCAGAGATGTTCTTGAATCTGTAAAGTTGTGTTGTTAACACATTCGAAACGGCAACTAGAGTGTAGATGGAAAAGGTCAAGATTCACTATAATTTGTAAATGTTGGAGATGCTAAAAGTTACAACAGATTTGGTGCTTTTTTTTCCTCTCGTTTTTTCACACAAAGTTATCCATCATTGCAGGCTGAACAAGCTCTGAATTGGAATAAGAATCTTTCTTCTTCTACACTTTGATGTTGATTTAGAGCTGTGAATGATTACAAGCGTGGAAGAAAGAAGTATACAACACACACGTCACAGAGAAGCTGCTCTTTGCACAGAAATTAAAGGCCAATTTGCAAGCATGCCCTAAAAAAAGTTGGTAATATAAAAAATACCCCAATTTAGGCTAAATGGCAAAGGGGCATTCATTTGGGTATTTCTACAATTAAACTTAAAATTTTTGATTTTTTCTAATTGAAAAAAAGAAACACATCAATTTTCATAAAAATAATAATCCCATTTAAATTTATTTTAAAATATTTATATCTCTTTAGAATTGGTAGAAGAGCAAGCTGTTCTTCTCGCAAACCACCATCTATGACAGCCACCATCCATGTCCTTCTCCTCCCCATCATCTTCCTCTTCCTCCTCCCCCGGCCCCTTCCCACGCCTCCGCCCAACGCCAGAGGGGGCGGCGGCTGCCCCGATGGCGGTGGCTGACCGGTCGGGCAGGTCCGGAGCGGCTCGGGCGGGCTCGATATCTGACCGAATGGTGAATCCGGTCGCACCACGACCGAGACCGGCCACATAGTTCGAAGGCGGCTTCGAATACAGTAAATCCATCCTGTTCTTGCTTTGGACAGGGGCTTGCATACCTCCTAGTAAGGGAACGTGCAGAGCTAGGGTGGAGTCACAACCGATCCCCAAATCGAGTAATTTGAAAGAGGGATCTCCGATTACACACTTGGATGCCAAGAACAAGCGCTGGCGAGCAACCGGCAACCCTAATCTGTTGGTAATTTTGAGACCACGGTTGAGGTGTAAGTACAGAGTCTCGTTCTAAGGAGTCCGTTGGGAGAGGAAGGGGTGCTCGTGGGGCCTTGTGTTTGCGCCTCCGCCGTCGTCGCTTGCTGGTTCTAGATCGGAAGAGTCGCCGGCGACGACATTGCCTGGGAAGCGGAGGTTGTAGGTGGAGACGGGGACGGAGCCGGCCATGGAAAGGGAGTCGGGGTCCATGGCCCAGGCGATCCAGCCAGAGGAGGGGCAGTGATGGAGGTGTAGAGGATGAGAACTACAGATGTTAAAGATGACGCCATTGTTGTACGCTGAGGTTCCATGAGGAATTGAATGATGGAAGATTTGGGAATTTTTGGTTAATATCTAACCTAATTACTTTCTAAAATGAAAATAAATAAATAAAAGCATTAATTCCTATAAAAATAAAGTTTTGTAATTTTTAATTTGGGGCATTGGTGCCATTTTTTTAAAAAGATGGTATTTTTGCTATTACAAACCCTTTTGGGGGTATAGATCGCTAAAAACACGAAAGTAAAAACGTATTTATAGGCATCTAAAATCCGTTCAACACCGGGCCCAATAATGAAGCCCAAAGGTAATTCTTTTGGGCCTATTGGGCACCTACCGATTTTTGGAAAAAGAAATATAGGCCCGACCCACAGAGCCTAGCTCATTGTATAACAAATTAACCATTAGCCCATTACTATCTAACCCGGCCACTAGTAAATTTTTTGTATTTTCTATGTTTTAGGGAGGACAAAGGATATGAATTTTTTTTTTTTTTTTTTGAACCGGTGAAAATTAGGACCTCGCCTTAGGGCGGGATTCCTAGGGCATCCTTTCGAATGAGAGTTAAAAGCTTGTTAGTACACGAAATATGTCGGTGTACAAGTCTCAATTCCTTCTTCAATGACCTTCTTCTCCAAGCCTCTTCACCTTCAATAACCTGCAAAACAATGGACAAAGGGGGCGGGGACCCCCTAATCCACCTCCGATGCCTAAGTCAGTAGAGTATTCGCAAGGGTAAATTGTAGAGAGAAAGGCGTAGGGCTAGGGCTGAGACAAGCGATCATCAGCCCCTCTAGAGTCAGGGCGAGCGATTATCAGCCCTTCTAGGGTAGTTCTTCTAGGGTAGTTTCTGTATATCCTCCTCCTGCTTCTACATGGCCAGGCCATGTATTTATAGTGGAGAGAGAGAGCTAGAGATACTACCTTGGAGCCCAATCAATAATTCTATCTTCTTAAATAGGATAGAATCTTCCAACTATTGGATAGCTACCAGGATTTAATAGGCCAATAAAGATATTTATTAGATATGCTTACCTGGCTGGCGGAAATATTATCCTTATTTATGGCGGTAAATTACCTACCTACAAATGCCCCACCTACGTCTTAGTTGCGTAACTAGGACGTAGGTACTCTAGGATTGACTTGGCGTGACTTGCATGGATTAGGAGACGGGCACGTTTGCACGTTCATGAGCGAGTATCATAAGAACCCCCGTGAGCGAATATCACGGTCCCACCCCCCCATGAGCGAATATCATAGGGGCTCCGCGAGCTAATATCGCGGTCCGTGAGCGTAAACACGGGAACCACCGCGCGAGCGACGCGGCAACAAACTCCGTGAGCGTAAACACGGGAACCTCCGTGACAAGCGATCACGGGTACCACCGCGAGCGAATATCGCGGGAACTCCATGAGTGAAACTCAAGGTCCGTGAGCGAATATCACGGGAACAAACTCCGTGAGCGTAAACACGGGAACCTCCGTGACAAGCGATCACGGGTACCACCGCGAGCGAATATCGCGGGAACCACCGCGCGAGCGACGCGGGAACAAACTCCGTGAGCGTAAACACGGGAACCTCCGTGACAAGCGATCACGGGTACCACCGCGAGCGAATATCGTGGGAACTCCATGAGTGAAACTCAAGGTCCGTGAGCGAATATCACGGGAACAAACTCCGTGAGCGTAAACACGGGAACCTCCGTGACAAGCGATCACGGGTACCACCGCGAGCGAATATCGCGGGAATAAACTCCGTGAGCGTAAACACGGGAACCTCCATGACAAGTGGTCACGGGTACCACTGCGAGCGAATATCGCAGGAATAAACTCCGTGAGCGTAAACACGGGAACCTCCGTGACAAGTGGTCACGGGTACCACCGCGAGCGAATATCGCGGGAACAAGACTCCGTGAGCGTAAACACGGGAACCTCCGTGACAAGCGATCACGGGTACCACCGCGAGCGAATATCGCGGGAATCCTCCTACGTAGCTAGCATACGAGGAGTCCGTTAGTGTGATGAACTAACGTTGCGCTTATATTTTTTTTATGCAAGACTCTTCTAATGCAAAAACTAATAGCAAAAATAAATATGAATGACATGATCCTAATAATTAAGCTAATGAAAAAAGAACAACCTAGGGGCCTCATCAAAACCACATGGGAAAAAGAGTGCCCCGGCCTACATGGATCATAGTTCCGGGACCCCCGCGCGTAAGGGTCCGGGTACCCGTGGTCGTGCCTGCTCAGGCTATGGCGACGTTTTATCCTCTTCAAGGCGAATCGGTTATTTATCCTCTTTAATGCGGACCGGACGATTACCCTTTTCAAAGCGAATTGTCCCTGCCATGATCCCGCGCCCGCGGAATGAGTGGCGCGCCCGCGATTTTGCCCCAGGGAGGGGGATCTACGCTCTGGGCCGGAATCGCGGTCGCGGCCTGGCGACCCGCCGTCGCGGTTTTGATCTTGTGGGCGTGGTTGCTCGGTCCGTCGCCTTTCCTCGATTCGCCCTCGAGCCTTCCCTAGATCCCATGATGAGCGTCCTTCCATCATGGGGCCCTCACGTGAAAGCCCGGTCTTCTCCCTCATACTCATCCCTACTGCCCCAATCATGAGTCGAATTAGGGCTTTCGGGAGAGCCATGACCTTCGTCTTCAGGTTCGTGAAAACCCTCGCGCCGCTCGCGCGAACCGCGGGCGCGGATGCTGGGACCGCGGTCGCGGTGTCTTGGACCACGGTCGCGGTGTCTTGGACCGCGGTCGCGGTGTCTTGGACCGCGGTCGCGGGTTGTCAGATCGCGGTCGCGGTTGCTGCCCCGGCAGTTTCCGCGATCGCTGGGGTCCGCCGTTGTGACGATGCTAGCGAGTTGCGAAGTAACCCTAGGCTCGTCAATAGGGTGCTCGCTCCGCACCTCCCTCAAAGCGTGCTTCAGCTTTGCGATTTCTTCTAGGGCTTGGTCCAAGCGAGACCCAGCCTGTTCGCACTCCGATAGCATCACCTCGTCCTCCTGCTAGAGCAACGGCCAGGACATGGACGACCTCGTCATCCTGCTCACTCATGGTGGAGGATGATGCCTCAACCCTGCCGCTCGGGTTGGCGTAAATCGTTCGGCCCATCACGTACCGCGAATTAGGGTTTTCGCGATTGGGCTCAGGCTTGCGCCCTCGTGACTCGCGGTCACGGTTTGGCTCTACGATCGTGGTCGCGCTTTCAGGCCTACCGCGGATCTCTTGGCCCGTATCTGTCTCGACTTCAGCGCTGCGCATCATGAAATCCCTTGACCGACTAGACAAAGCCGAATCGGACCATACTTGGCTACGACTCTCAATCCCGTTGCCTGACGCGAGTCCCCATAGGTCTGTGTGATGAACAGACGCGCTTGCGAGGGGGACTGAGTCACGGGTAGAGTCGGATCCGGGCAAAGCGCCTCGCACGGATCGCGACGTGGTCCGATCTCCCGAGCGAATATCGGGGTTTGCACGTGTCGGGATTCGTTCCTCCGAGCGATTTTCGGAGTCTAACCGCTCGGGCGTCGATCCGCGGTCGTGGAAGGGTGACCTGCGGTCGCGGGCGACGAGCCGCGGTCGCGGGTGGTGAATCCGCGGTCGCGGGTCCGCGCCTGCCAAGAGCGAACTCGGAGTTCGCCGATCGCCCTCCGACCCGCGGGCGCGGGTGGGTATCTCGCGGGCGGCGATCCGCGGTCGCGGCTCTGGGGCTGCGGAAAGCGAATCGCGCGATTCGCCTGGCGCGATTGCCCCAGGGTTATCTCAATCCGGGCTCGTGGACAAGCGATCCATAGCCTCCTCGGATCGGCTCTCGTAGGGTTTACGAAGGTCGAAAACCTGTTCATTCCCCACGGACGGCGCCAAATGTTAGTACACGAAATATGTCGGTGTACAAGTCTCAATTCCTTCTTCAATGACCTTCTTCTCCAAGCCTCTTCACCTTCAATAACCTGCAAAACAATGGACAAAGGGGGCGGGGATTATCAGCCCCTCTAGAGTCAGGGCGAGCGATTATCAGCCCCTCTAGGGTAGTTCTTCTAGGGTAGTTTCTGTATATCCTCCTCCTGCTTCTACATGACCAGGCCATGTATTTATAGTGGAGAGAGAGAGCTAGGGATACTACCTTGGAGCCCAATCAATAATTCTATCTTCTTAAATAGGATAGAATCTTCCAACTATTGGATAGCTACCAGGATTTAATAGGCCAATAAAGATATTTATTAGATATGCTTACCTGGTTGGCTGAAATATTATCCTTATTTATGGCAGTAAATTACCCACCTACAAAGCTCGTGGTGGTTCCAAATGGTTTCCCATGGAAGACTGTGGCCCAAGAAAGCTATTTTATCAGCCACAGAATTGCATTGCCTACTCCCATGATAAATACGGACTGACTCGAAACTCCGAAGACATTCAAGAATGTCTATAATAATTTGGAACCACCATGACAAAGGATATGAATTGGATTCATGTAAAGAAGCTTGAAATCAATGGTTGTTGCTTGCTTCATCAATACTACTCACAACGAATTATTTCGATCCCATCATTCTCAGAAAGATGTGGTCTCTTCTACAATGTTGTTTGATGAAGCTTAACTTGCAAGACATGAGCAATTTGTTCATTCAACAAAACACAGGGGTTTTCTGATTTCATAATGCCCCCACTAAAATCATCATTTTGCCTGGACTGATCTCATCCATTAGACTCAACTATCACCGTCTAATGATTACACGCTTGCCATTTCCCAATTAAGTACACAACACATTACTATACAACTTCAATGCTACAAATGCTTATAACTATTAAATCTGTCTGATTAATTTAATGTTAATTTATTACAGTACAGCCAAATCTATCTTCTTATGATATTCTACTTTCACCAAACTTTGTCCACATGCCTGCCTTTTTTCTTATAGTAATATTCACATGATACCATACAACTTTGTTCTCTAGTAACCAAATTGCCTACATTAGTGAAAGCAACATCCCACCTTGCTATTTCACACTAGCCATAATTTGATCTACTCCATCCAAATCGATCCATGGCTTCCAAGATATTCCAACTACTCCTCCTATTCTCCATTTCTATATCTCATTCCAATTCACTCAAGTTGGATTACCCAGCAGTCTTCAACTTCGGCGACTCGAATTCAGACACAGGAAATCTTGTTTCGGGACTTGGGTTTTCGCTTGTTCCTCCGTATGGCCAGGCATTCTTCGGAAACCAAACTGGACGGTTCTGCAATGGCCGTTTGATTGTCGATTTTCTGAGTAAGTACCAACAATTAATTAATATTCTTAGTTTGTTTCTTCTTCTATATGTTTCTTGCTCGAACAGTTTGTTGAATGATATGATCTTAACATTTATAAACAGTGTATGGAATGGACCTGCCCTTTCTGAATGCGTATCTAGAGTCCATTGGCGCGCTGAATTTCCACACGGGCTGCAACTTTGCAGCTGCTGGCTCCACCATACACCCTGCCACTGCAAACTCAATTTGTCCTTTCTCGTTTGGAGTCCAAGTGGGTCAGTTTCTACGGTTCAAAGCGCGCGTTCTCGACTTCCTGTCTCAAAGTAATGAATGTCCTACTTGTTTAAGATGAATGTCTGTCTGTCTCAAAGTATGATTGATGATGCATTTCTTGATAATGATAGACTATTTGATTCATCATTATATTAATTAATTACATGTAGCAGGTAAGAAATTCGACGATTACCTTCCAGCAGAGGATTACTTCTACAAGGGGCTGTACATGTTTGACATTGGCCAGAATGATCTTGCTGGTGCATTTTACTCCAGCACATATGATCAGGTGGTGGCTTTGATCCCTACATATCTAGCACAATTTCAAGCTGGAATTCAGGTAATTAGTCAAGCCTGAAAGAGATTGAACAACAACAGTAAATAAATGCCAGCTAGGGAGATCAATATATGAACATTGTGTAGCTTTTAACCGTTTTACTGCCACCACAGAGATTGTACAACGGAGGAGCAAGGAATTTGTGGATCCACAACACGGGACCGCTCGGATGCTTGGCTCAAAACGTAGCCAAGTTCGGGACACCCAAGTCGAAGCTTGATCAATTCGGGTGTGTTGAAACACATAACCAAGCTGCCAAGGCCTTCAATCAGCAGCTACTTGAGCTTTGTCAGAAACTGCAAGGCCAGTACGCGGATATAAATATCACCTACGTCGACATCTTCGCCATCAAATCAGACCTCATAGCAAACCACTCTCAATATGGTAAGATCGAACAGCATCTGTCTTTGAAAAAAGCATCCCGAAAAGTTACTACATTCCATCATATATATACATTTTACTTGCAGGATTTGAGGAGCCCATCATGGTGTGTTGTGGATACGGGGGTCCGCCGCTGAACTACGACAGCAGGGTTGATTGTGGAAGGACAGTTGTTGTGAATGGGACCTCGCTGAGTGCCAAGGGTTGCAATCAGAGTGCTAAGTATGTTAATTGGGATGGAATACATTACACAGAGGCTGCAAATCAGCATGTTGCTTCACAAATACTCACTGGAAACTATTTCTATCCTTTGCAATCTTTGGATGAGTTGCCTTTTCTTGTTGCTCCTCAAGCCTGATCCAGCCAAATTTGATCATTTGACCTAAATTATATGGATTTTGTACTATGTATTGATGAATAACATTATTCTGATGCTGAAGAAATCAGCCCAGGTTTCAGAAGTTTATGTATTATTCTGGCGTGCAAAATTTTGGGAACCTAGAAGAAACTAATTGTTTAAAATTAAATTTGGAAGTGAATCCAAAGGATGGTATCTGATTAGGCGAAGCAGCTTTGATTATACATGGTCTTAATTTGATAGAGTCATTGCTCTAATTAATCGATTAATAAATCACAATGTAAGCATTGTACGTGGCAATAAAAAAGCAAAAGGGGTTGTTGATTCGGTCCATTCATGTCCATCACGAATTCACGATCACAACGCGGGCTCCACTATCGACCAATCTTGACCGTCCGTCTGAAGTTGTAAGCCTCGATCTGGGCCGCCAATACACCACTCTCGATAGTGTATGCTAAGCGAACGGTCTTTCAAATTTAAGCGCCAAGAAACAGCCAACCAGACAACGACAGGTGTCCTGGTAGAGGATAATATCGTCATTTCCTTGATTTCCATGCTATTGGTGAACAAACTTTGCCCGGTTCCAACTCTTCAAAAGCTTCTCCTTTTACTCAGCGACGACAATTCAAAAATTGAGGTTCCATTTGTGAATGTGAGAGCTAGGAGGGATGTTGAACTCCGAGGTGCTCGATCTTCTACCATCCAATCTCGATAGCTCGTCGTTCAACACCGAGACCGTCATAGCCATTACGGTGTTCTTCTCCGTCCTCTGCGCTTGCATTATCATCGGCCACTTTCTCGAAGAGAATCGATGGGCCAACCAATCCATCATCGCTCTTCTTTTGGTACGTGATCGACTGATTTTGATCAGGTTTTCTTCCTCAATTTGGCTTTCTGATGTCGATTTTGACGTTTCAGTATGCTTAGCTGGATGTGTGTTTTCTGTTTCTGCAAAAATCGATTTCACCTGATTCGAATATTGAAACTTTCAACTGTTTTTCTTTCCATACATATTTATTCTGTGATGAAATTGGCCGTACTTGGAATCTGAGATGATTGTGATTGGGATGGTGAATTTAGGGTTTGGTGTCCGGATCTATTGTGTCGCTGTGGAGCAAAAGCGGCAGCTCGCGGATTCTGGTATTTAGCGAGGAGCTCTTCTTCATTTATTTGCTTCCTCCTATCATTTTCAATGCAGGGTAAATGAAATCTCTCCTTCCTTTCAACCTGTGCACTTGCCTCTTCTGAGTTTATGTTTCATTAGATTTCAAGGATCAGAAGCAATTCTGTAACTACTAATGCAAGCTGAGCCATTTTAACCTAGGAATGTTGAGTAGATGATTCATTATTAATTAGAATTTCTCTAGGAGTTGCTTCTTACTAGTATATATATATCTCTTGTAAGTAGGGGGTTTATTAGCTAGTCTCTAGGTTTTTGTTCATGAGAACATGTAATGCTTGGGGATCGTCTTCCTTACTCTTACAAGTTACCTTGACTAGCTAGTATATGTCATCGTTCTGTGATGACATTGCCGAAAAGTTTTTGTGTTTCCTGCTTAAATTCTCTCCAAATTTTGCATTGTTTCTTCTTTCTGTCCAACTATGTACTAAATTGGGTTACAAAGCTAGCATTACTAACTTTTGCTTTTTCTTTGCAGCTTTCAGGTTAAGAAAAAACAATTCTTCAAGAACATCTCGGTGATTGTATTGTTTGGAATACTTGGGACCATAATTTCCTTCTCCCTTATTTCACTGGGTAATATTTGCAATCATATTTTTCTTCACTTGGCTTTTAAACTTTTTATTTGACATATTTATTCCATCAATATGATTTTCAGTACAATTCATAGCGTCTTCGATCAACAAGTTACATAAACTCGATTCTTCTTCAGCCAAAACCATTTTCTGTCAAAATAGGAATCCTATTATTCTTATTCACCAGTCCTAGCTTGTCCTCCTATAATGTTTCAGGTGCTTTTCTGCTGTTTAAATGGATTGGTGTTACCCAACTGGATGTGCAAGACTACTTGGGTAATTCGTAATTACGGTATTGTTGAAAACTTTTTCTGCTTATAAAGAAAATCATTTTACTGTATGCAGACTGATTGGTTATTGAAAATCCACAGCCATTGGTGCAATATTATCAGCCACAGATTCAGTTTGTACCTTGCAGGTATAAAAGAAAAAATTCCCATGAGAAAATGTTGAATCCGATTGAAGTTAGTTTTTATCCGGTCATCTTCAGATACCATCCCCAATGCATCTTGTTCTTGTAGGTTCTCAGCCAAGACGAAACACCATTCCTTTACAGCATTGTATTCGGAGAGGGTGTAGTTAATGATGCCACGTCAATTGTGCTTTTCAATGCGGTCCAGTCGATTGATTTCAGCAATGTCAATGCCATGACTGCTTTGAGCTTGAGCGGAACCTTTCTTTACCTCTTCTTTACCAGCACTCTTCTTGGTATTCTGGTAAACATGTCTTTCTATTGTCAAATTGACCCTTTCAATTTACACATCTAACTTAATTTTTATAGCATCCTTCTTCTAATCATATCCTTATCTTTATGAATCTCTCCCAATTTCCTTTAGGTCGGTCTCTTAAGTGCTTACATTATAAAGAAACTTTCGGTTGGAAGGTACGATGTAGTGCCAGAATTTCAGGTTTACCCTCTTTTTGTACTTACTGCAAATAAGAATTTCTTATTGATGAACTATCTACCAAAGTGAGTACATGGACAGTTAAACCCTCTGACATTTGCTTCTTCTTAAAGTTAAAAGTATCCTGCAAAACAAGGATCTTCGCTTTCTTTATACGAACATGCCTTCAGTAAATTAGTTCCCCAATTCAAGCTGACACTTTTGCATGATATTTGATAAACAGACACTCTACCGACCGTGAAGTTGCAATTATGATACTCCTGGCTTATGTATCTTACATGATTGCTGAGGTATGCTAACGAAAGTGAAGTTCAAATAGATTCGGTTGTACGCTATACGTGTTCGTGGTTTTTATTTGCCACTGATTTGCTGAGATTGTTCATGTGTACTCCTTTGCAGCTTATCTCTCTCAGTGGAATTTTGACAGTCTTCTTCTGTGGTATTGTAATGTCACATTATACTTGGCACAATATTACCGAACTTTCAAGGATTACAACCAAGTGAGGACAATATCAACTCTCACTTTTCCTCATTTGTGGGATAGATATATAAATCATAACTTTATAAATGTGATTGTGCTTTTAGCTGTTTAAATATTCTCTGTGGTATTTTTTAAAAATCTACTGGCCTCATAAAAATACATGATTGTGATCTTTTCAACTTCCAGGCACGCATTTGCAACAATGTCATTCATTGCAGAGATTTTCATCTTCTTGTATGTTGGCATGGACGCCTTGGATCTTGAACAATGGAAAGCAAGCAATGCAGGGTAATATCAGTTTGCCTCCTTCAAATCATTTCCTCTTTCTATCTTATGATGTTTTTTCTGTGAAATGAAATAAGATAGTGATAATATAATCAGACTAAATGGTGCAACACTTTCCAATTCAGAGCAGGGACATCACTTGCTGTCAGCTCGGCTTTGTTGGCGCTTGTGCTGATAGGAAGAGCCGCGTTTATTTTCCCCTTAGTGAACATCGCAAACTATTTCAATAGAAATGAAGGCACTAGAATTGATCATCGCGAGCAGGTAAATCCTACCATTGTCCAAATAAATAGCCGTGGTAGACATGCTTATTCTTGCCATATACCATTGACAGTCACTTGTGTAAATTTGCAGTTCACAATATGGTGGGCTGGTTTGATGAGAGGTGCAGTTACAGTGGCCTTATCTTACAATCAGGTTTTGAAGCGTGTTTTCAATTGATTCACTAACAGGGCATTTTGTTTTTTTAATATGGATGGTTGCTAACAGTTTGCATTTAAATGCAACAGTTTTCAGATTCGGATGAATCAAACTTGAAAGTGCATTCACTGATGATAACCAGTACAATACTCGTTGTTCTGTTCAGTGCCTTGGTAAGTGCTCTCCTGATCATCAAAACAAAATGCTTTACTAATATGAGTGCTAGTTTTCTGCAAATAGTGAATCTTAGAAAACACTGATTTTGTTTGAATTTCATGGGTTTTATATTGACAGGTTTTTGGCACTTTTACAAAGCCATTGATCGCAACATTGTTGGCAAACAACACGCGAGATGATTTTGAGGCGAACCTAGGGGTTTACGCCCGGATGAATGACAATGCCCCGATGAATGACAACGCCCCGATGAATGACAACGCCTCGATGAATGACAACGCCCCGATGAATGACAACGCCCGGATGAATGACAACGCCCCGATGAACGACAACGCCTCGATGAATGACAACGCCCCGATGAATGACAACGCCCCGATGAATGACAACGCCCCGATGAATGACAACAACGTGATGAACAACAGGAGGCCTGTATGGACTGTACACTCCGTGTGGAGACAATTTGATGACAGATTCATGAGACGTACTTTCGGCGGAGAACAGGCTCTGCTTGCTCGAATTGAACCTCTAGATCACAATCAACCTCAACCTCCTGATGAAAATCATCATAACTGAAAGAGGAGGCATAGGATTTTTGGAGTCTATTAATCCTACCTCTATCTGACACCAAAATATTACACATGAGTATTCACCTCTTGACCCACATGTTTTACCACAGATTGTTCACACAATACATTGCGAAGTGTAAGGAAACAAAACAGCTCAATAAATTTGTTGAAACCAGGGCAGATTACTCCCATAATCCTCAAGTCATTTTTTTGTTTTTTGTTATCTAATTTTTATTTATCTACGGTAATAACTTTATACCGTGGAACATTTTTGTGTCATTACCTTTCCAAGTTCTTACCTCCTTTGTTTGGTATGGTTTTTCGTTTACTGGTAGATTGAGCACAATTTGTCATTTTTTAATATTTAATGAGATTTCTTCCAAAACAAAGAAAGATTAAAAACTATCAGAACAAGAAGGTTAAACGGGCTTTGAAAGGCGGTGGATTTGCTGCATTAGGTTCACAGAGAGAGAGAGAGAAGCTTTTATAGTATATGATTGAGAGGTGATGAGAGAAAGGTTCCTTCAATGTATATATCACAAAGCCCTTCCTCTTTGGCCCTTTTGTGTACTTGAAATTGTCTGCTTGTCTTTACATTTGGTTAGAAGATGAGATCTGTAAAAGACAGAAACACATTGCAAAACTCAAAAAGACTCTTACGTTCCCCTTCAATATCGAAAGACATTGACCATATTTTGTAGTACAAAAATTGAAGCAATTGCCAGCCCCTGTTCCATATTCATACTTTGTTTCAGCTCTACAAGAGCACTTCTTTTCTTAAGCCATGAAGAACCCAACAGCAATACATAAAAAGGCTTTCTGATCTTGACACAAAGGAAGAGCAATGCCTTGTCTGTACAATGAACAAAATTAGTTGCATTCGAATTATTCAACCAACACTCTAACCAGTGTCATCACAGCCGTGATATGGGTGTGTTTAGATTACCCAAGATAATGCATTATCTTGCATCCAATCCATAATCCCTTTCCATTCCATACAACTCTATCAAAATAGTGAAAGCCATAAAACATGGAGGTAACAAGGTAAAGATGAGTTCTCAACCACTACTCAGCGCTTGCCTGATTTGGCCTTGTTAATATGTGCTGTATGAGGCCTCCTTTTCCTGGTCAATGCAAACTCTCCGAATTTATGGCCAACCTTTCCCTCGGTGATCTTGCAGCGAATGAAATTCTTCCCATTGTAGATTTGCACCGCTTTATTAACAAACTCGGGAAGAATGGTGGATCCTCTGGACCAGATCTTCTTGCCTTGGGGGAGGCTGCCCTTCTCCTTCATCTTCATCAAGAAGGCGTCTACAAAGGCGCCCTTCCATATTGACCTTCTGGGCATGATCGACTTCAAAGGATAAGAACACCTTGTTATGATAGTGCCAAATACAGTTTCAAATTTGATGCAATGCAATTGAACAAAATCTATAGATAAAGGGTGGAAAGAGTGATTGCAAGACCAACAGCCAGCAAATGGCATTTGAAGCCCTCGCCCTATAACACAACAGCATAAGACATACTACCAAAAGCCAACCCAAGACCAGAACACAAACAACCGAAGGCCAACACAATGAATTGAAACCATTTATATACAAAACACAATTTTTTTCATCAAGCCACATGTAGCATAACTCGCAATATGCAATTACCGAATCATGATCATGCACTCTAATTCGCACAAACTGATGACATTCTCAGCAATCCAACAGTTCGATCAGTCAGGACAAAAGAACGAGTGCAATTGCTAAAAAAACATAAAAGGATCACTTCATTACAAGCACAAGTTCTGCCCTAATCAAAAGCTATTAGTAGGTTTTCATGGATTTTTTCAATATGGCCTTTTGTCAATATTGAAGATGTAGCCTGGATTACAATTTATTTGACAGCAATATAAACATAGTCTCATACATTAATAAATAGGAAGATGTCTGCCTTAACCACCTAGTAGTTGGAAAAAGATCCATAAAATCCAGCAATGGGGGCAATACTGAAATTAGATTAAAGATTTCAAATTATTCAACTACAGAAGATGATCCTCTTGAAGCTTCAAGTTAAGTCATCCCCAAAGCTAGCTCATAAATGAAAACTTAAACAGAAGGAAATTTTTGCTCCTGGTTGATACCTAAAGCGACCCAGTAATGAAAATCGAAACAGGGATGGACTTGAAACTGATAGAAAAAGAATGTGATTTTTAGGTATAGCTATTTGTTCAGGATTACTGGATTATAGGACATGATCCAGGAAAACTAACATGTAAGATGCATTTTCTATATACCCATTGAAGATAGTATATATCCCTGTGAATCTTACAGGAAGAGACGATGAGAGGAGGCGAGGCAGACGACGCAGACGAGAGGTGCGAGGAGCCGAGGAGGCACGAGGCTAGGGTTGAGACAGACTCGTTACTCCTCTGCAATTCGCTTGTAAATTGTTAAGTGGAAAAAACAAAGTCAAACGGGCTTTGACCAGGCCCATCTTCATTTCACGAGCGAAAAAAGAAGGCGTCATCGGAGTTATGGTGACGGCAATTCCAGCTTAAACCCTTCCGTTGGTGGCGTCTGTGATTCGTCCCTAAATCCCAAAATCTCCAATTCCACTCGTCGGAGCTCTCTTGTATTCGGAAATGGCGGTTGGACGATCACTATCTATTCGCAGTCTCTGCCGCTTTGTTCAGATTCAACAGCATCGTTACGTGTAAGCTCCATCGCTACCGTATTTGCTCGTTGCCATTAATCCTCTCTCTCTCTCTCTCTCTCTCTCTGAAAAAGCTTCGTTTTGTACGAACTGTTGGAGCTTCATCATTGCCTTGTTTGTGTTTTTCAGGTTAGGAAGCTCTAGGACTTACACTAATGCTGCTACCTGTGGTATGTCATATCTCTCCATCGCCACAATAGGACTGATGAATCAGTTTTACTAACCTTTTTCCCTTGAATACTTACGATTGGACAATCATTCTAGATCTTGTCAGCCTTTAGATGTGAATACCTAAGGGTGACTAAACTATCATTCTAGAACTTGTGGACAAACAATTAGGGAAGATTGCTAGATTAACAACGATGTAATATGGATTTGCTCGGCAGATGAATTGCTCTACGATAGTTACTGAATCAGTGTATGGCTCCAACTTTAAAAAAATATCGCTTATTGTATTGGGCCTGGGGATAGGGAATGAAATGGAGTAGAATTATTTATGTATTAGGTTGTTTCAGGAATACTTGAAATAATTCTGCTGAAAATCAGCTGGGGCTTTGTAGCTAAGGCTCAATTTGATCTAGTTTAAGAAATGGAATGGCTTCAAGAATGAGTTCATCTGGAAAATCGGAGACTAGTCTTGAAATCTGCTATGTGCTTAGATTTTAGGAATCATGAGGATTACCTGCCTCATCTGAACTGTAGTATCGTCTTTATCAATGTTCATTCATTGCCCATCATCTTCTTCCTTAGTCTCCTCTAACCCTAACGTTCCATTTGGTCTTCTTCTTTCAGCTTCCTTCTTTCCGCCTTAACCATTTGACCCTGGCATCATCCCTATCATTCGCCATTCAACCCTTTTCCTAACCTGCCAGTCATATTCATCTTCCTTCTTCGTTTTCATGTTGCTAAAAGTTGTCTTCCTCCAGCCATGTTCTTCATCAACAGGCAACAGGATGCTGGTTTCTCTCACAAGAGTTCCTAGTTCTGTTTGTGAAGATATAATGGCAAATTGAACTGATAAACACATTAATTTTTTAATGTCTGCCTAGTATGCTTTTTTGTTTTTTTTGGTGGAAGTGTATGGTTAATGAGCATGGATATATTATCTATACAGTAAATTTTTAAATGAAAAAAATTTGTGTCTTGTGTCTGTGCAGCATGTGCTTCTTGCTTTCTACTTCACCTGGGCAATCAATCCCTAATTACTTATCTTGGACCTTGCTTTTTTCTTCTCTGTGTTTCTCATTATCGTCCTCCTTTGATTCCTTAGGAATCAGAAGTTTAAAAAAAGGGTTAGGCAGTGGTTTCGAGATTTGATCCTTAGCGATTGCACCAAATGCACCCAAGCTGTTTCCATCACACTCACCATTCATTTCATTCGATATATTATATATATGCTCGCATAATTTCTTTTGGTTAATTTCTCATTCTTTTTTGTTTAATCAGGGTCACAATTTGGCCGAACAGGCATTTCACCTTTCTTGTACAATAGCCAGAAGAATCATTCATTGTATGACAGTGCAAAGATTATGTGTACCACCATGGTAAGAGACTCACCCTGGATAGTTTGATGCTTATCCTGGGTGTCTGGCATCATGCTACATATGTTACCTTAATAAATCTATACCATTTTTAGCTATATATTATGATTCAGTCATCGGAGGTTTCTAGCTCAATGGTGCTGCACTGTGTCACTTGCTGTGTCTGCTTGGTTTTAGGACTCCCGGTTCGCAGTCTTTACATGTCAAACTAGGTCAGCTACCACACAAGTCAAAGCTCCTGCTCAAGTACGACAAATGGTATACCATCAATCATTTTGAGATAATATTATAAGAATATCAATTCCTTTAGCTACTCCATTGTATCAAAGCAGATCATATCACTCTTGCATGTATAAAGTTTGATCTCTTGATATAGAAAAGCCTACATACATCACATATAATATGTTTTTTTATACCAATATCCCTTAGAGAACTTGAATGCTCTTATTTTATCTTGGCTTTGTCTAATGTACAACCTTTCCTGTTTCAATATAGTATTTCATCAAAAAAAAAATTAACTGGATTTCTTATATATTTAAAATAATCTTTTCTTATAAAATTAGTAATACCGTTACTCCCTCCATATCAAAAATTCTGAACATTATAACTGCAGGGTGCCATGCAAGTGTCTATGTTGAGCCCTGGATTTGTCTACGAGCCATATGCACCTCGTGAACGGATTCCTTTTTGGAAGAGGTGACATGCTTTGTAATAGAGAGTTTTCTCCAAATCGTCATTTGTTGGTTTGATCATTTTAAGCTGTCTCTGTTCTCATGCCTTTTGTTCTGTGTAATAGGTTTTTCACCAGGAGTGGATGGCAGAGAACTAAGGAGGACCTCATAATAGAGGTAGAATGTTATTATTTTCATATGCTTTTCTAGATTGCATATAATTTTGCTTTGTTTTTATTTTCTTACACCAACGTTAAGTAATCTGTTTTAAATAAACGAACTTCTGCTGATTCTGTGGTATTTCTCTTGTCTATATATGATATAAAATGTGTTACTTTTATTTTTCTTACAGCTCAAAAGTGCATATGCCATTCAAAAACTGAGAAAATCTGGTTACTCAAAACATAAGTTCTACATTGAGGCCTTTGAGTTATATAAAGAGGTGTGCTCTTTTTGTAATGTTACTGTCTATCATTCATCTATTTCCGACTTTTATTTCTTCAATGCTAAGCCTCAATGTTAGATTTTATCCTTATTTTTCTTTTCAGATTAGTGCTATGCTGGCAAATGGTGACAAAACGTTATTGAGAAAACATGTTACTGATAAAATGTTTTCGGTAAGCTGCTCGTGTATTGCTCATATTATAGATTCTGTCCTTCATTATCTTCTCTGAGTATTGATGATAAATATTTTCAGGCTCTGAAAAACGAAATCAAGCAAAGAGAAACTATATGGAATCAGGTTTACTGGGAATTGATTGAACCTGCTGTTAAAATTCGCACACTGCGAGCTAGACTGGCAAGTTACCTTCCTTGCAGTCTTTTTCCCGACTCTTTTTCTACATATACCCATGCTTGTAGGTTTTAGGACTCAGTTTGATTGACTGGCATTACTATATTGTTTACATTCACAGCCAGCATGAATGGCTTCTTAATCAATTTTCTATGATGCTTTTGTGTAGAACCACCTATAATTTGAATCTTTGAGTAGTAAAGATTTTTATTCATCGCTGATCATGGAGGAAAATATTCTGACTAAGAACCCATTCAAATATCATATCACCTATTAGGAAATGATAACTTTTGAAGCTCAGCTGACCAAATAAGTGGCTGACAAGAAAATCCCCAGAGGATGAAGTTGGTTGGTTATGGAAAGTACCTTACCTTACTGATCTGAATCCTTACGAATTTGTTTCTTTGACATTGTACTTTAATTGATTTTGATGTGTGACTGAGACTGGGACATGTGCTTGCTTCAGTAGCCCAACCGAGCTTTTGTAGAAAAAACATATAAAGATCAGTTATAATCGATTTTAGCAAGAAAGTTATGTTTGCCTGTTCCTATGATGTCTATGATTGACGTTGGTGCATGCTTTGTAGATACTTGAGTAGAAAAGAAAGTTATAATAATGATATATAGTGCACGTGAAGACTTCATTTTTAAATGAAGCAAGTCTGTTTCAAGTAAGTCCTATGACCTGCAAATAGTGTTCGAAATACAGTCTAGAGTGGGAACTTTGAGGGACCAAACTGTTGTCAATATTATCATCATCATCCCAGTATTGTGAAATTTTGAAAAAGTATGGTCATATTCTAGTTCCTATTAAACCTTAAGTGGAGCACATTCTTCACTTCACTCCTTTTGCCCCTTCATCTAGTATACCCACATCTATTATTGCTAGCACATTGTCTGCCTTCATGACCATGGCTAAATCTATGGAAGTTCTTGTACACTGCTGTCACTTCAGCTCTATCCAATTTCTTCTTTCCCCGTTCTAATGATGATATTGAGTGTGTGTGGAATCATCGATGGAGAAAATGGAACTTTGGTTGTTAATGCTTGGAGCCAGATCCATGATATCTTTCCCTTTTCCATTGCCATCCTTCAGATCTAGGTTTCGAGGGTTTGAGTGTATGCATGAATTTCATTTTTGCTTGAATATGTTGATAAAGTGTTCAGATTGGTGTGTGGTTGTTTGAAGGATCAATGGTATTCATGGAGGAGGGTGTAATTGCCTAATTGGTGGATATGTACGAAATTTCTCATTCTTTTCTGTCTAGGACCCATTGCTTGGTAGTATTTCATGTGGGTTTTTTCATGTGTCAGTTCTTGTTGTATTGTATTTGGTCCAGATTTGGACTCCTTTGCAACTTATCATTTGCATTCGTGACTAGCCATGATTTTATATGATTATCAGCTTCCCTTGTAATGGGAAGGATGATCTCGGTATTTTTTTCAGATGTGAACTTGATCCCAATTTAGTTAAACTTTGTATTAATTATACATTTTTAGTTCTTACAAGTAATGTTTCTTCGCGTTGCAGATTGGTGTTGATAAGAATGATCTCAATAAGGTGTTTGTGCAACTTACCCTTGAGTTTCTGACTAAGCAGGTATATTTAACAGCTATTCTATCTTTCTAGAGGTTACATTAAACATTGTCTCATGATTATTGCAACTCAAATTATGGATTGTCATTTTCTTGCGTCTCTGAGGAACTAGTCCATGAAGTTAAACCAGTTCTCCATTATTTTTATTGGCACATTAATTGTACTTTACTTTTCTTGTTTCTAAGCTTTACAATCTAAAATCTTCTTGCAGAAATTTGAGGCTTATGATTCAAAAGGGGCTGTTGTGGCTGGAGATAAAAACAAGGAGGTAGTGTTATTTGCTTAAGAAAATGACCTGCCATAGATCCAGTCTTATTTTATCATCACTTCTAAATATAGAATATTATTCATGTGATAATGCATAAACTTGTAACATCATCGCATGCTATACATTCTCAGTTTTATGCATGATTCCACACCCATGCGGCTACAAAGTAACATAATTCAGCTATCAACAACACAAACTGCTTGTGACCCAAAAAATACAAATAAACTAAGATATATAATGTTTAGTTCATTTTTTTGGTAGCAGAATGTTTAGTTTTTTTTTCGATCAAATCAGAATGTTTAGTTCATTAAGTGTAAATTTGGCATTCAAGTGTCTGAGATCTGTTGCATCAATGTTTCTTGGTTCAAATTACTAAAGTTGTCACTGTTCTCCTAGGTTCTCGTCCGTGATGTCTGGGTATTCGAGAAGTCAATGTTTCACAAAGGATCATATTGGCGGCTATGCGGGCGAATTTCCTTGTAAGCTTGAAGTTTGATAATTCGACATGACATCATGAAACTGGTCATTATGGCCATCAGTTTTGTAAGTAGAGATCAGTCTTAGATTTCATTTGATTGTTATATCATAATGACCAAGCTATTTAACACAATTTACTTCATTCCTTTCCTCCCTTTTTTGAACACCATAAATGGGGTCCAAACCTTGTGGAAGACGAGGTTTGTAATGGCCTGAAATGCTAGATGTACAAGAAAGTTACTATGCTATGGATTCTTTCATTTCTCTATTTGTTGGTTATTGTGGATGCATAGCTTACAGTTCAGGGTACAGGAACATCTAAAACAAGAAAAGATGTGTTCCCACAAGAAAAGAATTATCTAATGTGACCTTTAGCTTTTACTTCCACTCAACCCCTTTGTAACAATATTCTTCCATGGTTTTCTTGCATTGGAATCCCACCTCTTATCCAAAAAGAACTCACATTCATGCACACCTCTTCATACCTAATTGCTAGCCTTTTGGCCAATTCCAAAGAACTCGAAAAATGGACCAATCAGATGATCACATTCAGTCTCTTGGCATTTGCCATAAACTCTTCTGCTTCATCGTGAAAACCCTAACTGCCCATGCAACAAAACCTGTGACCTTAGGTGATCCGAGCCATTCTAAGCTATGCATTACCAATGCTCAAAAATCCGGTCCAATGCCTCAAACCGCGGCTTCAGAATACCCTGATATGCATCCTGAATCAGATGGTGAGAGCATCATTCTGATTGAAGAAGTCGACTTTGATGCTGTAAAACCGAGCAATGGCTCTTGTGACATGGAACAGAAGGCAAGGGAACTGGCTCCGCGTGTGTCCGTTCAGAAACGGCCAGCAAGGAAGATGGTGAGCATTAAAGATGAAGCAGAAGTGATAGATCTTGGTAAGAAGAGGAGGAGGCTGTCATTTGAGAAGCAAATGTCTTCAATGAAGAATAGGGATAATGCTGAGTTGAGACCCTTGAAATCAATTCTCAGGGTTGGATCCATTCAGAAATGATTACCAATTTGTTTTTCTTCTTAATGGAAGCAAATTCCTCGTTAATAAATATTTTATAACCCCACCAATCTTTCCCAAGTACTTGTTTAAAAGTTCTAAAGACGGGCGACATTTTACAAATTTTAAATTTAATGGGTGACGTCTTACAAATCTTAAAAGTTACGGATGATTTCCTGTATATCTCGATATAGCGGGTGATATTGCACAAATTGTTTTTTTTTTAATCATAGATGGTTGGTTGTTGAGTTGCTGGCCATTTTAGGCATGTTTGTGAACTCTAGGCTTATTAAAATGGATAAATTCCATCCCAAAATACCATCTTTTCACCAATAAGTCGGTTTTGCACTCAACAAAACGACACGGAACCTCGTTAGAAAGGTTCTTTTTTTTTGCAATTAATTAACTTTGAGACGTGCTCTTCCTCCAAGTGCAAGCAAAGTCAAACATGTCTCAAAATTAATTGCAAACAGCGTACACCTCTCTAACAAGCACTACACATAAATGTTCTTCCTCCAATTGCAAGCAAGTTACGACAGCAAATCAAGGGCCTAAATCCTTAGCCACATATTACGCTACAAGCAATGTAACTGGCAAATTTTATGCTTTTGTACGTCATGGATATATATCTACTGCAAAATAACCAAAGAAAGAACGAAAGGGAAAGGGAATCCTCTGTAAGCAAAACGAGAGTATATCATTTCCATTCAAATGTCTGATAACTAGAAGTTACATACAGCTAATGATCTCTTTTCTCTGCAACCATTCAAAACCGGCACTAAAATCATGCAATTATAACACCGACCCTTCATCCTTCTCAAAGATACAAAAGACCTCAGGCGTCTCAGACAAAATTCTTCATCACAATCCAATAATCACATTTCATTACACAAAGAATAGCAGACCAGCTCCTTGATCTAATGAATCGCAGCACACTAATTTGCAATCGGATGATTATTGTACTCTGAATGATTTGAATTGCAATCCTCGTATTCTTCTTCCACGTTGTCATCCGAGTCGGCTAGATTATCAAAGAACTCGTCAAAATACCAAGGGCACTTTTCATTCCACTGGCTTCCCTTCTTAGACTGCGCCCTGCATTTCTGGTCAGCTATCATCTCGGGAGAGAGCCCCCATTCCAGCAACTCCTCATCTGTATGACAAAGAGCCAAGCTGTATTCACCGCCGGAACCTAGTTGCATCACACGGTAATCACAATTATCGGGATTGCTTAGGTGCTCGAACTGTTCAACCGTCCACTTGAACCATTTCATTAGGAATACACGTGAGGTTAGACCATGTGTGACGATTATGAGATTTAGATCCTCAGAGGGGTCGGTATGCAGCCTGTTCATGTCTATGTCCCTCCACAATGATTCCATAAAACCTGCATTTTGAACATGCACTTGTTGGTATAATAATTATGTATGAGGCTTTAGTATAAATACCAGGATAAAGTGCAGCTTGTATTCAGACATAAAGGCATTTTAGAAACTGGAGAAAAAAGGTTATGTTCTTTGATTACAAGCGCAATATAAAACTAGTGCTTTTAGTTATAGCTAACTATGTAAGCAGAATTATCAGGGTCTTCTGTTGCCAAAACTCACTGAGCTAGTTCAGAGATTCTTGCTAACTGTGATGTTAGTCTAAGCCTCATTCTTTAGAAAACACTAACACAGTAAGCATATCAGGATTCTATAATCTAAAGCATATGGTGTACTCATAGATATATGAAATCATGAATACAAGTTCAAAAGGAGATGTCACTGCTATGAAGATATTTGAGACCCAACTTTCAAGCCACCCACTATGGGGTCTGTCCAACTGCTACTTCGAATTCCAACTCATTTCAATGGAACTCAGTGAGAAATGTTGGTCCAACAGCTGAACTAATCTCAGGAAAATCACCCAAGTTTGGCAATCAAACTCCAGCAATTTTCCACTGATTACAGACACCATAGACGTGGCTTGCAATTGACTTGTATGTCTTTCACCCACATTAACTAATCAATACCGGGAACTACACCTCCATAGAGACATGCTTTCATAATAAAATATGGGCATGCATTTTGAAATAAAGTCTTAGGTCACATTAATAATCTTTTAAAGTGAGAAATTCAAATTCCAGACAAAATGAACACTCAAAGGATCCCTAGATTATGCTACTAAAGTTTCATAAACATTTATGTCGTATTCACAGAAGAGTTTTAAAGTCATAATGCAAAGCACCAACTCTTTGATTATAATATCTCAAACTTGACTACCTTTCAGTCATTCTCAAGAAATTTGGGCAAGTCAAACTTGAGGTTAAGTTAGTGAGATTATCCTAATTCATTCTAGAGGGGATCATCCCCTAGAATGACGACAGACCTTCTGTGATAAAAAAGAAAAAGTCCCAAGGGAAGGATAGAAATAAATCTTGTGCCCCAAAAATGTCAAAGGACGAAAATCCTCCACCAACCTACAGAAAACCACTACAAGGATCAAACAGGATGACTTTCAGTGGGGGAAACAGTGTCCACCATTCCATTCCTAACCACAATACCAGATCATTTCCAAATATCAAAGATGAAAGAACCATGAAAAGGACAACCACATCCCTGTACAACCATTCACCTACAGCTCAAGATCATAGCACCAGGACAATTCGTCCAGAGCCATCAATTGAATCCCCTAAAGCGGCAAAAAGTCTCACAACAGGCCGAAGAAACTCAGAAATGAATTCACTACCTCAGTTCTCCATCATCAACAACAATAATCTCCATAAACACTCACACAGGATGATCAACACAACTAATAACAATAATATGACAAGAGGGAGGCACTATCAAGTGTAAAAAACATACAATTATGAGATGAGGTTAATTATACAGAAAGAAATAACAAGGCTTACTGGAAACACGATCGTAGACATCGGCAGCGGATTCTCCCTCAGGAAACCGATAGAAAAACCTGCCAAAGCGCTGCCTAGTCTCCTTGACGTCCCTCATCCGCTCTTCGACCTGAAAATTGCCGAAATCCTGCTCTCTGATCCGACACTCCTCGCGGACGCCGATGATCCGGCTCTTGGAGAAGGCGCGCCCCACCTCTCGGAGCGTGGATCTGGTGCGCTCGTAGGGGGACACGTAGAAGTAGAGGCGCCACGAGGAGGAGGAGGAAGACGAGGACTCGCCATTGGAGATGAGGTCGCGGATCGAACGGCCGAGATGGCGAGCCTGCTCGATGCCTTGCGGAGTGAGGGGGATTTTGTGGTCCGGAATCGTGGAGTAGGCCTTGGTGTTCCGATTGCCTTCGCTTTCGCCATGCCTCACGATGATGATCCGCTTCGGAAGGTGGTGGGATCTCGCATGGTCTCTCGCCTCCACCATTTTCACTCGATCGCCTCTCTCTCTCTCTCTCTCTCTCTCTCTCTCTCTCTCTCTCTCTCTCTCTCTCTCTCTCTCTCTCTCTCTCGCTTTCTACTTTGCGTTCTTCCTCCTCCTCCTTCTCTGCGCTCTGTTGACAGAGTTGGCGTTTGTTTGCTAGTGAGACCATTCTTTACGATTAAAAAAGAAAATGGAGAAATTGTTGTGTGTTGGGTGAGTGTCTTATTTTTTATTAATATTTTTTATTTTTTGGGTCGAATTGGTTTTATTTTATATTTATTATTGGACAAGTAAGAGGTTAACGTGTACTGTCGTTGGGCCCAGGGTGGATCACGACTTCACGATCATTCATTCCGGGGGTGTTCATGGACGGATATTCGATCCGTTTAGGCTAAACGGATCGGATATTACCGGATTTTTTTCTCAAAAGTGATATCCGTATCCGGTCCGCATATACCCGGATATCCGGTCCGTTTATCTCGGATCGGATATCCGGCACGGATATCCGGTTTACTATTTGACATGTAATTTTTTTTTAAAAAATAAATTTAAAACACCAAAATATTACATTACGCTAAGAAAATATATAATTTTATCGGATCGGATCGGATCACATTCCGCCGGATTTTAGGGGTGAAATTCAATTCCGTATCCGGTCCATTAACCGACTAATTTTCTCAGATCGTATCGGATTCGTATAATTATCCATCGAACTCGGATCGACTCGGACCGGATCAGTCGGATCGTCGTATCGAATTGGCCAGATCGGATATTTTTGAACAGCCCCAATTCATTCCACATACCTCTCAAGGTGTCTTTTGATCCGGTAAACTCGATTAAATAAATAATTACGACTTAGAATGTGTAGGTTCACATCGGCACATAGGCCACAAACCCTCGTACAAAAGTTTTTTGTTGTATACATATCAATCTACTTAAATATGTTTTATTAGTGAGCTTAAGGGAAAAAAAAATGTTTTATTTTTTTTTTGGTTGAAAAAAAAATGTTTTATTAGGAGTCTCAACTTAAATAAATTTGAGTTGGACTCGGTTGGTTTTGTTTCATAGTTTTTGAGCTCTATTCCCTCTCTCTGTCTCTTGCTAATGTGTTGACTTGGCCAAGCATGAGGAGGCATAGGCAGGTTTGACCTTCATATATGCATCGAGGCCATGAGATTTCACTTGTGCCGTGGCATCATTTTGAGGTCTCTTTTGGCCCTTGCAGGGTGTCCGGAGTAGATGCTCTTTTCTTTGGTTTCTTGCTCGTCTTGAGCTGGGTGTTCTTTTGAGTGTGGATAGTATGGTTGTCAAGGATAGCTCCCCTCTCACTAACTTTTGAGCAAGTTTGCATAGGTGAACTTGTGATGATCTTGATTAGTGGTTTGGTCCTCACTTTGGCATCGTGATTTGAATGGAAGTGAGTGTCTCTTGCATGTGGACCTTCCATTTGAATCCTTGCCAGACGATCAAGCTATTCATAGACTTGTGTGTATTTTAAGTTTGTTTTTGTGTTTTTGGTGATTCTTCCTCTAAACTTTGTTCCTTTCTTTTCTTTGCTATAAAATTTTACTATTTGCAAAAAAAAAACTTAAATAACACTCATCACTAATTTTTAGTTACATGAAACAACACAGTTGTCTTAGCTCCCTTAGCTAGTATCACTCCTCATGCCTTGAAGATACGATTTGATTTAACTAAAAACAACAACAACAACAACAAAAACAACAACAACATTTACCCAGTGAAGTCCCGCTTTCGCAGGATCTGGGGGGTCAAGATGGGGGCATTGTAGACCTAGATGGAATGCGCCCAATACAACCCAAAACAAAAACAAACCAAACCACTCAAAAACAAAACAGAAAATCCCCAGTTACGACAAGACAAACTACACTAAAACTAGAACTAAACGGAAAACAAAAGCACGAAAAGACAAGAAAGCTATATCTAAAACAGACTATCCGACTAAGCGAGAACACTGGCTCCACCAACGGCTGGTCAACAATCTATTACCCTGGTTTTCTCTCTCCAACTCTCTCTGCACTGCGCCAAATCCACAGAAATCCCTAACGAGCCGATGTCCTGCTTAATACTGTCCATCCATCGCTTCTTCGGCCGACCTCTATCTCTCCTGAAGACCCCTCAATCCAAACGCTCACACCTCCTAACTGTAGCGTCCGGACTCCGTCTTTGGACATGGCCAAACCAACGAAGCATCGCCTCACGCAGTTTGTCTCCTATGTTGGCCACTCCCAGCTTGCTTCCGATCTCTTCGTTTCTGATTTTATCCAATCTCGTATGCCCACACATCCATCTAAGCATTCTCATCTCAGCGACTGCAAGTTTCTGCTCTTGAGCCTTTGTCGTCGGCCAACACTCAACGCCATAGAGGATCGCAGGCCTAATAACAGATCTATAAAACTTTCCCTTCAGCTTGAGCGGAACCTTCCTATCGCACAGAACTCCTGAAGTTGCCCTCCACTTCTGCCAACCTCTTTGGATTCGAGACCTAACATCCTCATCAATACACCCATTGCTTTGCAAAACAGATCCCAGATACTTGAAGTGCTCCTTCTTAGTAATGACCTCACCTCCTAGTTGCACTTCACTCCTAGACCCATCCTCATGGCCGAACAAGAACTCCACATATTCCGTCTTAGTCCTACTCAACTTAAACCCCTTAGCTTCAAGCCTCTCCCTCCACACTTCGAGTTTGCGACTCACTTCAGCTCTCGAATCCTCCACCAATGCGATGTCATCTGCGAATAACAAACACCTTGGAACCTCACCCTGAATGTCCCTCGTTAGCACGTCCATCACTAAAGTGAATAGAAAAGGGCTCAGCGCTGATCCTTGATGAAGCCCCATACCCACTTCGAAAAACTCTGTATCCCCTCCTTGCGTGCAGGCGCTCGTCCTCGACCGCTCATACATGTCTCGAATAATTCTGATAAACGAGTGTGGCACCTCTTTGGCTTCTAGACAATCCCAAATCAGCCCTCTAGGTACCTGTTGGACCCAAGACTTGGGGCCCATAATCCTAGCCTAAAACCCGTGAACGTATCTAGACAGGCCCAAGAGAAACGAGCAGCTCAAGGGAATCCGAAGTTGTTACACGGAACATTCCACCATATTGAAGAAAATATTCTATCTATTGTATCATATCTATCTAGTTGTATGAGATCTTGTAAATATCAATCTTCTAGGCATCCCTTATATATACAAGGGGGTGTCATGCATTGTACACAATATCACACACGTTAATATACACATTCACGCACACATTATCATCATTCAATACAAATTCACACGTTTTTCCTCTCAATTATTTTCGTTCTTTTGCTTTGTTCTAGCCCGATCTAGGCTAAGGAATCTCTAATCTAGGTTGGTAGATTTCTAGCTCAAACAATTTGGCGCCCACTGTGGGGCTGAGAATGAAGTAATTCCGAACGAAAGCAAACAACTTTTGATACAATCGACATCATATACTCGTTTTCACACAATCAAACGACTCTACAACCAGAAAGCGATCCCGAGTTGCGTCGCGAGACCTGCAGGAGTGACGAACTGCCCATATCGCACGCCTGGATAACAAATGAAGAATGCAATTCCGAACGAAAGTAAACAACTTTCGGTCCAATTGACATTCATGTCGGGAGTGGAAGACAACGTCGAGAATCAAGACAATGCTGGAAACACCCGGCAAAAGGAACAACAGGAGAAAGCTCGAGGCGTACAAGATGGCTAGTTATCGACGCTGTCCAGAGATTCTCCAGAATAAATCAAATTGACATCGAACTCTTCCACACCGGAGAAAACCGATCAGGATCCTAGGTGAAATCAAAGTTTCTACGCGAAATCAAGGTTTCTACACGAAATCAAAGTTTTTACATGCAATCGGAGTTCCTAGACGGAGTTTTTAGACGCGAACGAAGTTCCTAAACGCGATCCGGTATTCCATGACGGCGAGGATACCTCAGGAGGGAGCAATCTGGGAACCGTCCGGTTATCCAGACATTGACCAATAATTCTCCAGTCTGTTTTCAATGAGCACCCAGAATACTTCCAGATTAAGCGCTGGACGGTCGATCTCGATACGGCTATTCGGAAAAGATCATAGAACGGATGACTAATCAGATATCTTCAAGGCCAAACCTTGATGGTTGTGAAGAGACATCAAGGGGTGTAGCGGCCTTAACGCCAGATCTAGCTACGACGCCCCCTTGGCTGCCTTACTTGGGGAGCAAGCCAATCCAGTCGATCGCTGGACTGCTTCTAGAATACTTCTAGAAAAATCACTGAGATGGCCTCAAGGATGGACCTTGATGGTCGCAAAGAAGCATCAAGGGACGTAGCGGCTTCGACGCCATATCCTGGAGAAATACAACATGAAGCCAGTCCCGGATACAATCATGAGATCGACCTAGACTACCCTTTTGGGGTCAGGATCACGTTTCTAGTCCTTCATATGCTGGAACCTCATGTAGGGGAGTTTACGACCTTTTGTGACAGCAAAGGATCCGTGCCCTTAGGTTATGCGATACCCAGATGACCTAGAAGGGGTTTCTACATCTTCAATGCTCAAGGAAGCACCCTTAACCAACACTTTTCTGACTCTCATATCAGTTTCTTCCTTTTTATTTTTCTGGATCTGATCTGGAGCATATGCACTGTCCATCCATTAATGTTGATGAATTATTCTAAAGTTACTACTATCACATGACAATGTTTGAGAATTCATCCAGAACTTTCCCAGTTTCGGCGTCTAGAAACTGACATTAGCTAAGCTTTTCCCTATCTAGTACCCAGTTGCTAATCCTTATAATTTTGAAGATTGACTTCTATATTCATGGCCATATTGTTCTTTGACAAGACCTTAAAGGGCAATCCATGTTAATGCTCATATGATTTCCAAGCATTACAGGTGGAATACTTACACATGGACTACGCAAGAAAGGCTCGTGCCAGCACCAGGCACTGGTTATCCACAAAACTTCAAAGTTCACAAGAAAGTGGTCAGAACATAGACCCATGATACTATTCGCCCAGCTTTAACCATAAGGCACATGTATTGCTTACTCTTACTAGATACCCTATCCGTAAGACTTCTTGAGTAACTTAGCAAAGGCTAGTTTACATTGCGGAAAATACATTATGAAAGACCTCCTATGAGGGTTACACAACTTGTCCAAGACGTAGTCATCTCAGGGGTAGCTCCCGTTGGGGTGGATCCTTCGCCAATCACTACACGAAAAGTTCCTATCGATAGAAACCTAACACTTATCGCTTAAGACGCGAATAAACGCTAACAAAACGCGTTAAATAGGCACTCGCCACGCATCGAGCAATGGCCTAAGTTCAGTCTCCCAATAAGCGTGCACGCTCCCTTAAGACAGTTTACTGCTTAAACGCAAAAAGTCTTTACTAGGGCACATGCCTAGTAAATCTGGCAAGACCAGCCAGGAAAACGCTAACAAGGCGCATGAAACAGGCTCTTGCCCCAAAGCAAGTAGGAGCCTGAGTTCAACATGGACAAAGTCGTGCACAAACAAGAACGACACAAAAAGTCCTTACTAGGATACATACCTAGCAGCCTTGATCAGGCTAACAACGGGTTATAACACCACTACACACACATAAACACAGATTCCCGCAAAACTCGCGGAAGAAATCCCACAAAACTCGTGGACGTAACAATTAGGCCCATAAGAGACCTAGGCAAATATCGCTAGTATTGTAAAACTCGCGATCCATAAAACAAACAAGGCCAAAATTGCCAAAAAACACACACAACTTACACGGATTAATCCACAGGAAAGCTACACAGCATATCCTACCAGGCAGTCCCCTTGGAACGGTTACAAACATATCCTACCAGGTAGTTCCCCCTGGTACGATTGCAAGAACAACACGGTTGTACAACCTAGATAACCTATCAACGGTTGACATCTCGAGCTAACGTAAGCACATCGTATAAACAAATTTGTTTTCTTAGTGATATCACAACAACAACCGTTGAGACGCACTAGATACCTTTAACATTTCATGAACGCATACACCGTTCGAGCGAATATGTACACATTGCTCTGGATACTCTTTCCTAGATATACTATCTAGAATACATATTTGTCCTGAAAACGGTCATAATCACATAAGTCGAATGCAAAAAAAAACTCCCTACCAGGCAGTTCCCCCTGGTATGGTTACAAACACATGTTACCAGACAGTTCCCTCTGGTATGATCACAAAAAGTACCTTACCAGGCAGTTCCCCCTGGTATGGTTGCAAGAACATCCTACTAGGCAATTCAACCTGGTACAGTTATAAAAACATCCTGACAGGAAGTTATCCCTGGGCGATTTCCTCCTTAACAGGTGACAAAGCTCTAGAGCCTACTCAGATTGAGTAACCACTATTGCGGGACGCCGCATCACACTTACATTCAGGGCACAATCTTGAACCAAGCTTACGAAAACACTTTCGAAACACACATCGACCCACACCCTACCGTCGAAGAACGAGTGTACCGTTCAACAAAAGACAAAAGCGAAGCAATCATTTCTAGATACAGACTCTAGAAATACACCTCCCTGCTTCGAAATGGGAACCATTAGACATGGCCTATCTACATTACAAGAAGGTAATCATAATACTGATTAACCTTATCATTACTAAGACATCGACTCACTCCATACAACTAGAAAACGATACAATAAAACAAGACCGAACGGTCGCCTTTGGATCTCATATCAAGAACACGAACCCAAACAGGGGTATGCAGAAACTCTTACAGGGTGAAGACGTCACGACGACGCTAGACAATATTACTGATATAACAAATATATTATCGTGTACGAAACTAAACATGTTTGCCAGGAAACAGTCCTGCTAACGGGACACAATATTGCAAGTAACGCCTAACCCATATCGGGCAAACAGAAGTCGCTACTATAACGCGCATTGAATTATTCTTTACAACCAAGACGGTTGTCCAATTGGATAATGCTAAAGCGAACATTCGTTCCTAGCTACAGTATCCAGTTGCTTCCTTCCCCCAAAGTACGAGATTACTAGATGCAACACACCACGAAGTCAATTCAAGACCAGCATTCTATAAGAAGGAAACAATAAACGCGCAGGGGTACTTAAAGAGTCCAGAGATCTACAATTGCTTGTGAATGTTTCTGGATCAGCAAACTGGAATTCAGTGAAGCACGCCCATCATGATCAAAATCTAGCCGATCATCTCTGACCTAAGACAGGGGTTCGAGTACATTCTGGGAGGCCTCAAATGACGTTATATTTGCTATTTCCTCTAGGGTACGTTTGCAAGAGACAAGTCTTACGAAAGCTCCTAGTACTGGGGTAGAGATACATAGCAGAGTTGTTCTTCCCATCAACAGAATCTTGAGATTTCCAAGGCGAAACTTCATCAAATACTAAGCAACCACGCCAACCACCACATTGACCAAACACTAGGTCATCTTCACAGTTTTTCACAACTTTACTTCCCGGGCGCAGTGCAACTCATCGAGTACTCGCTAGCTGACCTAGAGAATCTACGATGTAGACATGCAAAACCAACTGATTTTGGCTACCTTAAGAGTCACTTCGGAACACAGTTTCTAAGACATAAGCTCTCAATCTGAGACATATATCTTCAGTTTCTTAAACATCTACCAAGAGTGTTTAAACTCTAGAATCCCCTTTGACAATGGTTCTGGACAAATCAGCAAGGTTTTAAGACAGCAGAGACTTCGACGACATATTACGAATCCGGGGGTATTGTTGGACCCAAGACTTGGGGCCCATAATTCTAGCCTAAAACCCGTGAACGTATCTAGACAAGCCCACGAGAAACGAGCAGCTCAAGGGAATCCGAAGTTGTTACACGGAACATTCCACCATATTGAAGAAAATCTTATCTTATCTAGGGAAAATATTCTATCTATTGTATCATATCTATCTAGTTGTATAAGATCTTGTAAATATCAATCTTCTAGGCATCCCCTATATATACAAGGGGGGGTCATGCATTGTACACAATATCACACACGTTAATATACACATTCACGCACACATTATCATCATTCAATACAAATTCACACGTTTTTCCTCTCAATATTTTTCGTTCTTTTGCTTTGTTCTAGCCCGATCTAGGCTAAGGAATCTCTAATCTAGGTTGGTAGATTTCTAGCTCAAACAGTACCCTGTCGTACGCTTTCTCCAAGTCAACAAACACCATATGTAGGTTTCTCTTTCTCTCTCTGTAAGCTTCTATTAGCCTCCTAAGCAGGTGAATAGCCTCTATGGACGACCTCCCTAGCAGAAACCCAAACTGGTTTTCTGACACTCCCACTAGCCGCCTCAGCCTCAGCTCAATCGCCTTCTCACATAATTTCATTATGTGACTAAGCAGTTTTATACCTCTGTAGTTACTGCACTGCTGAATATCTCCTTTGTTCTTGTATAACGGTAGTAATTTACTAAGTCTCCACTCCTCTGGCATCTTGGCCGACTTGAGGATAGCATTGAAAAGTGATGCTAACCACTCCAAGCCTCTCACACCCAAACACTTCTAGATCTCAACCGGAATCTCGTCTGGCCCCACTGCCCTTTTGCTGCCCATTCTGCGGATCACCTCACTGACTTCTGCCCCAGAAAAACGCCCGAGGGGGAGACAACTCCCTTGAACCACTGAGCTCTGCTGACCCTCTGACGACTCACACCCCTCATTCAGAAGGCCACAAAAATACCTCTCCCACCGCTGCCTGATTTCCAAATCATCCACTAGCACATTTCCATTTTCATCTTTGATACATCGAACCCTATCCAGATCCGAGCCCATCCTATCCCTATCTCTCGCAAGCCTATACAGAACTCTCTCTCCACCTTTATCGTCGAGTGCTATGTATAGGCTCTCATAGGCTTTATCCTTTGCAATCGCCACCGCTTTCTTTGCTTCCTTCTTCGCTGCTATGTACTCTATCGATCTCAACACTCTGTCCGGGTCACTGCTCCTCAACCAAGCTCTAAAATCCAACTGCTTGCCCCTTACCTTTTCCTGCACCTCTTCACTCCACTAAGGAACTGATCTTCTGTGCCCTAAACCACCTCTCGACAAGCCCAACACTCCACACGCTGCTCTGCGAATACACTCTGCCATCTTACCCCACATCTCATCTACATCTCTTCCCTCCTGCCAAGCTCCTTTAGCATCAGCTTCCTCGTAGACCCTCTCTTTCAGATTTTGACCATTTGCTTCAGATAGACGCCACCATCTGATTCTGGGTTGAGACCTACTAAAAACCTTTCTCTGCTTGCCCGAACCCATAAAGTCCAAAACCAACAACTTATGTTGCGTCGAAAGGCCATCATAAGGGATCACCTTGCAATCCCTACACCCTCCTCTATCAGCTTTCCTAACCACAAAGAAATCAATCTGCATGCTACTCAACGCGCTCTGAAACGTGATCAACTGTTCCTCTCTCTTTCTGAACCAAGAATTAACCACTATACAACTAAAAGCATCTGCAAAATCCAACAAAGCTCGACCCCCCTCATTTCTGACCCCAAACCTGAAGCTTCCGTGCACCTCTTCGAAACCGTCTCTGGCCTTGCCAATGTGATTGTTGAAATCACCTCCAACGACTAACTACTCTGAACTCGAGATGCTCCTCATCAAGCCATCCAAGTCCTCCCAAAACAATCTTTTTTCCTCCGCACTCAAGCCTCCATGCGGAGCATACGCGCTGACAACATTCAGGATCTTCTCCCCTAAAATAATCTTAATCATCATTAACCGATCACTCTTGCGAACCACTTCCACAACCTGATCCCTCAGCTTCCTGTCGACTAAGACACCAACTTCGTTCTTACTGCAATCACCCCCCGAGTACCACAATTTCCAACCATCGACATCCCGAGCCTTCATGCCTTTCCACTTAGTCTCTTGCTGACACGCAATCGAAACCCTTCTTCCCTGGAGGATCTTAACCAACTCGATAGATTTACCTGTGAGGGTGCCGACATTCCACGAACATATCCTTACATCATTCACCACCCTGTTGGCCACTCCACTACCCCTCGGCAGAGCCATTCTCAAAACGGGATTCCCTGCAAGAACACAGCCAAAAGAAAACACAAAACCCCGCAAACAACACCACAATACCACAAAAGCACACCTACAAAGCCAACTTGAACTCCACGATTTCAGAACCAGAATACTAGCCTCAAAGGAAAGTATATAATTCCCAAGTGCAAAATACAGCCAGCACAACCAGGAAGAGCGAACACAAAGCCAGAAACAAATCAAAGGGATTAAGGGTTAAAACCAGCCAAGGCAATCAATAAGGCAATACACCAACCAAGGCAAAAAAAATCACACCAGCAAACACCTAGAAAAGCTATCACAACAACATGGTAGAAAAACACACCAGCAGAATCCACATTCACAACACAGGAAGCAATAGGAAATCAGCACTAACACATGGATCAATTACAAAGGGATTGAGAGTTCGAAAATCAGCAATATACGCAATACACAAATACAAACAGGAGCACACACAAATGGGAAAGAGGGTAGAAACACCGAAAACGACCGAAATCAACAACCAAAAATACAAAGAATTTAGGTCGGGAAGGGACAAAGGGGGAAAACCGAAGGAGAAGCCTTGAGCCGGACCGACGCCGCCGGCAGGGAGAGGACGAACGCCGGAGGACCGATGCTCGAGGGAGTCGAGGAGCACACCACCGGCGGAACTTCCGTTCCCTGGGCGCTCGCAGATGCTCGAGGCGGCCGGAACCGCGCTGTGGACGCTCGCAGAGGTCGGCACCGATGGCAGTCGAAGCTCCGGGAAGAACCTAGGCCGGTTGCGGGGTGAAGGCTCCCCAAGCGGCTGAGGGCGGCGCGACACTGACGCAGGTCGGGCTGCACAGATCTGCGCAGATCTCAATCGGCAGGGACCACGGACGCTGCGGTCCGCAGGGGGCGGCAAGGGAAGCCTAGGCGACGCGATCCTCTGACCCCGGACGGGAGCCGACGGTGCTACGAAACGACGGACAGGTAACGGGAACTGACCGTGCCGAGTACGCCGGGCGCTACGAAACGACAGGCAGGAAACGGCAGGCACGGGGCTCCTGATCTGGATGGGGGATCCGGACAGGGTGGGGGGGAGGTCGGGGGCGACGGGCGGTCGCCGGAAACTGCACCAGAGGCGGTTAGAGTCGGCGAGCGAGAAAGAGCGTTAGAGCGAGAATAATTGTTTCTTTTGAGATTTATTTTAATGATACATTAATATGTTTATTTATATAAAGCTATTCAAAAGAATAGTATGATATAAGATCTTGTGTTATTTTATATAATTTGCTTCTTTTGAGATTTATTTTAATGATACATTATTTAATCGAATAAAGGTTTGTAGTATTATAATTTTGTCATACAAGGACTGAATAATTGCTTTTATCAATAAGTTTCTTTATCTTGTGATTAATATGTTTATTTTGTAGTTATTTTGGGAAAAAAAATCAAAATCATATATATAACTTATTTATGTAGAGAATCTACAATAAAAATTTTAACAAATAAAATATAAGTCAATTAACTGTCAACAAATCAAATTGATTTCATAAAATGGTTATTTGGCTGGATTTATTGGAAATTAAGTTTTTTTATTAAAATAATCTAATTGTTGCTAATAAAAGGCATTGAATTGAAATTAATATTTTGATCAAGGTAAGATTTTATTAAAAACTTTAAGATTAATTTGAAATTAAAAGTAGTAGATAAGAAGAATTCTAGAAAAATTATGTATAAAATAAGTATAATTATTTTAGAACAAAATTTTTTTAAATGGAAATTAGTATTGATTGAGATTTAAATTGGTAAGACAAAAGTATTGATTGAGATGTAATTAAGTAACATCTCATTTTTTTTCTTTTTCCCTATTGGTTGTTGAAAATTTGCTCAAAAGTCTTAATTAAGGACAAAACACAAAACATAACTCAAGACTCAAGGCTCCAGGAATGCAAAGCACTCATACAATTTAAAAAAAAATTAGTAATTCATTTTTCCTTTAGGACGGGAGGCATGCAAGTCCAAGGTATTTTGATTTTCAAGAAGACTTTCTTTTTAAATGTTTTTTTTGTTTTGTTTAAAAGAAGAGTACATGAGATGCTAATTTAAATTTGATTTTGTAAATATAAAGTAATTCTTTTGTCCTGAAGGAGGGCATAGGTTGATGTTTTTTTATTTTATTATTTTTGTATAGTTTTTTTTCCTTATTCCTTTATAGTAAAAAAAAAATGTGAGATAACGATTGAGATACAACACCGATGGGAGGCTTTGGAGAATGAATGAGTTAAGGTTTTGACTACGAAACTGTTGATTAGACGAGGATCAAGGTGTCTTGTTATACGATTGGTTGATATCTTATAAGATGTGAATTTATGCGGCTCAAATGGATCATGAGTAGACCGTGGTGAATAAGAGCGTTGGATTAAGATAGTAGTGGAGTCAGATCTGGTGGTTTTATGGGTAGACCTGACAAAGGAGAGTCAAGATCCGGTGGTTACAGTGGCGGACGTAGAGAAATGTTAAAGAGGGGTCACATAATTTAAAAATAATAAAGAAAAAATAAAAAATATAACAATAAAAGTCATTACATACCAAAACAATCTTACTTTCTTGGAAAAATTAAAATTACTAGATTTTTGGAAATTAGAATGATATTTTAACTATTTTTTTCTTTTGGAAAAAATTCAAAGAGGTATTTTGGATAGTCGGTAGATGAGTATAATGGTAAAGTTACTTCAATTTTTTATATATATAAAACGATATCCTTTAATTAAAATTCCGGATGGTATCCATTGAAAAAATATTCAAAACGATGTAATTTTTATGACAAATTTTGACCCCAAACCTTCTTCCACCTCAAGCCCACAAACATACATGTCGATCTCGAGATTCCGATATCAAGAGAGTGGGATCACAATCACTAATTTCCCGGAATACTCGTTAGGTAACGGCTTTCCTTGGGGTCGAAGTGGGGTCATTAGACCCCACTTGTGTCCGCCCCTTGGTAGTTAGGTGGTTGGTTCTCTTTCATCTAGGGTGAGGACCCCGAATCTATTATGAAACAAGGGTTTACATTCCAGCTATAGCGGTAGTAGAAGTTGTGTTGGGGAGACGATGGTGGATCATGGGAGTAAGAGCAATTTTGAGGTCTTGGGCTAGCGAGGTGGTGGACCGTGGTGTGGGTGGAAGTGCGGACTATAAGAACCCCAAATAGATCCGGTAAGAGTGTTTGATGTTTGGTGAGGCGACGGTGAGGTCATGGGTTGGAATGGCGGTGAGCCGTGGTATGGGGCTGCGGTGGAGCTTTGTTGATGGGGGTGACGGTAGAGCCTTGGGGTTGGGTAGGATTTTATAGAGTTTTTTCTCTTCCGATTGTTCTTTACAATCATTTTAATGTATTGGCTATTAATTTATTTTCAGTTATTTATTTTTTGAATGCTAATTCATTTCCAATTCAATTAAATACGGGTAGTTTTTCTAGTGGGAATAGTTAGTTAGTTACCACCCTTTTACCTATATTGTGAGTGGATCGTCATTTTGATCTTGTGAGCAAAAATCCTCCTTGTTTTATTACTTTGGCATTTTTTGTTTGAGTTTTTACTTCAATCATTTATATATGGCTGAACTACTTAATTTTAATGTTTTCTCGTACATACTTAAAAGTTATATTCTCATTTATGTATAATATAAATAAGTATAGCATAAGTTACTATTCTATTATTCACATGTATATTAGATATTTATTTATTATATAATACAAAAGATATTATCGTATTTGTCGCTATTAGTCCGTAAAACCTCATTTCTGCCCCTTCTTTCAATTTTGTCTGGCTCCGCCACTGAGTACATGAGTTTGTTTATTTATGTATTAAACTCATTCCTAAGCTGCCTACTTTGTAAGGTTTCAAGGAGCTAAATTGAAATGATTTAACCCCTATAACTTTAGTCTTTCTAGCCAACTATTCCACTTCACTTGACGCCTTCCTTCCCGTTTGCTGACCACCCCACCCTACAATTGTCAAGATTTACGTCGTCGCTCAGATCTATTCTACACTCATATCAATATCATCCTCGTGTATCCTCCCGTCCTACAACAGTTTATTTATTTTTCTGCTAATTTTACTGTACTCCTTATATTCACCTTTTTAGAATCCATTACATGCATATGCTTAAAAACCGTACTCTTTCGCTCCAACTACATGTTATAAGATAAGTTCGACGTTATAGACCGTAACCAAACATGGATGGTTATTGATGTCTTGTGGGAAGAAACAAATCAATTGTGAGTTGGTTTTCAACATCAAAGATCAAAACCTAGTGCTCTAGTTGCAAAGGTCTATGATGATATTGAAAATATTAAAAGAGACGGTACCTATTTCTAATGGTTTTCAAGAGTGGAAAGATTAAAAGAGAACATTTCACAAAACCTAGTGCTCTAGTTGCAAAGGTCTATGATGATATTGAAAATATACAATCTATTTTAGAACTTCAAGTAATATCATATAATTCTACCCAAATCAAAACGATAGTAGTCATGGGTCCGGTTCCCCGGAATCCGGAGTCGAAACCGAAACCGAGAGGTAACTTAGTTTTAGCGGTTCGGTTCCGATTTTCCCGGTTCCGAGTTGGTTCTAAGACGGTTTTAGCTTCGATTTGAGCCAATTCTTCTTAAAAAGTAACAAATGCGCGCCCGCGGTTCAATGAACTAGGAGCACGAGTCGCATATTAAAAAAAAATAGGAAAACTGGCGGTTTGGGACCGGGCCAAACAAACGGTTTGGCGGTTCCGGGAAACCCCAAACCGAAACTAGAACCGTGAGTTGATCTAAACCGCTGGTTCGGTTCCCAAAACAACAGGTTTTTTACGGTTCGGTTCCGTTTTGGTTCGTCGATTCGAACCAAATTGGACCCATGACTAACCGATAGAAGATTTCAACTAATTAAGATTTGATGGACTAATAAGCTGAATTCATCAATAAAAATTGTACGTACTAGCTAATTTATTTTTTAAAAAAGGGAAAAATGACTGAAAATAATCTCAAGTGTTAACTTTTCAACAAACATAATCTGAAGTTTAAAAATCACCATCAACAATAAGAACTATCCTAATATTGAAGAAAATCAATTTGAGATCATTTTTTGATTAGTTTTCCGGTTACATCGATGATGTGACAAAATTTTTTAGTTTAAAATATTAAGTTGTTATGTCGGATTTACAATCGATACATTATCGATTCTACCGGAAAACTCGTTGGAAAATAATTTCATATCATTTTTTTGTTAATATTGTGATAGTTCGTATCATTGGTGATGATTTCCAAATTTCGGATTTTTTTTTGTTGAAAGATGATACTTAAAATTATTTTAAGTAAATTTTCAATAAATAACAACTCAACTTCTAGCTATGAATATAAAAACAGTTTTTTCTATTGTAGACTGTAGTATTGTGTGACCTAAGAACACATTATAAGTGTACTAAATATGGAAACTAAAACCTAAAGAGGAAATAGTGAATCCGTCACAAAAATAGATTAGTCTAGTGGAGCAAGACAGGGTATCGATCTGACAAGTTGCAGGTTCGATCTGTCAAAAGTTGACCCAACACACAAACTGACCACCCGACTCGAAACTTTTGGGTTTCAACCCGAAAATTTAGACATGTGACTCAATTTCAACCCGACCCGATTGAAACCCGATTCCGCTGGGCCGGATTCGATTTTTTATAGTTTAAATTATATTACAAATTCTGAAAATTATTTTGTATTTTATTATTAAAATATTTAAATTTAATAATTTTATAGTTTATTTTATATCTTATATTTTGAAAACAGTATTTATTAGTAATTACAAAAAGTTAGATGGGAGCCTAGCAACTAGTTGAGCTCCAACACCCTTATTCACGGTAAAACAAAAACTCTGAAAAATAAAGGACCGAACATTAGCACTAGAGGCATGGCTCTGAGCAGCTCGTGTGACCCTAAACAAAAAATCAAGAGCATCACTTCCCAAGTCTCCAAAAGTGGAGAAAGCAAAAGCGATAAACCCATATCCATTATCAACACATTTGAAGGCATACTTAGTCTTTTTTCTGGCAACAGCCTTAACAACAGCAGCCTCGGGGACGAAAGCATCAACACCGACACCAGTGAAGGGAGAGACACCAGTGACATCTAAACAAACATTTTTGCCCCTCTCCCAGCCATAAACAAGGAGATCTGCAAGCCTAAGGTTGTTGCCTTCTTCATACAAAAAACCTAGAGGCACCTCCTTTTGCACAGCAACACCAGCTTGAGTACATATATCACCCAACACATCTCGGACAAGGTTATGGCGAAATTTAATTCCAATATCATTGCCGCAATGCACAGCATGATCCCCAAAACAATCCATGACCTTAGAAGAGCAGCAAGGACAAGTAAAATCAGCGGGGTATAAAGGGATCACCAAACGATAGCATAAAACGCACCTAAACTGTCTTGGATGCATCGTTTGACCCAACCCTTCAATTGAAATTGCTTTCAAGAAGTCCAAAGAATGCGATTGATAATAAGGATGGCTTTTTCACGAGCACTAGGATTGTAACGCCCCACTAACCCTCTCTCCACCATGTCAAAGTATATTGACGCCAATTTTTTCATAAACGGGGGGGGGGGGGGCTGGTACGTTATGACAAAGGTCACGAGGGTCGAAGTTGCACAAATCCCGAAAGCCGTTCAAGGCCGACTCACAAACAGATCCTAACTCAGTAACACAACAGTGGCGAAGCAACCTGTTCTGTAAGCTGAGTGACTGCATCCGTGAAGCGACAAACGCATACTCAGAAGCATCATGCGCTGTATAAATCCCAAAGCCACCAAGGCGGAGAGCAGAGTGACACAACGCCATTGCCAATCACCAAAGCCAACCCCACCTACCACAATAATCTCATGGAGAACCTTCCAAAGGGCGTGATCAAAGGTGAGATAAGCGGACCCGAGCATCTGGGGTGGACAAGTCCGAAGAGCCCCACCTGCGCAACTGCGCAGGTGGGGCTCTTCGGACTACATTAAGCTCCGCGACCAACACCAACACAACTGCGCAAAAAAAGGAGCCCCACCTGGGCTACATTAAGCTCCGCGACAGCCTCCATTAGAGCCATCGTCTTGGAAACTCTTTCTCCGATCAAGCGACTACAAAAGTTAGCGTTCAAACTGACCGGACCACCGAGGAGCTTGACCCCATCCAAAGAACGAGCCATTTATAAGGAAAAAGATTGGGATCACAACACCTCGGGTCCGGGTTTGGCCAAAAGATTTCCGTTTTTTCGATATTTAAGTGTAACCCCATTGTCGGCCCTTCCCTCATAACCAAATGCAAAGCTTTCGAGACCACTTCCGTGTCACCAATAAGGGTCCCATCATCCAAAAACCAAGCCATAAAATCCAGGTTACATTCTTCATTTATCCGATGAACAAGCGGATGTAGGGTGAGCGCAAACAGCAAAGGCCCTAAAGGATCACCTTGTTGGACACCTTGACTAGAAAGTAAAGAAGACTCGTTATAGTAAAGCCGGGCAGGACGTGCATAACAAAATTCGACCCAAGACTCGTTATCAATTTTATTATTTTAATAATATTTTATTTAGATTTTAATAAAAAAATTGATACTCTTGACTCGTTGGGTTGATCCGACCCGACTCGAAAACTCGTAACGACCCGACCTTGTTTGACCCCTAACCCGATTAATCCGAAACGACCCGCCTGACCCAACCCAATTGACAGGCCTAGTCGTCACCTATCGGTAGTTGTTTCGAATTTAAAGATTTTTTCGTAAAGAACTTTTTATTCAAATTTAGGAAAAGAAAACGTGAAGAAATAAATCATATCCTCGACTCCTCGAGTCTATGGCTAAGGAGTATTGTTTTTCATAAAAATGTTATAATAGCCTTCCAAATTCTATTAAGGATAAGAATGATGCACTATGGCATTTGTGTTATAAACACGGATCCGATTGCTTTGGTATCTTTGCTTCCCGTATTCTTATTCCATCCCTTGACGTAAATAATTTTTCGTGCTCAAAAAAAAAAATAAAAAAATTTCAATGTTTTCATCTTTGTCCCATTTTTGTGGAAACATTTCATTTACAGGCTTCCATCTTCTTAAATTTCTTTATTCTACCCTTGCCCGTAATGCCAAATAGGATCCAGTGTTTTTCTCACAAGAAAAGAGGTATTTTTATGTGGAACTAATAAAGCTTGAAGATTGAAATTGGGACTAAGGGCTCAAATAAAGGACATATTTGTATTGTTTCAGAAACAAGAAGGGTCAAACTGAAAATACAGCGAAATGATGTTCCCCTTGGCACATTTCCGAAACTTGCTTACCTCACAAGCAATTAATCCAACTCTTGCCAGTCAAGACTCAAGAAGAGGAGGGAGAGGAACCGTCTCCGATAAAGGTCAAACCCAAACACCAGGAAGACGAAACACAACAGACACATCAATTTTTCATCTTACCCCAACCACCTCCATCGCCGCCGTCGAAGCCACCGCCGATTTCTCCGATCCCCGGTTTTTCCAGAGTCCGGCCGACGAACTAATCATATGCGATTGCCGGTTACCTACCAACCGCCTGTTCCCGGTCACTATCCGGTTGTCGGTCGAGGCAAGAAGAGGAGAGACAGAGAGGTCTCCGATTCAGTTGGACTATGAGACAACACCAATCCAACACCAATGGCTTCCTCCCTAACTCTATCAAGTTCTTGTCGTCTTGTGTCAAGACCGTCTCTTCCGGCGTCAAGTCCGCCGGAACTTCCGTCGCCGCTGCCATTTCTTCCGAGGAACGGAAGGACCAGGTCCTCGTTCCGTGCTCTTGATTTTTATTGTTGCCTTGTAGTTATTAACCGCTTCTTACCTAATTTGCGCTTTCAATTCTCTCCTGGAGTAATCAATGATTGATTGATTTGTTTGACACAAATTGCGCCTTGTGGAAGTTTCGATTTTCTTTTGATGATTCTTGTTGGAGTTTCTGTTTCGAATTAACTGCAATTTTCACGTTCAATCGAACGATAGCGTGTTCAGATTTCGTTTGTCTTGGGGTAGGGTTCGTTGTACAGTGATGATCGAGTTGGTGTTGGCGAAATCGGAATTGGAGCTAGAGGGAGCGAATTCATAGTGGAAACGAGAAGTAGGTGAATCTGAAAATGAGATTATTGTTTTGGTGCTGTCAATTGTAGGAAAACCTAGTGTGGAGGAAATGAGACCTTGAATTTTACTATGTTACCGGTTTATGGTTTTGGGAGTGAAACCTTCACTGCTGTGAGAAATGCCTGCTACAAACTTTGGAGTTGCATGCCTGTGAAGGATTGGTCTCAGAAGGCTGTTTATTTGGATGAAAATTTGATCAACGAGTTGTGCAAAATGTTCTTTGTTTGTCCCTGAATCCCTGATGAATGGTCACATATATATTTAGTTTAGGCTTGCTATTTTAGGAACAAATCTTGCTGTTAGATAGCATAATAATTGGCCTTTGTTTCTCAGTTAGCTTTCCCTTTCAGCCTCTGTGCAATCCCCTAGTGAGTTGCAATTGAAACTTGTCCGGCATGCCTTTATAATTTGGTTCTTGAACTTTAGCTTGACAGACTTGCTGTTAGGGTACTTCATTCTTTGATTAATTTGGCCATGATATCTGGGATTATCTGCTTGTTGCATGTTGTATTCGTATGATGTTTCTGTCCATTATTGACAGTTCTTGTGGAGACTGTTAAATTAATTTCCATCACACTTATCAAATCTTGTGAATTGACAGTTCTTGTGGCGTGAATTGAATGTCTTATCAACTTTTTCTCTTTTGAGACAAATTGTTCAAAATAGCTGATCATTTTTTAAACTTATTGTATACTGCTTAAACACTAGCAAAATTCTAATAAGTATATCGTTTAAAATGACTGGTCATTTGACTCTATCAATTGCCTCGATTAAACATATGTACATCCTCAACAAAAGAATTGTGAAACTCATGGGGCATGTGAGTTATTCAAATTTGGATGGTTTGGTTGGGGAATTGGGAAAGTCTGGCTCACATAGGGCATAAGTGAAGTTCAAATTGCTGAGAAACAGGATCATACATTTACCTGTGTTTTTACTGAAGGTGGTTCTTCCTTGTTCATCCTCTTTGACCAAAACATGACAAATATTATCCTCTTATTGTCATGCACTTTGGGCATCTTTCCTCCAAAGATCCTTTTCTCCCATCAGTAGAGGGATATTTGAGATGTCTGATATAGTCTTCTGAACAAGATATTGTCCCATGTCGCTTTACTTAATGTTGGATTGAAAATCATCCCTAAATATGGTCATTATACATTCTATAAATTAGCCTCTACAATTGGAGATTCAATCAATAGATTTAAATTTCCAGCTCTGTCATTTTTATAAATGCCCTGTGGATCTAGTGTATGCTTTTCTTTCTGACTGTTTACTATTTATGCTAAAAGTTAATATAAATGGTAATGTTGTAATACCCTTCTGACGTATTATACTCTAATTCAGCTATCTCAGATTTTGCAATTATAGGCATTATGTAGATTGGTTTTTGCAGAAACTATCAAACTTATATCACGATGTACATGTGTAGGGTTATTTTGGAACTTACCTCATGTTATTGTCTTTCTTTATGGGGATAGTTTCAGGTACACGGATGAATTTTTATGTTGTTTAAACAGTTCTAATGTGTACCAATTGAATGATTACCTCAGCTATAAGACCTGTTAGTTGGTTTTTAATTTTGTGGTCCTTGTCTGCCTTTAACAGTGACACCTTAATACTACTAATTTAAAATGACACTCATGGTCTGGAATGTTCTAATAGCTTATTGTCACAAGTGAATTTCTCTGAATTGGTGTAGTGGGCTTATTATGTCATCTACTTTGTGAAACAGGTGCTCTGGGCTTGCTTCGACAGACTAGAGCTTGGACATTCAACATTTAAAAATGTTCTCTTGCTTGGTTATATAAATGGGTTTCAAGTTCTTGATGTTGATGATGCTTCTAATGTCACCGAACTGGTATCAAAGCGAGATGATCCATGCACATTTATGCAGATACAGCCCATCCCTGCAAAGGCTGAAGATTCTGAGGGCTTTAGAGCTTCCCATCCTTTATTGTTGGTTGTGGCAGGCAATGACACAAAAGGATCAGATCCCATGCTGAGGAGAAGAGAGGGTTTAGATAGAGATGGTTTTGTTGAACCTCTAGTAGGAAACTCTATCAGCTCTCCTACTAATGTTCGTTTTTATTCAATGATGTCCCATAACTATGTTCATGTGCTGAGATTCAGATCTGCTGTTTATATGGTCAGATGTAGTCCTCGCATAATTGCTGTTGGACTCGCGTCACAGGTATTTTTTTCATTCAAGACGGATTTATTATACTATATGCACATGTGAAGTGCAATCCTGCATCTGGAAGATTCTGTAGGAATAAGGTTTTAGTTTTTTTACTGATGGAATCACTTGCATCATGACCACATTTAGATACACAATATAATTAAGTAAAATTACAATAATACGTGTATATTGAAACTATTATGGTATTAGGCTATTAGTCAATGTAGTTCTTGAGCTCTATAGATGCATGGTCAACTTTTGTTTCTATTTTACTGTTTTGTTTATATTTTCTAAAGATTTTGACATCTTTTTGCAGATATACTGCTTTGATGCACTTACTCTTAAGAGCCAATTAAGTGTCTTAACATATCCTGTCCCACAGTCAGGAGTTCAGGGAATTAATGGGATTAATGTTGGTTATGGTCCTATGGATGTGGGACCAAGGTGGTTCGCATATACACCTAATAGCCCTATACTAACAAGCACAGGGCGGCTAAGTCCTCAAAATCTTACCCCTTCTCCTGGTGTTAGTCCTTCTACTTCTCCTGGTAACGGTAGTGTGATGGCACGATATGCCATGGAGTCTAGTAAGCAGCTGGCTAATGGGCTGATTAATCTTGGTGACATGGGATACAAGACATTATCCAAATATTATCAAGAGCTTGTTCCTGATGGTTCAGGTTCTCCTATTTCCTCTAATACAAGTTGGAAGGTTGGCAGAGGAGCTGCATATTCAAGTGAGTTAGATAATGCTGGAATGGTAAGTTTCTCCTAAGAATGAGTATATAATATTTTTATGATTCTCTCCTAGTCTCAAAGGAGAAACTATATACTTATTTTTGTATATGGTTAGTGTTCCTGAACTAGTTGAATAGATTTGTGTTGATGCTAAAGCATGATTGTATATAGTTACCGTTCCTGAACTAGTTGAATATGTGTTGAGGCTAAAGCATGATTGTCATGTCTTTTAATCATTCCATTGAATTTATGTACTTCCTTCTCCTGCTTTGCTTTTGGTGTGCAGGTTGTTGTCAAAGATTTCGTTTCTAATGCTATTGTGTCCCAGTTTAAGGCCCACTCCAGTCCAATTTCTGCTCTTTGCTTTGATCCTAGTGGGACACTATTAGTGACAGCCTCTATTCATGGAAACAACATAAATGTTTTCAGGATTATGCCTTCCTGCTCCCAAAATGGATCAGGCAACCAAAGCAACAATTGGACATCATCTCATGTGCATCTATACAGGTTGCACCGTGGCATAACCTCAGCCGTATGTTTTTAATATCATCTTCATCTTGTAATTTTGTTTTGCATTTTACATAACATTTTTGTCTGAAGATGATGGAAATCAAATTTGTGTTTATTCTTCAGGTGATTCAAGATATATGCTTTAGCCATTTTAGCCAGTGGGTGTCTATAGTTACATCCAAAGGTACTTGTCATATATTTGCCCTTTCTCCTTTTGGTGGGGAGTGTGGTGTGCAAGTACAAAACTACCATATTAATGGGCCTATTCCTGCTCCAATGCTACCTCTACCATGGTGGTTTGCTCCATCTTTTGCCAAAAACCAATATTCCTTTTCTGCACCTCCCCCTGCTCCTGTTACTTTGTCTGTAGTAAGCCGAATAAGAACCGGTAATTCTGGATGGCTTAATACTGTTAGCAGTGCTGCATCATCAGCAGCAGGAATAACCTCTATGACACTGGATGCTGTTTCTGCTGTTTTTCACTGCTCTACCCATTCTGGGTTAGGACGTAATGGCTCAAAGGTGAATGCTTTGGAGCATCTTCTTGTTTATTCCCCTTCAGGACATCTGATTCAATATCAGCTGCTCCCTTCAATAGGGGCAGAGCTAAACGAAACAGCATCAAGAAATGGATCGGGCTCAGGGATGCACATACAAGACGAAGAATTACGGGTAAAACCTGAAATTGTTCAATGGTGGGATGTTTGCCGAAGGGCAGATTGGCCAGAGAGAGAGGAGCAAATTAGTGTGAAGGGTTCTTCAGGATTGGACAAAGATATATCTGACTCAGAAGATGATGATATTTGTGGTGGTGAGAAGGGTCCATCAAAGCTTCAGGAACGATACCACTCATATATCTCAAATGCAGAAGTGCAATTGGGCTATGTTAGGATTCCAATCTGGCAACGATCCAAGGTTAGCATATATCCACCTAATTTGTTTGCGCTTTTTTTGTTCTGCTCCATCTGAGCTGATTACCCTCTTGAGTGTTCTCTAGATATATTTCTACACCATGAGTCTCGCTGGACCAGCTGCATTGAAGTTCTCTGAAGACTCTTCTGGTGGGGAAATTGAAATTGAAGCATTTCCTAATAATGAGGTTGAAATAAGGCGGAAAGATTTATTGCCTGTCTTCAACCAGTCTCAGAATGTGCAGTCTGATTGGAGTGACAGGTATCGTGATTATCTGCTTCCTTTTCTTGTTCTTACTTTGTTATGATGTTGTGTAACTTAATCTTCCATTACTCATGTTTTATGTATTATTTTTTTCACTATTGCCTTTACACCCTTGCTGCTCAGGGATAGTTTGTAAGTTTATGTGGGCATGAATTCTGATTTCTGCTGTGTTTTCTGTGCTTAGCACACCATCATTAAACTATATGTTCCCATTTTTGTAGGACTAATGGTACGTTGAGAAGTTCAACTGTCCCTTCAAATCATTTGGCTGAACACAAGCATTTTGAAGATTCTATGTTCTTGCCATCAAAGCCAACATCTCCTAAACCAGCTCAGAAATCAGAACGTGGTAGTAAGAGAAGCTTTTATAGAATTTTTTTAATTGTGTATGCATTATTATCTAATTTTTGTTTATGATTATTCCAGAATTTGACCCATCTACTGTGAGGAGAAGCTCTATTATTTCAGTCTCCGCACAAGGACCGTTAACGCATTATGCTGCTGCTGCAGCTTCAGTTGACAAAGGTGAAATGAAAATCTCTCCTCCCCAGAACAATAGTTGTATTGTAAATAGTCCTTCCCCTTTATCACACATGGAGTGTGCTACTACTGAACGTACTATTCCCAAGGAAGTCCAATCATCAAAGAGTGTTGGAACAAGTGATGCTTCAAATACTAGCTCCAACCGTTCTGATTTTAGTATGAACCTTGATGAGGGCTGTGTCCAAGAAGAATCTTTCCCTGACAAGATGGACTTTGGACAATTTTTCCAGGAGGGCTATTGTAAAGCTTCTCCTGATGAATGCCGTGACATGAGAGAGGTGGTCACTGATATGGATAGTCCCCATTACAAGGAGAAATCTGAGGAAGATACGGAAACTGATGAGATGCTGGGAGGAGTTTTTGCCTTTACTGAAGAAGGTAAAAAAAAATCTTGACTTCTGACTGTAGGAATGAGTTCTGGTTACATATTTTCAATTGCCACAAGTAGTTTAGTCTTAGAGCATTAGTGGGTTCTGAGATTGAGATGCGAAATGTGTGCTTGCATTAGATGTGAAATCTCAGATATGGTTCATGTCTCGGTCACCACAACTATGTACCACATCCACCTATATGTCATGTGCAAATTAAAATAAGGTAAAACAGCCTTTTTTTTCCCCTTGAAATTATTACCCTAATTGAAAAGGAGTTAAGCTATATAAAAAAACAAAGGAGTATTGTAACCTATGCCCAAGGGAACATGTTAAGAACCTTTACATGGAAAAGGATTTGTTGAATCGCATGTTTTCAGCTGTTTTTGATTTATAAGATTTATATATGCATACACTAGACAAGCTATTAAAAAAATCCTAAATTTGTGAAAAATCTAAGAGAATCTGTTAAAAGTAGTATTATCTTATACCATTGGGGTTAGGACATTCATTTTCTGCTTGATATGCTGTGTTCATACTACATAATCCAAGAATTCATTTCTTGATGTGTTATACTTCCATAAAAATTGGTTGTTAGAGTTTTGTAGGGCTCTCTGATTTGATCCTGAACTGATTTGCCCTGGATTTTGATGGTTTTGCAGGGTGAAATGCTCGTTGGATCTTACTGTCTCCGTTGGCCTTCTGAACTCCCACCGCCTACTCAATTCGCTTATTAACTGTATAGTGGAAAATTCAACCTGAAGTTGGCCATAGGAGGGTGTTAATTCTCAAGTTTTTTTATATTTGGAGTTTCTCTCTGAATTGACATTGCTATTGACTAATCAAATGGGGAATTCATTTGCAATCCTTTGTTGGCTGCTGTAGCAGAGCTTCTGGTTTCATCCCCCACCTTTATGGTCCACATTGTACATTCTGTAGATCCAGAATTATAGCACAAACATTGTTTGTTTCCTTTGTTCTTTTCTCATGTTCTGTAACTGCATATCTTCAATCCCTTCCCTCAAAAAGAAAAAAAAAGGAGGAGAAAAAATAACAAAAAAGAGACAGGAATTTGATGTTTGCTTTCTTTACTGGGTATGGCATTTGTTTGGCCTTTGGGCCCCCTCATGCAATCATTTTTCTCTCTCTCCCTCTTTTTTGACAAGGACAGGAGTTGGTGTATGGTTTATAAGAAATTGAAGGGCCTTGGTGCATCATGAACACCTTGACATGTTAAGAACCAATAGCGTTCATGTTGCATGGATTAATAGTTTGACACACTAAGAGTAGGCCACATTATTTTGAGACCACCCACGTTCAATTTGCGGTGTGAATCCATGTGTGCAAACTGCAAAGTAGGCTGCTGTAGAACACTAGCATATAAGCACACAAAAAATCCTTCTGTAATTCAATTCTGATGCCGAGTCGTGTATTTTAAAGAAAATCAAATCCATGACTGTTGTACTTTGCCAAGGGGAAAAAAATTATTGAACCTTTACTTGGTCCACCCTCAGAAGAGACATTTTATTTTATTTGAATTTCTGACATCTCAAAACGTACCTAAAAAATACGCACATATATACTTCTCCAGACAACAAATACCTTGTGTGTGTATATATAGGACTGCACACCAGGTTTGAGTGCACCCACATTCTTGTTTTCAAGTACACAGGAAACAAAGTTGCTCGGAGAAGTTGAGCCATGGCCGCCGCCGCTAGTCGACAACTGGAAGATTACACGGCCTCCTTGTTCACTGAGGTCAGTATCATCAAAAATCAACTGCTGATGATTTTCACCTGAAACTGAAGAATATTGCATATCAATGTTTTTTGCTGTGTAAAATGGTTTGATCGGATGCAACAGGGGATCCTGAACGAGCAGTTCACTCAGATTCAGTCGTTGAAAGACGAGAGCAATCCGAACTTTGTAGTGGAACTTGTCACTGTCTTCTTTGAGGATTGTGAGAGGCTCCTCAATGAACTGGCCACAGCCCTGTATGAATTTCATCTAATATGTCTGTCTTCTTTATAGTTTGTTTCTGGGTTCTTTTTAGATGCTGAATATTGTCTGTTTTCTTGCAGAGAACAGCAAAATGTGGATTTCAAGAGGCTAGATGCTCATGTTCACCAGTTGAAGGGAAGCAGTTCCAGGTATTTGAAAATTTCAACCTTTTCTTGTTCATCTCTCCTTGACTAAGAATCCAGTCCTATCTTCTACATAACAATCCAACATGCTGATAACACAAATTTGAACTTCCACAAGATCTCTCACATCAGAAACTTGCAAGTTTGACTTGGCTTTTTTCAGGTCAATTCTTGCATTGACTTGTTCAAGCTCTAACCTTTCTTCCAACCTCAAACATGACAAGAGCTTCTAAATGCAGATGTGTATTTCAGCCTGATAAAGTACTGGTGATTTTTTTAAAAAAAATTCCTATCTTTTTTGCAGCATTGGAGCCCAAAAGGTTCAAAATGCATGCATTGATTTCAGAAATCAGTGTTCTGAGAAGAACATTGGAGGGTGAGATTGGATTCTTCTCAATCCTAATTTTTCTTTTCACTTTGATATTTTTTGTTCATCCCAATTAAAATGGTCAATATCATGAAAAACCCATAACAAGATGATGAAAATTGAGAGCAATACAGGTGTCTGGAGTGTCTAAAGCAAGTGAAAAGTGAGTATGAAATTGTCAAAGCCAAGCTGGAAATCATCATAAAGGTAAGAATCTTTGAGCTCAGTCAAAAAACAACTCATGTCAGTATCAGTTTCTTTCTGATAGGATAAAATTATGTTACTTGGCCATAAAATTTGTGTTGCTTACCAAGGCATTGAATTTGGTTGCAGCTGGAGCAACAGATTCTTGGAGCTGGGGTATGAGCTGACTCATTTCCAAGGCATTGATGAGATTACTACACTACCAACCTCAAGTTTATTTTATTTCATTTTATTTGGGGAAAAAAAAAAGTCAAGACTCAATCAAGAGTAAAAAAAAAAAAAGAACAAAGAAAAGCATGTACTTTGTTATAGGAGGTCACAGTTAGACTTCTTCTTCCTGCTGTGTGGATTTAAAAAAGTTAATAGAAGAAAGATAGTGGTTTCTTTTGGCTTTTGTAGACGAGTGTATTTTCCCCTTTCTTGCTTCCATTTGAATTTTGTCTGTTCAGGCAAAGTTGGGAATATAAAACTCCATTGAAATCATTTTCTTCAATTTTTATCCATGTTGAAAATCTCCCTTCTGCAATATTTTTATAAAATTCAGAAAATCTTCAGAGGGTACAAAATCTCTGCTAAGTATAGTGCTTATCACGCATCGTCAGATGAAGTTTCTGAAACTTGTTGCTACAAATACAATGAAGAGGAATGGGCAAATAAAGGGTCAATCTTGAAAATCTGAATTTAGATATTGTTCCATTAAATTATACCGGGTGGCAAATAAAGGGTTTACTTTGATTTTTTCCAGCCATTTTAAAGCTAGCATCTTGCCGCATATTCCTCCTTTTAATCATTCAAAATTCAACAAACATATACATAAACATAGACATGAAAGTGGTAGTGCTTGAATGTATTAGCAGCAGAACATGGCTTTGCAAGGGTATATCCGCCATGGCTAGAAAGCATAATTGCAGACTGTAAATGTATAATTAAGATACTGGTGAATTTGTGTGTGACATCCACGTTCATGACTCAATGAATCTGAACTTGAAGGGCCAATTTCTTTTATTATTATTAAAGAAAGACAAAAGATTGTGTACGTATATGATTACTCTGTCAAAGTTTATTTCTAATTTGAGAACTTTGTGGGTAGAAGTGTGTGCTTGAATATATGAATGGATTGAAACAATAAGATTTTGTACTGCATTCATCAGATCACATTTTCGTGGGGTCAATATATAATTGATGTTTATAATTATGCAAATTGAAATTCTATTGCTACACCGTCGGATGTAATTAACCCTTGATGATAAGTGATCATGATGATAATGGATAACTTGTAATCATGATAATGGATAATTTTATGTCTTGCTTTTGTTAATACTTTACATAGTATACACACACCAAGAAAACATAAAATGTTCAATTTTTCCGTTCCATAAAATTAGACTTGAGTTTATGATAAAAAAAGAAAAAGAAAGAAGAAGATAGATACAGTATATCTTATACTCTTTCATGCTTTCTTATCTAAAAAAACTGAAAACTAATATACTAGTAGAAAACTATAAAACTAAAAGCTAGTTGAATTCAAATGGACTAAACATGTTAAGTTGATTCTTTTTTATTATTCTGTTTTGTTGGTGCAGTAGATATATGGACAAGTCAAGGCTTAGGGCCGTCCAATAGTTCATAGGGGTCCTGTCCGAAAATTAATTAAATGTATAATTTTTTTTTTAATTTTGGTTTGATTTTATTGACGAACCATTTACAAAAAGGTGGATGAGAGTCTAATAACCAATTGGGCTCCAACCTCCTTATTCAAGGTAAAACATAACCTATGAAAAATAAAGGATCGAATATTAACACTAGAGGCAAAAGAGAAATAAAGTACAAAACACAACCAATTGGATTAAGTATAAATTAACTATTAATCGAAAATTGAAAATCTTATAATTGGTAAATTGATGATGATTAGTAAATTTGCTAAATGGCTAGTTTACGATTGTTCAAATAAGATATTTTTTTATTAGTAGAGGGTAATTCGTGAAAAAGAATATAAATATCATTAACAGCCAAAACTTAAAAAAATATATGTATTTTAACCACACAAATAAATAGTTAATAAAAATTAAGAAAATTGTAATTACACTATTAGATAATATATCAAAACTTTAGCAATCAATTAATAGATATCTCTATAATTGTATTTATTATTGTTTGTAACTCAAATTTCCAAAAAATAAAAATATAAGAATGCTAGAGTCGGAATAAATTGTTAAAAGCCAAATTCATCTAAAATAGAAAAAGACAAGTAAAAACATATTCCAATGGGGCTCACAAATATGCAAAACATAAATAACGGGTAAGAAAAGCGGTTGCACGGACTTGAACATAGGCCAATGGAGTAGTATGAGTTAACTTTCACCATCTACACTAGTTAGGAATTTTGGCGTAGTATGAGTTAACTTTCACCATCTACACTAGTTAGGAATTTTTAGTTTTAATACAACGTTTTATATATATACTATTTATCTATATTTTGGGGTCCCTTTAATGTTGGGGCCCTGTTCCAATGGGTTGTTTGCACAATCCATTGGACGGGTCTATCAAGGCGTAAGGGGCGTAATCCAATCACAGAATCAATGCGACCATCAACAGTGTTCACGCATCATAGAAAACGTAAGATTGATTCTGTGTCAGTCAATATAGAAAGGGAGACTCATGTTCGAGACATTGATAGTATTGCCCATGACACTTCTAGGGTTGAGGACGGTCACTCGAGCCAAGATCCTCCACGTGATGCTCTCGATAATGAAGGTGGAGGTGAGATCTCCCGATTCAAGTTCCTTTGTGAGATGCTCATGAGGACAATGGTACTCCCCTTGTTGATGGAGGAAATGATGGTCTACGGGGTCAAGATCATTCATGTAAGGACTATTTGGGAGATACCCATGAAGTCCAAGAAGATAATGCTTCTAAGTCTAATGAAGAGTCTGATTCTAAGTGTGATGAAGAGAGTGATACACGAGTTGTACGATAAGCTAAAGGTCGGAAGAAAGATCCTGAAAAGTTTATTCCTTTGCTGAAGAAAGTTGTGACAAAGGGCCCACAAATTCCAGATCTTCTTATTACCTTTGAAGGGCATGTTGTAGATGCTATCCGGAGGGATAAGGTTAGTTAGTACATATGCTTTCTATTAAAACAAGTAAACCCATGATAACTTTAAATGTGTTAGTTGTTAGTAAGGTTCTTAAGTCGGAGTGCGTTATAGTTGTTTACATTGTTCATTCTAAATAAATTAACAAATAAGAATTGCTCATAAAAATTTGCTGGATACGTCATATATGTCCATTTGTTTTTGTTGGACGATATTTAACTATCCATTAAAAGTTTCTCGATAAGGTAATTGCATTAAGAATGACTTAGTATTTTGTCCGTTGATATGGTATGGATAATCTGAGCATGTCCATATGTTTGTTGTGCACAACATAAAATTGTCCACTATTATTGAGCAAGAGTTGTTCATCCATTTTTTAATAGATATACTTGTTTTTTTTAAGTTGTGAAATAAAATTTGTTTTAATAATTGTTTTTTGTTGACAGCGGCGTGATCCCTTAATCCCCCAACAAAGAAAGGAACAACTAAAGGATTGGAAGCTCACTGATGCAACTTGGTGCAATATTATTCGTCAAAGTGGGTTGTCTCATTTGCAGCATATTATGTATGACACTATCAACTATCCACTTCTTAGTGCACTTGTAGAAAGATGGCATCCAGAAACAAATTTCTTTCACATGCCTTGGGGTGAAATGACTATTACATTGCATGATGTCTATTATATACTTGGTTTGAGAATTTGTGGAGAAACAGTAGTGGATGAGGCCAAACAATTTGCGCTCCATATGAGGTATGAAGTTATCTCTAATGATGATGCCAAAAAACGTGGAATTTCATACTCTAAGCTGAAGGAGCATTGTACGAGTAATGAAGTTGTAGGAAAGCACGATATTATTGCTTTTGGTTTTCTCATGTACTTGATCGGTTTCACACTATTCACCGACAAATCTCAATGTCGATTGCCGATTTCGTACTTATTTGTTGTTCAGGATCCTAAGGCAGTGTCTGCTATGTCATGGATCTCAGCAACATTATCTTACCTATATCAAAGACTGGGCAAGGCTTCGAGAAAAGAGTGCAGACAAATTGCTAGATGTCTCACCTTATTTGAGGTATTACAGTTTAACTAATATTTTCTACTTAATTTATATTGTATCCATTGTTTGATAATGTCATCTATATAAAAAAATGTGTGAAGTCCTGGATTTATCATTATATCCCAAAATTCCGTCTTGTGGCCTCTTCGACATGAGATAGTAGCAAGGAACTCTGTTTTATGCGTTGGGTCAATAAATTGAAAGTAACAGATCCTATGAAAATGTTACTAGTGTATTGGGATGCTCTTGATGTTGATTTGCTCTGGATATTGTAGATGCCTAGTCCATGGGTTGTTCTCTCTTTAGCTCCTATTGTTGGAGGAGTAGGACTTGCATCATTAACCGAGGTCTCTTTTAATTGGTGAGTTCTTATTCCTTTTGCATATGCCTACACTGTTTAATCCAGATAAGCAAACTCTTCTCTAGTTATCTTGTATTATTTCTCCTATTTTAATGATGTCTTTTTTTTTTCTTATTGTGAAGGGGTGGATTTTGGAGCGCTATGGCTTCCAATTTAGCTAACCAATCCCGAAATGTTCTTAGCAAGAAGGTTATGGTAAGAAACATTCATCAAAGTCTATAGCCTAAATCATTGACATGCAGTCGTCATTTGCCCTGTTTTTCATGTTTCACTTAGTTGATACATGGCTGCTGATATTTTGATAGGATTCTTTGGATAACATCAATCTTTTCTCAATAATAACAATCATGTCACTGATTCTTATAGCACCGGCTGCTGTTGTCATGGAAGGCATCACGTTTACCCGACATACATGGAAGCTGCAGTAAGTAATGTTTGGAGACTAAATTGATCACAGTTTCCTTTTTCATTGATGGTTGAATCATTATTGGATCACAAGTAGTTAAGTTTTCACCTCCTTTGTTGTTTCAGGGCCTGAATGTTAAACAAGTGTACATTTGGACTCTTTTGGCTTCACTTTGCTTCCATGCATACCAGCAGGTAACATTATCAAATGACAGAATATGATGTAAGTATTTTGCAACATGATTATGACCTAGCATGCATGAGAGCAAATATTATGACATTATATTGTTGGTTTGTTATTCCATTATATTGTTGGTTTATTATTACATTATATAATTATTTGTATTTGAAAGGTTGAATGGTCACCTTATGGCAAGTTGGATTTCAAAGATCGTTTAGCGGTTTCGAGATTTCATGGAATGATATTTTTCTTGTCAATCCATGAGCCGTATAAGCCGGATAGGTCTAGTAGACAATATCAACACATTCAAAAAATTCCCTTGCCTTTGATGATGCCAAAACGTGCCACAAGAGTTGTCGAGGTCAATAGTTACAGTGTTGAATATGAGGGATCCTTATTTGCTTGGAAATCCACACCCCATCATCGTATTTCGTTACAAGCAATGGGGCCTCCAGCTACATACGGCTTTAAATGTTCTCATGACTGCCTTGATTGGTATAAGCCAAGAACGCGTTTGGTGATAAGTCCAAATACAATCGCTCCTCAAAGACAATGGGTTGAATCAAAGGTATTTGTCTTATTTTACATTATAAATTTCAATTTATCAACTTGGTATCTCTATTTACTTGTATTATGTATGTGTAGTGCATTTATCGAGTTGCATCTATCCTTCAACCATGGTTAGATACGACTGCTAGAACCGATATTCCACTTGACATACGTGATGGCATTATGGTTGTTGTTCGAGAACTCACGGTTGTCGGTAATGAGGAGCCTTCATTTCGATTTGATTTTGCGGTGGGTAGGGCTAGTGGTCATGGCAGCGATGAAGTTGTGGAGGAAGAACACAATGCATCTTAAGGTTGACAATAGTTTATCATGTTAGAAATGTATATTATCTTTTTAAAGTGTCCAAATGTGGTTCTAACTATGATCCCACTTTTGCTTACGCTTAAATATTGGAATATGGTTAGATTGTGATAAATCAGCCTAGAACTCTGGATCGAGTTATTGTCTGGATACATGGATATAAAAATGTTAATAGGCTAAGTTGCACTTTCAATTAATTTCTTATGGATTCTTTTAAACTGTAAAGGTCCATTAAACTCCTATGGACGTGTTTAAATTGACTATTAGTGTTCTGTGTACACGCATAATAGTAGCAATTTGACCATAAAAAGGGGTGTGTTTATACATGTAAGATCTCATCATTAGAGACCGAAATAATAATACAACCAGAGACCGAAATAATACAACCAAATAGCTCACGACCATCATTTATATCATCAATGTATAGTTGAAATCTTGATTTGAAATCTTCCTCCAACTCCCAAGCATCTCTTTTGAGAAGTTGTGTGCCATGAATTATACAACTCTGGCCATGGTGATCGAGCATCTAACTCTACCTATAAGATCGACAATAATATTGTAGTATCGATATGCTTTTAAAACATGCTCTTACAAAACTAAAACAAAAAATGTAGTCTCACATATTGGAATATAATGTGGCGATCTGGTAGAAGACAAATAGAGAATGTTCCCATATCAGCAAAAGTGTAGCCAAGTGACAACGTTAGAGGAAGACATGTGCACTTGCAAGCTCCCAATGATACAAGTATCTTTAGAAATGCAATTTCAACTAGATTTAAAACCCCATTTTAGGAAGAGCTTGCCAAGTTTCTGTAGGAGCAAAACTGTCTAAAATATGTTCTAGTGCCTTTAGATTATATTCAAATGATTGATGTAAGAATGTTGGGACATACAACATTTTCCTCTTGTTAAACTCATTTTATAAGGTGTTGATAAATCTCCAATTTTCCTATGGCCATCCTAAACTACGTGAAATAGATTTGTAACCACAAGTTCAATCACTGATGAAATCATCATAACCAATCACAAATGCGGTGATGTACGTGGGTTATATGCATGTGGACATGTAACTACAACAATTTATAATTTTGTCAGGATGCTATTAGTGACGAATGATTAAACTTCTTCGCAGTAAATGGTACATTGGTGAACGTACATGTGAGGGTGGATAAATGAGCATGCATATCAACTAATGTGTGAGATGTGTCAAACGTCTTTTCTGTAACATTGGATAACCCCATTTTCACCTTTGTAATCGTAAAACTATAGTTGTACTTATACATTACTAGCATAATATATGGTCATAAACTGAATTTTATTAAAAAATAAATTTACCTCTTGGAGTTGCTTTGTTCAACGATAGGGGTGATAGCATATGCAAGGTATATTTGGCACAATACTTCCCAAATATGTACCTACAAAGTTGGAAGCTAACATTTTATACTATTGTATCAGACATTTTCTGTATTAAGTATGCTTTTTTATTACTTGTTGATGATGACCATCGAGATGACAAAATATTTGGAGTGCGAAGCAACTTAGGAGGCCTACCACAAGCTTTTTTGGGAGGTGTTGTGTTGTAATTAGTATATTCCCATGAAGAAGGTCATCTTTGGCATGAACCTTTTCTTTTTATGGGATGACCCTTACCCTTATTTAGTCCTTCCAAACTTGTCAATTCTAGATGCGTCCATACATGAAAAATTCTAGCATACCGGTGTTGTTCATCGACTGGTAGGTTGAGGAAATCATGGTGGTAAAAATCGTCCATCAAGCATCTTGCAACTCTACGCTTGCATGTGTCATCATCCTCATTCCTCACATTAACATTAATTTCAAGTTGCCTCCACAGACCATTAATATCACTAGGAGGAACATGTTTCTTCGGATCCACATATCATGCTAGTTGATGAAAACAAGGCAATCCATATTGAATTGGCAACAGACATGCACAATCGGTAGTCAGCTCACATGTCTCAAGAAAACACTTGTATTCTTTCATTAGAAATTCTTAGCACTTATGAGATAGAATGTGTCACGATAGTTTAAACACTTCTAAAGTTGAAGCATATGACATTAGGATTGACCGAGACTTTCCGAAAGAAGCTTTAACCTCACCAATCTGTATAGTAAGTAATGGGTGCATGCTGCTAAAGACACCATTTAATCCAAAAGTATGGGTGCTTAAACCTTTTTAGCACAACATGAGCACCTTCGACCCTACAATAGTCAAACATAGTGAAGTACGAAGGCAATGAGCTTAGCTACAAAAGATAAGATGACATTGCATTTATTAGGCCAAGCATTCTTAAGATATGCACACAATTTAAGCACGTGTCTCCATTTTGAATCAAGAAGTATCAAACGCTTCAAGTATACCTCTTCAATAGTTGAGAAAAATAGATCTCTTCAATCATTTGTAAAAACAGATCTAGAAGGATCATCATCACATAACTTCTTTGATTTATTCTCCATATAATTATACATAGGTCGATGACATAATAAGTGCATTGCCTTTGGAAAGATTTTGGCAGTTGCATTAATTAACGCATCTCTCTATCAATAGCAATCGCAGTTGGTGTCTCTTTTACAATTGTATACAACTCTTTTATTTTAGTGACAACCCAAGTATAATTATCCTCTTCTTCTTCACTTATGAACGCAGTTGTAACATTGAAGTTCATCTATCTCCATGTGGATGTAAATCCAACTATTTAAAAGCAAGGGTCATGGTATCTATGTTTGTATTGTATGTTGAATCCAGAATCAACACAGTTGATAATGCCTTTAAAAGAGCTAATGATTTTGGATGAGTCCATATATTACTAATACTAGATGTGTCCAGTTTCAGCCTATGAAGCTCATGGTATTCCAGTCTGGGAGTCTCAACGAAGAAGTGTTGTATCACAGTTCGACCACCCATTATCGCCTTTGTAATCTTATGTTGAGCACTGTGCACTTGCTGACACATGGTGAGATTAGTCTCATCAGCCTTAGTCCACACATGATTTGTTTTTAGAGTACTGGTTGATAGTAAAGTTTCTCGTCAATTCATACTCTTCCTTGGTTAATCTTTCGGCAAATGAATGCCCATGGAATCTTTTTTCAAGATCGTGGTTGTGTTTTCCACATATAACTTTAACCTTTCATGTATTTCTTATGTGCTTGTAACACTTCAGAGTAAAAGGACATTCACACTTATTTGTCTTTTTAGTCTCGTTTTCTCTTTTCATTGGAGTGTATTTTCCATGTCTTTCACACACCATCCATGTTTTTCCGAGCTTAGAATGAGTACTTTTCACTACACAGTGTATCACTAAGCATATTTAACTTCAACGTATGATAAATCTAATCAATTGCTTCATCATGACTAGAGAATGTTTGCTCTATTGCAGACTTTTTAGAATAATCGTAATAAGATGGTTGACCACAATCAATAAGATCATTTCTATCCCAATCATAACATGTTGAAGGTGGAAACATGCTTGTGGGTTGTTATTAATGAGAGCTATCCGTCTAATGCAAAGCACAAAAAGAGGCACCCTATATATGGGTTTCAACATCGTTGTCCCAACAATAGTCATATGAATAAACATTTGTTGTGTAAGGTCCTCTTGTTGTACATTAGAAATTGTGTCACGAACCTCAACTCTAATATATACCTCATTGTCAACTTGGTTTAAATATACCAATAAAGTTAAAAATATGTGTTGCTGATGTCCACAACAGTATAATGGACAAATTTTACTTGTCCAATTTGTTAAGATGGGTAGACTCTAAATATCCATGTAACTCTAACAGACAAAAAACATTTGTCCACTCAAACAAAATAGAGAAAAAGATGACAAGGTAAAACACAACATTTTGAAACGTACAACCCTAAAACCCAAAAGCATAAATCTTTAAATATATATGCTAAACTGCTAAAGTCAAAGCCTAAACCCTAAATCTTAAAACCCCAAAACTTAAACTTTATATATCTCTATACCCTAAATCCTAACATCAAACCATAAACCTTTATATTAAACCCTAAATCTCAACATTAAATACTACCATAGCCAAAAAAACAAAAATTAACTAAATCTACCTCTATAGAAGAAAAACAACCTAAACATACCTATTTTGAAAATAATTTAAAGATATCTTCCAAACCGATGTTCAACTCTTGGTAAGACACACCTGAGTCAAAATATTTCAACTAGAAGATGTTGAAGAATTTGTTTTTTGGTGAGAAAATACTGCAAATTACCTCATTTTGTTTGCCTCCATTACAAAGTAATCCAACGAGTGGTGTCTATATTTGTAATCTCCAAAACACTGCCAATTGACCAATATAATTCTGATGGTAGCAAAATAAGCACATGTACATATAACCATATGTGATGATAGTAGTTATAGGCTGCACGTACAGCATATGAGTTTCTCCAAAACAAGTCCAAAACATACGTCAACACCACAATCATCCCCGCTCAGATCAGACTAGTTCGTACCAAAAACACAAGCAAATCCAGCCCCAAAAATAAAAACCCTAAGACATACGTGATTAATTAGTAGTAATTAATTAAGAGAGACAGGGATGATTGGAGTACTGTGGCGGAATTAATTAAGCACGTACGAGGGTGGCGGCCGGTGGTGGGAGCGGGGCCACATTGTCGATCTTCTTAGCGATAGACTTCTCCTTGAAAACCCTCTGTCTCTGTTTCTTAGCCCGACCACTGAGGCCGAGATCAAGGGTATGGTCGAGAATCCGCCTATACTCGTTCTCCAAATGAGCCACCTCCTCTGGCGGGCAATCGGTCTCCCTTCGGAGGCGGAGTACGAGATCGCGCAGACTACAAAGCTTGCGGGAGGGCCACCTCCCGATCCCCAGCGTCCGGATGTGCTTCTTGAAATAGGACACGCCCACGCCGAGCTCCGCCTCGTTTATTGGCTTGTGGAAGTGCGCCTTTAGGTGCTCCTAATGAATCAAGACAAATGGAAATGCATCAAATGTGGAGAGCAATCAAGTGGAGGAGTTTACTGAATTAAGCAACAAATTTCCGACATAAGAGGGAATATTGCACCATGTCCGAGGGCATCGAAAGAAGACCAACAACGATGCAAGGATGCTTTTGAGGAAGTGAAAAATAAAAAGAAGGGGTTGCAAGAAGCGAATGAAGGATTAGAAGTAAAGTTGAAATTGATGAGTTTGAACAAGTTGAAGACTTTGAGTTAAAAGATCAAGGAATCCAAAAGTTGCTCGTACTCTTGAATATATGGATAAATATGTTTCAAAGATCAATGTTGATGACATCACTTTAAGTGATAGCAAAAGAAGAAGGCAACAAAACATCAATGATGCTCTCTTTAAAGAACGAAGTCATCAAGTGCACCAATACTTGGCTAGGTGGATGTACACTGACAACATTGCTTTTAATGAGGTGGACAATGATGCATTTAAGAGATTTGTGGAGGCGGTTGGACAATTTTATCTGGGTTACAAACATGGCAGCCGCAAACTTGTTGTTTGTAAAAAGACCTCAAATCTTTTGGACTCTATGTGCTACTCACTCAGAGTGAATCTTATGCTTAATGACATTGGTAAGCTATCTCTTTTTCAAAAAATCTTATTGCCAAAGCTAAGAGTTTTACGGTCTTCATCTACTCTCATCATAAGACTTTGGCGTTAATGAGAAAGTGCACAAGAAGAAATATAATTCGGCCCAATGTCACTAGATTTGCTACCTCTTTCTTAACTTTGCAAAGTTTACTTGAAAAGAAAGAAAAGTTGAGGCAAATGGTGAACTCCAAGGAATGGGAAGACACAAATTAGTCAAAGAGCACCAAGGGAAAAGCCGCTTATGCTACCATAGTCCAACTGTCTTTATGGAATGGTGTGGTTACTTGCTGGAAAGTATTTACACCTTTGGTTAAGGTGCTTAGACTTGTTTATGAAGATGTTAAATCAGCCATGGGCTTTGTATATGGTGAGCTAAAAAGGGCAAAAGAAGACATCAAAGAGACTTTGAGGCATAAGAAGGAGAGGTATAAGCCTATACTCAACATAGTGGATGCAAAGGGAAAGGGGCGTATTGATACTCCACTTCACTTGACGGCTTATTTGTTGAATCCGTATTACTATTACAATAACGGTTCTACTTGGTCCACGGATGAAAACGAAACTACTATGGATGGGTTATTTGCATGCATGGAACGATTCTTTCCGGACTTTGATATGCAAAACAAAGGGATCAATGTAAAGCTAGTGAAGTACAAGAACCATGAAGGGGAATTTGGAAGACCTTTGACGTTAAAAGGATGTGAAAAAAATAATGAAACTTTTGATCCGTGTATGACTATCTTTTTCTCTTGACTTTTAGTCTTTATTATGGATTCATGGTGTTATGTTATGAAATATGCATGACTCTTTAATTTACAAGTTTTAATGTCTTATTTCTAATTTTTAATCTTTATAGTTTTAATGACTTTTGCCCATATGTTTTCCATGGACAAAATTTTACTATCCATTAAAAGATTTTGAACAAGGTTCTTAAACTAAGAGTGACATAACATTCGTCCATTGATAAGATGTGAACAATAGTAACTTGTCCATATGGTTATTATGGACAATAGTAATTTGTCACTTGTTTTCCTCGTTGCATTGTCCATCCATTTTTAATGGATAGTAAGTATAAGGGGTGGGGACCGGACAAGGAGCGGAAACTCCATTATTTTTTTTAAAATAATTATTTTAAGAAAAAAATCATTTTTTATAAAATATTATAATATAGTTAGAAAAATCATATATGAGTTATGAAAAATACAATACTACTAATATATAATATAAATGTGAAATTTCAATATTAAAATAAACGATATAACATTAAAATAAATATAATTTAAGTTTAAATTTAGATTTTATTAATTTTTTAAAAAAATCAGTGACTCGGCTAAAGTTGTCTTGCCAAGATCAAAGATAAATAACCCAAAATTACAAACTAGTATAGTAAGTAAGTAAGGGGTCGTACCCAAGAGAACTAAGGGTTCTAGTATCAATATATTTATCAATTAAAGATAACATGGGAAATTAAGAGAGAAATCTAAACTAAACTAATCTAGGAAACAAATCAAACAAACAATCAAATAAATCAAATAGAGAAACAAGTTCATTCAAAAGATCCGGTCTGAAACAATCACTCGATCATAGATTCATCCATTGATTTCATTCACACCTATGGTTAATTCCTCTCTTGATAATTAACAATCGTAAGTCCACAATCCAAGCAATTCCTTAACCCTAGGCAAGGATGTTAATATAGAATTAACATAGAGAACAAGGATATGCAAGATACATGTAAAAGCAATCAAGCTACGAGTCAATTACAAAAACATATAATCAATTCTTCTTCTTAAATCCTAGTTGCATAGACAGCAAGTCTAGGTTCTAAGTTGTTTTCACATAACAGGTTTGTCCACGGTCCAAACCCAGATCCAATGATAGAAAATCAATCAATTCAACAAGTTAGCTACTCATGCAAAATTAATCAACATTCATATAATGAAGCACAAGAGAATCAATATTAACCAAATAATAGAAATCAATTACCAAAATCTCACGAGTTCATACATCAGAGCTTCTCCTTCGAACAAACCCTAGGAGACTAGCTCTCCGTAATAGAAAAGAAATCTAAACTAAAAGAAAAGAATTAATTTGATGTGAATTGAGATATGAATTGGATACCTAAAACCTAAGACAAAGCTCCCCTTATATAGACTTGGGAGACATGCTCCCAGGAGTAAATATGGATAGAGGAAAGATAAGAAAAAAGGAAAGAAGATAGAAAAACACGTCGTCTTCGATCTGACGCCCTACCATGCCCGTGCTTGGGAAACCGTACTCGCGGTCTTCATTGGGTCAAAGGCTTTAAGTCAGCTTCTACCACACACGCGGCCCATATGGCACGCCTACGGCCTTTGGAAGATAGATAGGAACTCCAATCTCTGACACCAAACCGCACCCGCGACGGAAAAACCGCACTCGCGGGTAGTGTTCATTGACATGACTTCGGAGGTTGTTTTGACCATCTTCAGCTTGGAATCTGACCTTGATCTAAAAACATGACTAGAAGCTCCTCAAGTTAGCTTTCCAATGACACCAGAATCAGCTCATTCCGAGCACTGTAACTCAAGATCCAACCCTTGAAAGAAAGAGGTGTCGGGTACACAACTCAAAACATCTTACAAAGTCTTGAAATTCGAACTCTTGTGTCTTCGGCCTAGATATTACCATTAAGCACAAATTCTAACCTAGAACACTCAATATATCCCTAAAATACAAGACTTAACACATCCTATATAGAGCATATCAATCGGTCTGGATCAGGATCGACTTTTTCAAGTGTATGGAATGAGGATCGGATCGGTACCCCCTCAGTCCGGTCTATATCGATTCGGTCAAAAAATCTAGTCCAGATTTTGCCCAGCCCTAATAGGTATGCACTTGAAATACTAATTGAGTTCATTTGACATTATTGTGCACAACTACCCATATTGCAATCATTGTCATCAATTTTAGAATTATGGCGGAAGCTAGCAATTTGAGAGGATATGTAGGCATTATTTCCTTAAATGATTGATTAGGCTTGTATTGGCCCTTCATATGTCGATCGCTAGTGGCGAAGTAATGTTTTCTAAAAGGAAGATTATTAGAACCAGACTTATAAGTAGAATGGAGGATGATTTCTTAACAAATAATATGATTGTTGTTATAAATCAAGAGAAATCATAAACAAGCAAAGAGAATCGGGAGAGAAGAGAGATCAGATCTATATTATTAGGTCACCCATAGGGGTCTTTATATAGAGAGTACAAGAGATGGGATAAGATCAAATCTAGGGTTTTAAGCTTATCCATGTACATCCATATCCGATAATAATAATATTATAACACTCCCCCTTGAATGTACATCCCTGACTGCCTCGTTAAAAACCTTGTCTGGAAAACCCAATAGGACAAAACCAAGACGAAGGGAAAAAGAGTGCAGTGTTGTTAGTCTCTCTCTTGACTTGAAATACATCTTCCTTGCTTGATTAAATTGAGCATCCATCTAGCCTTCGAGTTGAATCTTTGTTGGATCTTCTTCAACTTGATTCGATGACAAATATAAGATCTCATTCTTTCGCGTATATCGAGCTTCAGGTCGAGATTGTCTCATTATGGACCTTGTATGACGGACTGCCTCGTTAAAAACCTTGTTTGGAAAAACCTAGTGGGATAAAAACCAAAGTCAGGGGAAAAAGAGTACAGCCGTATGATGATGCTCCCCCTCAATTAAACATACATTCTTCATTTGACACATATATACCCTGATGTGTCTTTATTGAAGATTTGGTACTTCTGAACCAACAATCTTTATTGTATGTTTCGGGAGACAGATAATTCACCCATTCTATGTATGCTCGAACTACAGGTCGAGGCAATACTTAGTGGTTCATAAGTCCTTCATATCAACTTCTCTTTTCATGTAATCGGTTAAGTTAAACCTCTTATGGAGATCAAGTCATCAACAAAAATGATTACATGAGCATAAGACTCATTCGATCACTCATACACTCTTTCCTGCAGTAGATATCCGCTAAGGCGATTATACCGCATTCTGTTGATTGACTCAATCCATGTAGCTGTCTTTTTAGCTTAATGAAATGCATATGATGTGGTTTGATGCAAATGCTTTACGGAATTGTAATCCTTATTGGATTTTTCACCACATTCATGAGTTGCAACTTAAGTCACCCATCGACCAAAGCAACAAGAATCTGAGCGTTATTGCATCCATGATGTGTGAGCACATTTCTATGTACTTCACTTGAGACTTTATAAATCTCGTGCAACCAGTCAAACTTCGAATCCGAACACTGCATTGTGTTCATTTCATTTTCTTATGAGCAACCACCAATATATAGTTGACTGATTTTATACTTTATGATGTTGGAACTTCAGGCCTAAAAACACCTCAAATGTAGCTATACTCGAATAGCTTTGTTCCAGCATTCTTAACCATTTCAATGTCGACGTTCCTGCTTTATTCAAGGATCATTATCGCTCGACTTTGATTCCAATTGAACAAGCAAAGATATCAATGATTACATTACTCATCGACAATCCCAAATTGTCCCCAATGTTATTCTCTTTGCTTTTAGAGTCTTTAGATAGAATTTCTTCAGGAAATCTATCTTCATATTTGTGTGTAGTCGACATATCATCACCCCTTTTGTAATGTTATCGGCTCTTTTCTTTTTCGAGGAATAATATCTTTAGAGCCTAATTGTCTCTTCACACTTCCGGCGTGATTGAGAATCATTTGTTATGTTTGGAGTTAATTTTGGAATCTCCAAACAAGGTGGTACAACCTAAGATGGTGTATATGACTTGATTTTGTCACTTTCATTGATACCCTTAATAGCATGTGAGCTATACGATCCACTAAACTTCTGGTTTAGTTATCTTTGGATCGACTATAACAAATTGCATCCTTTGCAATCTCTTATATTTTTAGTCTCACTTATCTTTTCCCCCTAAAGTTGGGATTCTCACCTCGCCAAAGTGACAATCTTAATACCGAGCAAAATATTGATCACCGCTTATAAGCTCAAGGTATTCTTTAAACGATAAGGACCCACTCCTCCCGTTTAATCCCAACTTTCCTTTTGTGTGGAATTACTTCTAGGGAGATGGAGGACATATGAAGGAGTTGATCTCTTCTAGAGATAAACTTCAAGTAGGAGAATTTTCTATAAGCAGTCTCTCCACATTGAATTAACGACTTCATGATCCTAATGGATCAATGACTCTTCCAAGTCGTGTATGTTATGTATAAGCTCTTGCCTAGCTATCAATATGATTGCATTATTGACGACTCTACTTGAGTCGTTTTATGAACGTGTGTTGAGAGCTACGCAATGCTCAACCACTACACTGATTTGATTCTCCTCACTATTCAATGGAACCAATGGCTTGAGGCATCTTTCAACAATGATATGATAATCCATAATGGTTCACATGGCGATGTGTTTGGTTCTCACATATCACTTGAACCAAGTCAAGGAGTATAGGAGACTTTGTATTGACATACAACATACCGACTTTGCTACTAATCTGCCAAGAGCATAAGCTTTTTTCATACGTACAAGGTCACTCTTTAGGAGAGACTTCAGGTCTCAAGAACTTTTGGTCTTAAACCAATCATGGGTGTAATTGTTTCACTTGAGTGACCACATTAATCATGCCACAGGAATATCTTGTTATCAACTAACTTCTAGTTAGTGATACTACCTTGTTCAATGGGATATACTCTTTAAGAGTCATCTCAACCTTTACACCAAGTTTGTCATGCGTATGATTGTGAAAACTTCTGGTTTTCAAATAGTAGGTGTTATGACACCATTGACAAATATGGTTTTCTGCCATTGAACATGGCCGTGATCTATACGTTAGTTTGGGATCTCATCAACTCAAATTAGATAAACCATTATCTTGATATTAATATTAGATGCCTAAAAAATGGGTGCATGTAGAACTTTAATTTTGACTAGACCGGTCTCCACACTTATACTCATAAGTTATGGTTCTTATCACTTATGGGATATCCCTTATCTCGGATGTCCTTCTCGACATCAAATTTACCCCTAACGTCCTAGCTATAAGTCATAACCATGACTAGTGGCCGCATGTGTAATATATTGTGACCTCTTTCACACCCTCTTCCGGAGGAGGCATGCTTCAAGCATGCAAGAGGTTGGTCAACCATGACCTTGAATTCCTAGTTCATGCTAGGTATGGGGTTATTAGGACTAGTTGTGAATATAACATAAACTCATGTTTCTTGTACTATTTCTGGAGTACATGTCATATTTCTTGTACTACTTTTGGAGTACATCACTTGTATGAGATCTCCTAACTCCCCAAGAGTTTACAATGAACTCTTGTTATCCAAAATATCGAGTCTTCAAGCTCATATGGAGTTGATGATATGGTAGCTTATAGTTATAGCTTAGCACAATTCTCCCAGAATTTCAAGTGCTACGTACATAATTCTCCCAAACATCTCATTTGTCAGCTTCAGGTGACAATGAATAATTTCATCATTATGTTCAAGAATGAATTTTCACAAACATTTCACTTGTCAACTTCAGGTGATAGTATAAAATGTATCTTAAACCATTTATCATCTACTTCGGGAGATGATATGTTCATCTACTTCTAGAGATGAATTCTTCTCATCACTTTCTACAACAAGTAAATAGTTGTATATGTAAATCCGCTTCTACGGATAATACTCTTATCACTTTCTTTAGGAAGTGATGTTTTCTATCATTACTCACTTCAAGGAGTAATATGCTTTACTATTTCATCTCTTCGGGGATGATTGTAAAATTGTCTCTACGAGGACAATGTCATATATCCATCCGCTTCAGGGGATGATACGTTTTAACTTTAAAAACAAATAAAAGTACATGTAAACAATAACATGAATAATTAAATTGAGAAACATGAATAAAGAAATAAAATATAATAAAAGATTTTCAACTTTTGGTGACATGAGATTGAATGTGAAGTCTTCTAGACCTCAAGACTTTTCAATCACATACTTCGGGATGTGATATATAAAACCACTTAATCGATCACATACTTCGGGATGTGATATGTAAGAGTTAATAAGACTGCTTAATCACATACTTCAAGATGTGATTTAGTCTTTTATTATCTACTCCAAGAGATAACATTTGTGGTCTTTTATTATCTACTCCAAGAGATAATATTTGTCATTGGTCTTTTATTATCTACTCCAAGAGATAATATTTGTCATTGGTCTTTTATTATCTACTCCAAGAGATAATATTTGTCATAGAACATTTGTCATCTACTTTAAGAGATGACTTAGTACAAACTTTTATTATCTCATCCACTTCTGGGATGGATTCATTTGTTTTACCCACTTCGGGGGATGAGAACTATCACTTAGAGTATAGTGTATTGAATATCGCTTCAGGAATAATCATACTCAGTAATCACTTCAGAGATTACATATTGAATTTTTTTTTTCTTTCTAGGAATGATAATTACCACTTCAGGGGTAATAATATAATCCTTGTCTTTCCATCTCTTCGGGAGTTGAATCAAACTGTTCATCTCTTCAGGAGATGAAATTATGACTTTAATTTGCCGCTTCTGGGACAAATTTATGAATATATCCACTTCATGGATATTCCGTATACAATACAACTTTTATTTTTGTCACTTCAGGGACTAACTAGCAAATGACCCGCACCTTGTACGGGGGTGTTATTTGTTTATTTATTACTCTGCACATGAATTTACTATAATAATTATAAATATCATCATGTTTTGAATAAAAATATTATACCTAAAAAACTATTACTTTGTTTATAATTTGACGCTTATCTTTTGGATTATAAAATAACATAATTATTGTACATCATATTTATTACAAATACATTTGATTTATATATGAATCCTTTATACATACATAGAAATATATATAAATGATCGAGGAAGATAAGTTACATTTATCAAATTTTATTAAAAATTGATTAAAATAATTTGCCATTTAAATTAAATTATATTTAATAATATATATAAATAAATCAATAATTTTAAATAAAATTCGAATTAATATAGTATTATATGCAAAAATATAGTGGTACAATTTGCTATCATTGATGATTTTAAAAAATCTAATGATAAAATTGCGAAAAATAACTTATAACTAATATACTATGTAATTCAACGGGTAAAAGTCATAAGATTATGATGTATTTATTAGTTAAATTAGTATAATGATAAGATTGAGATTGATTTATTGAGATATAATTATTAACTAAATAATGATCAAAATCTAAGATAAAACTAATATACTTATTAAATATGTATAAGATTAATTAAGATTACATTATGATAAAATTCAAATTTATAAGATAATTGTTTTAAGAAAGGGGTGATGTGGTGCAATGTGGTGGCAGAATTTGCTTCCGCTTTAGTATATAGTAATAGATTTATGGAAACATTCTCTTCAGGGAATGTACCATATACAATATTTATAGTTTAATCAAAATTATGAAAAAATATATACGAACATGTATAAAACAATAACAGATCTCCCATGATCCCTAAAGCAAAAGTATATGTAATATGGATCGTAATACGTATAGATCTACATAAGTAGTAAAGAACAAAATAATATGCACACATAAGATCATGGGTTTTGCTTTATGTTTTATAAGATCATGAAAAAAATAAAAAATAAATGTTTTTCTCTTTAGATCTCGAATGAAGGAGGCAAACATAATCAAATCTATGTTCGATATAGACAGAGGAACAAAGAAAAAATGCAGCATCTTCACGTTAGCAAATAGACTTGAAATTGAATAAAGTCAATAGCATTAGCATTCACAAACGGCACCAATTGCAAAAATAACTGACGTGCGTTAGAAACCGGCACCAAACTCAGTATCATGATATGACACACAATTAATTAGTGATCAAGAAGAATTAAACATGTATGCAATATGCACAAATCAGAAGCAGACACTGGATCGAAAAAACAGTAAGAATTCGTTCGATCGAAGAGAATAAAAACAAAGCAATTGAATTCCAGAGAGTAAAAACCAATGTATCATTGCATTGAGAATAAGAGCAATCAAGTGAAAACCGATGAAGGCGTGGAGCCATGAATAATTTACTACTACGAGCAATTCATGTTGATAACGTGTTATAAATCAAGAGAAATCATAAACAAGCAGAGAGAATCGGGAGAGAAGAGAGATCAGATCTGTATTATTAGGTCATCCATAAAGGTCTTTATATAGAGAGTACAAGAGATGGGATAAGATCAAATCTAGGGTTTTAAGCTTATCCATGTACATCCATATTCGATAATAATAATATTATGACAATTGTTTACATTGAGAAGGAGATTTCTAAGAGTATTGATTTCTGACAGTATTGATTCATATTGTATACTTTGATGACTTTGTCCCTTTAAAAGATATTAGAGTTTAATTTTAACATTTTTATTCCTTAGCAACGATGCCAAAATTTGACTGGCTTAAAGTCGTTATGTCAAATCAAAGATAAACCGGAATTACTAACTATGTATAACAAGTAAGTCAGAATCGAACCCAAAGAAATCTAGCTTCTAGGATTAATACTTTTATCAACTATAAAGTAACAAGGGGAGATTTACGGGTCTATATTAAAGCTAAGAATAAAAGACACTCACAATAAACAAATAAATCAAGGTTTTCAATCAATTATGCAAAGCAAGTTCATCCACACGAATCCACTTTAATAGGTTTGTTTAATCATTGGTTTTTCAATACTTTTATTTTTTCCCATGATTAATTGCAATCCTTTTAATAAACAATCACAAGTCTACGAGCCTGACAATTCTCAATATTAAATAAAACAATCAAATCAATTTTAACATGAAGAACAAGAAAAATTAGGATACATGCAATTGCAATCACAACGAGCTAATTATGAAAGCATACAATTACATGTCTTTCTCAACGAATCTTGTCCTACAAGTCCTATAACATTAAGCTCCTACAAAGATCAAGTTTTGTAACGAGATTTTTTTCTAAATCTAGCAATGGAACACAATCAATTTCAATAAGGTGATCAAGCTAAGATAAATCAATCAACAATCATATGCAATTAAGCACAAGATAAATAATATTAACTAAAGGATAGGAAAATAAATCAAAACCTTATAAACTTACAAATCAAAGTTTCAATGTGTGAACAAACTCAAACGAATTAATTCTCCATAGTTGCTAAGAAAGTCTTTAGGCTAAAGTTCTACTTGATGCATAACAAAACTAAAAAGGTTTTAAACCTTAAATAGCTTCTAAGGAGAAACAAAATATCCGAAAATAAAAATAAGAAAAACCGAAAACACGAGGGGAATCCGGTCTAACTCGCCCTGCGATCGCGGGTCAACCAACAATCAGTATTCTTCACCACTTCTACCGCGATCGCGGAACAGGTCTCCGCTGTCGCGGCCTTCTTCAGAAACGCCCTATTAACCTTTGTAGCTCTTTTGCGGTCACGACTCTTCATTCACGGTTGCAGTTCTTGTGTAGAACGTAACGTTTTTTCAAATCTTCGTTCTTCAGGCTCTTAGATGTTTTCATGAAAATGCCATAATCTAGCCTAAAAGTCTCATAATTAAAGTATAAAAAAGTCCTAATTACAACATAAGAAATATAACATATCATTAGACTTAATTAAAAAATATTGGCACCCACATCACTTGAATCCTAATTCCGCTCTCGACCTTACTTATTATCTAGTGGTGCTGGGCCAATAATTGCATTCCAACACAAAATTTACACGTATTCCTTGATGTGATGAGGTTATATTTTAGTTATACCGGAAGCTTTTAATATTTACGGTCAAAGTAGGTATAGTAAAAGAAATGGAGAGCTCGTCATTAGAAACTATTAATAAATTATTTCATTCATCTTATATGTTACAACGGTAATCAATTTTAACGAGCATATTTTTCATTTGGGAGTAAATATAAGTTTGATAGAATGATTTAAGTATGCAACGTAATAAAATAAATTGTTAGATTGTGAAAAAAAAAATTTGAAGAATTTCTCGTGCTAATTAAAAAGCCCGGGAAAGGTGTCTCCATTTTGGCTAAACCTAGAGCTGCAAAGGCGCGCAGCTGAAACTGCTGATTATTTGAAAATTTTGCCTACTTCCCTATAACATCCAATCACAAGCCACCACGTAACCGATCCTCGCCACTCTCTTTCAACCAATCACAATGCAGCATCCTTTCTTATATAAACATAAGCCCTCCCAAAGCCTTTCCCTAACTCCACCGCCTCTTTCGACTTCTCAGCTCCTCTGTGTTTTTCGACTCGCTCCATCTTCGCAAATTCGACCGCGCTCGCTCCTCTAGGGTTAGGGTTTCTCCATCCCGATTCAAACATGAGCACCAAAGAAGGATCAACCAAAGGCGGCCGTGGCAAGGCGAAGTCATCGAAATCCGTCTCCAGATCTTCCAAAGCCGGTCTCCAGTTTCCCGTCGGAAGGATCGCTAGGTTTCTCAAGGCCGGCAAGTACGCAGAGCGTGTTGGCGCCGGCGCTCCGGTCTATCTCTCTGCCGTTCTTGAGTATCTCGCCGCTGAGGTAGCTTTTCACTCTTCCTTTTCTTCTCTATTGATCCTGTTCAAATTCGTCTGGGCTTGATCCTTCGCTTGCTAATTTGTTATGATTCTGTTCTAATTCGTGTCGGAATGATGCCTATTTCATGGTTTCATCCTTGCATGTGATTGAGGTCTTTAAGGATTAGGGCTAAAATTGGTTTAATTTCGATGCTATCAGGTTCTAGAACTGGCTGGGAATGCTGCTAGGGACAACAAGAAGACCAGGATTGTACCACGACACATTCAACTTGCTGTGAGGAACGATGAGGAGCTGAGCAAGTTGCTTGGGAATGTTACGATTGCTAATGGAGGTGTTCTTCCGAACATCCACCAGACGCTCTTGCCGAAGAAGGCTGGCCATGGAAAGGGGGATATCGGATCTGCTTCTCAAGAATTTTAGATGCGTTTTTATTTTGGTTCTCTACTTCCATTTGGTGTAAATCCGAGAAGGTTTGATGACAATTTTGTGGGTTCCTGGGGTGGCTTAAGGCTTGCTATGTACTTTTGCTGTTCACGAATATAATGAATCGATCCAGTTCCAGTTTCTTATATCAGAATTGTTAGGAGATTTATCTCTTTCTCGATTTAGGGTTTTTGCCTGTTTGATAATCTATTGCCTGATCAACTGCTGTTTTTCGTGAGTGCTTTTGGGTTTTCATGTCATCGGATAATGAATTTTTAATTTCCCCTCCAATTTGCGATGATGCTTGTGCAGTCTCAGATGTATTTCTACAGCACAAAGAAACAACTCTGGTTTTTGTTTGGTGAAATAGTTTTTATATGGCGTTGGAGATTCAAATCAGTATCGATCAAGAGCTCGTTAAGGATGTTTTGTTTAGGCTAAACGAAAGCAGCATTCTCTTTCTACTGTTTATCATCCAATTTTCTTCAAAGTGGTCTCTCTGCATCTGTTCATCTGTAGTGTTAGTGTTGTTGCTTAAAGGAGTCAGTTATAGTCGATCTTGAGCTCAGGGGTTACCTGTGTCCGGGACTTAATGCAAATGGAGCTCTCTACAGCGAATAGGAGGCTTCCAACCGGTGTCAGGTTCCATCCAACCGACGAGGAGCTGGTTATGCATGACCTTAAGAGAAAGGTTCATGGGCAGCCACTGGAACCCGGATTTGTAGCTGAAGTTGACATCTTTCAGTTTCACCCTGCGGATCTTCGAGACCTGGCTTGTTTTGGCAAGGAACTGATAAGACCCTGGTGTTCCATGAAGGTAAACCTGCGAAAGATGAAAGAACTGATTGGGTCATGTACGGATATAGAGTAGAAGAAATTGAATTGGCCGACAGAGGTGTCCCTGATGCAATTGTTTTGCGTAAGATATTCTAGAAAGTCAGCTTGGGGCCTAGTAGAAACGGAGAGCATAACGATGCACTGGTAACTGTTGCTGTGCAGGACCCAGGCGCTTCTGTTGTGATGAATGACTCGGTTTCTGGTAATGTAAGCGCTCTTGATGCTCCTGAGCAAGTTTATTCTGGTGCTGTATCGGTATCAGGAGTTCATCAAGCTCCTACTCCAACAAATGGTGTTGATGATCAAGCTGTGGATAAGATGCCCGATGCAATCCCAAAAACTGCCATCGATATGGCATCGGAATAAAAAGAGTGGTTTGTGATTGCTGTGAATTGATAATGTGCTCCAGTCGTTTTTGCTATTCTGATTCATAAGAACATGCATCTGAATGGGATTAGATGGTGGTCGCAATTCTTTTGCTGCTCTGCAAATTCCAATATATGTTACTATGTGAAGACATTATTGTTGATCTTTGTCTACAGTATTCTACCATATATTACCATGTAAAGCCATTATATGTTACAAGAACAGTTTGTGGAGATTTCAGTTCAAGCTATTCACATAGATTTTGGCAAAGAACCATAAGTCTTAAGAACACTGATGCAGAGATCAATTGTACATTTCGCCAAATAGCACCAGTCATATTAAGTTCAAGCTATTCACATGCATTTTGATATCTCATTTTTAACATGAGAATGACATCAATCAATATGTAGCCTAGAGCTTAGCCAAATGTGCGGGGTTTGATGCCTTTACTGCGCATATAAGTCAGAAACTGTGCAGGGAGCTCTTCCAAGAGTTTTTGTACGATTGAGATCTCGTCTCCTGCTGTACACAGCAAAACACCAAATAAAATCAACTTGAAAGTGATGTGGATCAAATTGAACTAGACAATAAATACACCAATTCAGAAACATCATCATGAAGTGCAATAACTCACCCTGAACATCACGCATGGGAACAAACTGTACAATGTCTCTTGTAGCAACCCGACCCGCTGAATTCTTTAGCTTGGGTCCAGTATCAGCATCAAGTACCTGCACAAAGGGCAGGATGAATTTCAGCTCCGGGGAGAAAGTTGTGTTCAGAATTCTGGATTGAGAATGTGAATTGCAGTACCTCCATCTGAGTAAAGTCTGCATTGCCCACTCCAATGATTAGGATCGACAAGGGTAAGTCAGACGCCTTGACCAAAGCATCCTTGGTTTCTTGAATATCAGTGAGCACTCCATCCTGAAGGAACCACCAATGTAGGGTGTCGACATGTCAACAAGCAGTGTCAAAACAAGCCAGCGTGAAGTGAAAACGATTTTGATATTCTGACTCACAGTTATGATCAGCAAGACAAAGTATTTGCTACTATTATGAAAAAGGGACTGGGCAGCAATTTCGGCAGCTCTATAAATCACATTGCTGAACAGCGTCGGTCCTGATAGTGCAACATTGTGCAGAGCATAAGAATAGGCAGCCATTATTCCTTCAACTCCTTCAACCTATACCGGGAAGGATAAAGTAAGGAAAGGCTACGAAAATGATAGTGATGTGCTCAAAAGTTAAATTTCACAAGATTATACACTTGTAGTGCATCAGACATCTTATTCAAAACCATAACATGCTAGATTTTATGAATGAGACAACTTTCGCAATGAAGTTAGTGGCTGTAAAGAGAATTTACTTCTGCAACATGAGGGCTTCCATTCAAGTTAAAGCAATGAGAGACGCTGCCATGAACCATTCCTCCAAAACCCCATGCATGAAACCGTCTATCTGAGTCATAAAATTGTATAACTTGACCCACGTCCAATATGGCCTGCAATTAAGCTTCAATATTAGCTCTCATGATAGCCATTTAGATGCCAAAAATTCCTCCACTAAGTATACCCAACATTTCAGAAATCAGAGGTTGCTTGTTATGATCATAGTTCATTTTTAACCAGAAACCAAAATCATTTATCTTTTACTTCTAATTTGTTTTGATGTGCAAGCAAATGAAGTCATATAACGTAGAGAAAATGAAGTAAAGAGAAAAATAAAGACCTCTTAATATATTATTCAATGCAGTAAAGAAAGCAAATTTCTGTAAAGCCCTGCTACCTGTTGATAAGCATTCAAGCGTCCTGATGGATCAACATAATGCAATGAGTTCGGATGCCTAGGGTTTCCATTTGACCCTGGAGAAAAAGATCACAAAGAAAAGACAAATACTGGATAAAGTTACATGTATATGAAAGAGATGTTCTCATAATGCGTCGAAACTGTATCTTGCGCACCTGTGAAATCGACAGCAACCATGAAGTTAAGCTCAAACCCACTAGAAATATACTCAAGAAAGCTGAACAATTGCATCTCAAGAAACGACTCCACAAAAATCTGACCCTTCAGAACCTAAATTTATTAATAATCATATCAATTTAGTTAACACTAATAAAAAAGAAAGAACTAAAAAGATCCCGTAATGGACTTGGGGCATGAACCTTTTCACGTCCCTTATGTGGCTTAACAAAATTAGCACCGGTCTTGTGCCTATGCATATTCTCCAGGTCTACCATAGACTTCTGAACTTTCCTGGTAAAAGAAAATATATTAGATAGCCGCCTCAACATTTACAGTCACATTACCAAATAACAATAACATGACAAAGATTAAGAATACGTATTATTACCCAATGAATTCATGATTGCCACTGCTTTCGTAATCAAAGCACTCAATAATCAACGGATTTTCCTGCAGCAACGTCATAGATATTAAGAATGACATTCATATACATAAAAGTAGGATCATATCACTAAGATGACTAACAACTAAAACAATGATATGTTTCGTACGTGCAGATGAAATGGACAAGTTTGTGTCACAAATTGTATCAATTAAGAAGACCAGTATGCTAATCTTGCCTTGCTTCCAAACTGCTGCGTAGTCAGAGTAATAGGCTTCCATGTTGGGTTTAAATTGTTCATCACAACTTCTGTACTGCATACTGGCAAAGCTTGTCCACTCTCAACAATCCTGGTAATTTTCAGAAATGGATCCTGAAACAAAAGGAAAAGGAATGACCCAATAAGAAGATTAAAAAATGAAGCTTATTTTTGTGATACATCTAAAACAAAATATTTCAGTTAGAACGTTGACTCCACATACACTTTTAGAGAAGAAATCTTTGTTGTCCAGACGAGTGCAGCGGAATTGGAGCTCTATAGCATTTCTTATTGAAACTGCCTCCTCTGCATGGACAGTTAATTTGCCAAAATTTCTGTCACGCCCGTTTCTGTCATGAAGTTTCATTGTCAAACTGCAATCTCGCTTAGTTACAATCTAGCATAGATTTAAAAAAAGGTAAATTAGATTAATCCATATTAGTTGATAAGACAAGATGCATGTCAAAGAAACCATATGACATTTCAAACGAACTCTTCGGTAGATCAATAATTCTGTTTTAGGTAACATGGAAACAATGTAGTGCAGCCGAAAAAAACATAGTTATTTTCTCCAAGGAGTAAAGTTTAGTGACTTTTGATATGAGAAGCATGTCTAGAGAAAAAAAGGAGCAGTACAGTTTAGTGTAATTATTACAAGACGCAGGGATTCAGTTTTTACTGGCTTTCCTTGGAAAAAGATGTACCTCTGACAAATTACAATTAGCCTCTCCGACAAAATCTTGATCATGCAAATTGATTGCCTGCACAGTATGATATACATAGAATGATATAATGAATAGGAAATAAATCAGAGAAAATCTTGCAGCATTTCGAAATGTCTCTTATATTCATTACGAATTTCCAAAGGAAAGAACGACAAGATAAGGAGCAGAAGATAGTACCTTCACAGGGAGGTTGTGATAGTTGGTGTCGATATCATACACATGAAATCTGAAAGTGAGAAGCAACATGCAAATATTCGAGTAAAAAAATCCTAGATATTAGGAAGGTTCCTTTTATGTTGGAGCTGATACCGTTGCCTATTAATAACTGGAAAGCTATGAGATGCTTACACTAATGGTTGCACCATCTCAAATTGGTAAGCAATTGGTATAGTTTTTGTCCAACAAGGATCCAAGCTATTTGTTACTATTTCCGTGCGGTCAATTTCTTCAAGTGTCCCGTTTCTTTTCTTCAGATACAACACAACCATTGGATCACTCTATAACAAATTAAACAGTGTTAGCATTATAATAAAAATATAAGAGCATATGTATGGATGAGTAGAAAAAACACTAAATTATATTATTTCCTCTGACAAATAATAAGTTTCAGGTCTAGTTCATAGAGACAAACTTATTGCTCTATCCTATGCATGATCATTACTTTTATCTCCTGCTCAAGTTTTTTTTATAGCTCATGACACACTTTACAAACCCTTTTTTCCTGAATGTATAAATGGCTGATATAACTCCAATGCTGTAAAATGGAGAAAGAAAAGTGAAATATGAAATATACATATCACTCCCCAATATAGAAGTTGGAAATGATAACCTATTCACAAACACTTAATCTGTTCAAGTAATTATGAAAAACTGCTCAAATAGGATAACTTTGATAAACAAAGTAATATAAGCGCGGCCATCTCTCCTACATAATCTTATGATTATGACCCAGAAACCGAGTGAATAGATATCAATGAAGGGCAAATACCTTTGACAAGATGTCCATGTCGCGGAGCTTCTGAGCTGATAATGACAACTGTGTGATAAGTCATATAGGGTCACTATGGATTCAAAAAAAATAAACATTCTATGTGTTATAGAAAAAGCAGAAAACATGAAGAGACTACGGTTGCTAAAACTGAAGTTACTATTGTAACTTTGTAAAGAGCCATCCGTGAACCAGCAAATGCTGCCACTTTGCAGGTTTGGAACAGACGAAAAATATGTATTCTAGGAAGAAGACAGAGACAGTGACTCCTCATGCTGGTATGCTTTCCCTTTTATCTTAAAATGAAACATCAGTTTAATTAAAACAAATCAATTTATACTTGCTTTCTTGCAAGCCCAGATTAGCTAGCCAAAACTAAATCCATTACATGTATACAGGGAATGCTGCTGCTGACATAAATGAACACAGTTGTCTTCAATTAAGTACAAATAACTCTTTTCATCCTAGTAGATCGCCAAAAAACAAAAATCAAGTGAATTTTATGAGAAAAGTTTCAATTGAACAACGTCAACAAGAGTAAATGCTATATCACCACAAAGTATTTGCATTCCCCGTACTTCAAAAACCATGTCAGCAAATAAAACTTGGTGAAAATTTTGAGCTTAAACGCAATTAAGGATGTGACACCAACGATGAAAAAAACATTGGGATGAAATTGGCAGCATGGACTCCACAAAGTAAGTATCATACTAATTCTTACCTTTTAAGGAACATTTTATGCATTTGATTTTTTTTGGGTCGAAATTTTATGCATTTCATGAAGAAATTACAGAAAAAAAAGGAAATAAATTTTATGCAATTAAATTCTCATATCGGTGGTTACAAGACTACAAGTGACCTTGACAAACAAAACATAAAATCCAGCTATTCTGAAATTCTTAAATGTCAAAGTGTCAAGTGGCGGATTCTCCAGTTTGCATAATTGAAATTGCAGCTGATGAGTATGATAGAATTTAGCGCAATTCTTCCTAGGAAATATAGCATAAACCGTGGACGATCAAACCCAGATCGATTGGCATTGAAAGAATTGGGGATTTTGGGCGGGTAGGGTAAAAGCAAGAAATTAGTCAACGCATCAAGAATCCAAAGTCTGTCGAAACTAAGATACATGAACAGGCAGATCAACAATGTGGGAATTGACAAAAGGATGAACCTGGAGTTGGGTAAAGAGGGGGTTGAGGCCGCGAGCTCTGTAGAAGAAATCGACGGCGTCATTGGCCCCGCCGCCGTCGCCGGAGGTTGTGGGGCCCTTCTTCATCCCTTTGCTTTGTTCAACCAAAATCCCTAATTGCAGAGCTCGGTCTCTTACTTTCCCTTTGTAAACCCCCATCCAAACAACATTGGAACCTTCTTTATATATCTGTAGGCCCCACTGGAATTTAAGAAATAAACAAAAATTACAGATCTGGCCTAGAAAACCCTCCCTCTCCAATTCCAATTCGCACACCTCGCTCGCTCTCTCCAATTCCAATTCCAATTCCAATTCGCAGAGCTCGCTCCTCCAAATCATTCTCAACCCTCAAATTTGTTTCGTTTGTGCGGGTAAGATGTCTGAATTTCTAAGATTTTCTTTTGTTATCTGATTTTCCTTTGTTATATCATGTCTCGAAAGCCATCTGATTACTCTAAATTGCAATCGCTAACTTGAGAGGCACTCAGGGTATTGAATTCTACAATGTTATCTGGAGATTCTCAAAGCATGATGAACGATTTGTTGACCTTTCTATTCCTGGTGTTGCACAAATTGTCTCACTTTGAGTTTATCTCTCTATATGTATACTCTTATTTCTCAATTGTTTTTGTGTCGCTTGGCTGATAAACGTTCGGACGTACTTACAGTTTACCATCTATCAGTAAACTTTGCCAAACAAAATTCGACCTTAACAGCTTCCAATCTGAGTGTATGACCACATTTCCCTAGCAATTCTGCCCTTAGTAGATCCTGAATAGTGCATGTTAGGCTTCTTGAAAAGAGGTGCTGATTTGTCTGCAGAATTGAGGTTGAAGAGGTCTAGAAATGGCAGACTACCACTTTGTGTACAAGGATGTGGAAGGAGCTTCTACACAGTGGGACGATATCCAACGAAAGCTGGGGAATCTCCCTCCCAAAGACCCAGCATTCAAGCCACCGGGGTTTGTTCCTGCAGAGGATCAAGACTCTAGGCCTAAAGACAGAGCATGGATCGACTCAAAAACCGAAGAGGAACTTGAAGACCTAGAGGATGATCTAGACGACAATCGCTTCATTGAAGAATACAGGTCTCATTCTGGTCTGTTGTTATCAATAGATTTAGCTGATACAGGCAATGGCTTTTTGAGAAGGAAAAACTTGATCCACAATTTAAAGAATTTTTTAAAAACTGAAACTGTGCGTGTCATTGGATGAACAGAAAGAAGAGAATGGAAGAGCTGAAGGAAGCTGCCAAAGTTGCAAGATTTGGATCTATTACACAGATTTCTGGGTCAGACTTTGTACGCGAAGTTTCTCAGGCTCCTCCGGAGATTTGGGTAGTGGTGATTCTCTACAAAGAAGGGTAATTTATACTAGCATTTCTTTTTCTTTTATTGTTGATTAAATTCCCAATCATAACTGTAATGGCTTCTATTCCTACATTGCATTGGAGTTTCACATGCACAAATGTTTTGGATTGTTCATGGTGATGAGCTCTAAAAGGTTCAAAGGATTGAAATCAAATAGTTTAATGCTGAAGGTGTTAGCAACAGTATAAGGATAGATTATTGGCTTTGTTTGTACATTTCTTGTTTCGTTGATCGGAGCTAGCAATAATATCTGCCATTATAACCCTTTATTGTTGACTGTATGGCTTGTGATATGGATTTACTGGTGTAGGTTTCCTGAATGTGACACGCTAATGGGGTGTTTGGAAGAGCTATCCAAGAGGTATCCCGCAACAAAATTTGTGAAGATAATATCTACTGATTGCATACCGAACTATCCAGATCAGAATCTCCCCACTTTATTGGTCTATAACAATGGCGCTGTGAAAGCAAATCATGTGGGATTGCATAGCTTCGGCAGGAGATGTACACCTGAAGGTAATTTTCATTTAATTGAACCTTTCCTTGCAATATAATGATATTGGTTGTTTGATGATGCATGTTGTGTTTGGTTCCTCATTCGCATTCTTAAGTTCAGGTTTTGAATTGCTGAAATGTGTAAATCTGTCACATGTGATTAGATATCGGTATCAACCGGCATTGTGGTTTGCTTTACTTGTTTGTATGCATCATTGTAGGTGTTGCGTTAGTGTTGTGTCAGTCGGATGCTGTGCTCAACGACGGACAAAGTGGTGGCTCTGATTCATCCAAAACATCTATTATTCATGGAGTCCAGAGAAGATTTATTGAGAGTTTAGTTACCCAGCATGAGGACAAAGATGATGACGGCTCTTCAAGTGACTAGAAGAGTACGCTCTGTTTTGTGGTGAATTACCAGTAATCACCTACCTTACTTGTCCTTTAATATTTGTATTGTGTGCGATGCTTTACGCTAAAACATGGCTGTTAATGTTTAGGATTTTCTTTCCTAGTTAGAACGGGATGTGTGGGGACCGTTTCAATTTAAAGATTTTTACCACATATCCTTTTCGTTTACATCATCATTCTGACTGCCCATTTCTCTATAGGATTAGCCGATTAGGATAGGTTCGAGCGAAAAACCGGTTCAGGAGGCAAATAAGCTTGTCGCTAGACTGTTGGATCAGAGCACGCGATCGTTAAATGAAAAGTTCATAAAATTTCGTAATTGGTCGATTTTTATACAAATGTGTACAGCTATGTAGTTGCGTAGTATGTGTAACACCCTGCCTCTCAAACAAGACATTAGTGAGTATTACTCGGTAGTAGACCCCATGAAATACGGTAATAGACCCAATGAAACATTGTCAAGCTAGTTTGGCAATAAAATATCCGGATTTTGCAATGCGGATATAGTGAGAAAATTATAGAAAACATTCAACTCGTATTATACAAAAAGACCTCAAATAAAATGTCATGAACTCAACTCATACAACAATATAACAATAACGACTCCCACAAACCCACTATTTCAAAGTTAAACAAATTTAGGAACAAGCGATATTGAAGTGACCAACAAAAATAACACCCGACTAGCTATGACACACGCATGTTTGCTCCGCACCAACATTCCATTGAGGCTCCAACATGACAACGTGATTATCTTGATTGAAAAATGGTTCCCCAGAGGATCAAGTGTTACTCTATCAAGTTAGACTATTAAGCAAAGTAATTACAAAACGTTTCAAAACAATTTAGTTCTAAGGTCAACAATCAAGTATACAAGCAAACACATAGCTCTAGTCTAATCCCATATCCAATTAGTCTATCCTACGAATTCACTTAGTAAGTCAGCCATTCATATTTAACTTCACAAACTACAACAAAATCTCACAAAATTAGTAATGATACACTCTAGCACATGATCAAACAAAATCAAACAAACCATCACGACATTCATGACGATCCCAAAACATATTGAATTCGCACACAAACTGGCAGCCTCTACTACTCATTTTCAACTGGTAGTCATGGACCGCTCATTTTTACTACCAATTCCTAGACAACTCATTTTCAAAATCCAATTTATAAAAACAATCATTCATAATACATGTTTGCTCACAACACAACAATCATGAAAATCATTTCAAAAACCAACCAAGAGTAGATCCCAAATCCGATCTTACAACTACAATCCCAACCCTAATAAGCTAGAATAGAACCGAGTAAGTACAAAATCAACTTATCTCGAAAATGGGGAGATTCTCTATGAACAAGGAAAGTCAATAGCCCGAAAGGTATGATTTTCTATATATTTTATAACGATAATTATTAAGGCGTGCAATCTCACATTTATAAGAATTAGTAACCCGAATAGAAACCCGAATCAATCCTTATTAGAGCATCTCCAACTACTTTTCCATTTTAGAGAACTGTAAAGATTTGAAGAATTTTAGCTTTTTTTTTACCCCAATAGCTTCCTCATCCCATTCTCCATTTTGAAGGAAGGAGAAAAATCAAATTCTTTCCCTAAATTTAGAGCATTCTCCAAATTGGATTTATACTTTTTTTCTTTTTTTGAAATAAAACAAAAGTGAAAATTAATAGCACAAAGTGGATTTACTTACAAATTGTCTTCCTCACCGATTACAAACCAAGTCCGGTACAATTGCCTTTCGCGCCGATTATTTTTATAATTTTTATTTCCTTATTATTCAAATAAAAGATAGTTGTTATTTAATTGGAGACATTGCATTTTTTCTATTATCTTATTAGTCAAATAACAATAATGTGTAATTCATAATTATTTGGATAACAACAGCAACAACAACATTTGTCCAGACAATCCCACAAATGTAGGATCTAGGAGGCCAAGATGGCAGTATTCCAAACCTAAATGGAATGCGACCGATACAACCTAAGAAAAACGCACTAAACCAACCCAACAAACTAAAACAATAAGCTTAATAGACTACAAAGAGAACTAAAACTAAAACTAATGCTCAAAGTAACAGAAAGTTTAAGAAAATTCATACTAGTTATCTAACACCATGACTTCATCCTCTAGCTTATGAAAGCCTGCTCTTCCAACCCGGCGACTAGCTATCCACCACCCCGGTTTTCTCCCTCCAATTCTTCCTACATTGAGCCCATTCCAAAGAAATCCCTAACAAGATGATATCTTGCTTAATGTTGTCCATCCAACTCTACTTTGGGCAAACTTTACCCCTCCGATAAACCCCTAACTTCAAACACTCACATACCTAACTGCAGTGTCTAGGCTCCGTCTCTAAACCTGACCAAACCAACGAAATCTCTCTTCTCAAAGTCATGATCACTAAGCTAGTCATCCAACTCTACTAGTTATCTAAGTACCTCTCCCACCGTTGCCGGATTTCTAAGCTTCATCCACTAGCACATTCCCATTTTCTTCTTTGATACATCGAACCCTATCCAAATCCGAACACATCATATCCTTTTCCTCCGCAAGCCTATACCAAACCCTCTTTCCTCCCTTCTTTTCAAGTGTTTTGTACCGGCTTTCATACACTTTCTCCTTTGCAATCGTCACTGCCTTCTTTGCTACTTTGTTATCTTGCAACCTCAACTCTTTGTCATGATCTATGCTCATCGACCAAGCTTTAAAAGCAAGCTGCTTGCTTCCAACCTCAACTCTTTGCCATGATCAGAAAATTAAAAGTGGATAGATTATCTTATTTTCACGTTTATGAGAGCCTAAGAGCATGTGCAATAGTGAGGAATGTACATCCTCTTAGCACTTTCTCTCCTCTAGGAGAATGTCCTTATTGATGTAGAAATTGTAAGAGGATCCTTTTTTTGAAGGATGAATGAAAGTAATCCTTCTTCTACCAAGGATTGCAAATTTTGGCTCTTGTGCCAAACTTTTACTTTTACCCATTTACCATGTGACACATGTTATCTACTACTATAACTATTTTCATTTATTTCATTATAATTTATAACTAGTTAAATTACTCCCAAAATTTTGGCTCTTGAGTCCAATTTTGCATCATTTCTACATGAATAATTTTTTCTCTATAAATTGAGTTCGATTTCCATCTCACTCTCTCACTATTCCATGGATAATTACACTCATCCTAACTTACACAATCATCCAAATTAGTTTAGTTTCCATCATTTCTTTTTCCTCATTTGCAATCCAATCTATATTATCACAAGTTGATTACAACTTTATTAACTACACTACATTAGTTTATTAAATATAGTTTGATTATTAGTAATTAATTTTGTGATACACTTGATTATATAAGCCCTTTTTATTACGGCACATCATGTGTCTGTATGGAAGCCACCCATGAATTATAACTAACGGGTCAACGGGTTACCTTGCATGCACTAATTATCTTAATGAAAAAATCTTTGTATATATAAGTAAGAAAATATTTAGCACCGTAAGTAATTTTTGGACAGGAAGAATTTTTATTTTATTTTTTTGGTTATGAACGAACTTATTTTTTTGGATTTGAACAAAGTTATTTTTTGGCTTAAACAAATTTACATCTTTAAAATAACTTGTATCATACAATCAAATATATCGGATTTTCCCATACGAAATCAGGCAAAAAGGGAGCATGTTTAAGAGATCAAAGATTTAGGCAAAACAAATTAATAGTTTCACGTCCAAACATCCAATAAAATCTTATTATCAAAGGTTGGCCCGCTCAAGAATTTCTTGTATAGCTTTTTCTTACTGTATATACTAAAAATTAACTTTTATATTTATATATTGTAATATTATATGTGGGCTCATCAAACTTAATTTTAGTACACGGGCCAACCTTTTAACCCAATTCTTCAAGACGATGCACAGATATTGGAAAATTTTGGTGGAGAATACAATGTGCATTTCAGTTCACGCAACTCTATCATGAAACATACTAAGTAGCTATGGTTCATAATCAGTCACAAAATTTTCCAAAATAGAGAATGAGGAAGATATATAAACCGATCTCTTTTCAACTTTAGCCAATTCTTCAAAATCCCTGTCAGAAAACGATAGAGGGAAAAAAACCAATCAAAGACTAGTAAACTCCCTCTATTATTCATTGCATACAATGGCAACCTGAAATATCCAGTAGCATTAAGGACCATATTGAGATACGAACAATCAATTTCTTGTTCATAACTTACTACATCTTTTGTAAGCATGAAATTGGTGGCAAAGGAATCAAAGCTTTGACCTTTTGACAGTTGACAGCCATGGGTTCAGAGATAAAGCGAATGATCACTCTTATAAAGTTAATAACTCTAGTCCATGTCTATAATGGATTAAGGAGAATCCCTCCATAGTTGAAATACAAAAACTTGAAACACAAAGTTGATCAAACAACCATCTAAATGAACAAATATGCAAATCTTTTAAAATTTTCTAAGGACCTAAGAATCGAGCTTTAGACATATGGTGACAATGAGGGAGACATCTCTAAGAATCGAGCTTCATGACATCTGGGGACGAAAACAGATCGATCACCCTCTTGTGAATCCGGAGCTCAAACCGATCCCATGTGTTGGTTCCTGTAACCAAAAGCCAAAACAATAACAATAAGTGCACCTAGCTTTTGTATCCACACTAAGTCAAATTGTTTTCTTTTACTCTATGCCCAAATCAGGCCATAAGCAAGGATACAGTCCTAGGTAGAAACCAATAATCAAATGGCCAACAAACAACAACTGATCTTCATTAATGTTACCTTCACCACAGGGAGCTTTCCTGGTGGTAATTTTGAGAACTTTGGTAGGAATTTGAACTGGTCCTTTGACCCTCAGCTGCTTGTCTTTCGCCCCTCGAATCAAATCAGCACAAACTGCATTGCAAATCAGTAGCCAAAATTACATTATCACAGAATGAAGTTAAAGACTTGAAATGATGATCATATAACCACTTGGCAAAGTTAATTCAAATTTTACAATCCAAGTTCAATTCTTTTTAGTTGTTTCCCCAGCTTAGATTGCAGAATTACACGAAATGAGCATTTTCTAATCAAAGGAAACGACTTTTCCTAATCATTATGTTATTTATGTACAGGAAAGATGATATATAAACCGATCATGGACTTACAACATCAAGAAGCTCCTGCATTGCCACTTCCTTGCTCACCGGCTTCTCGCTTCCTCGTCCACCTTCTGTATTGTAATTCCTATACGCCACCATTTCAATTCAATGTTATCCATTAATCCCTTACTAAGAAAAAGATGCGATTCAGAACTCAAAAGATTTAAGATTGTGAGATTAGGCAAGTGCATTACCATAGAGGAGCATAGTGAGTAAGGTCACTACGATTCGTGTTCCGACCCGCACGAAAGGCGTAACGATCTGCAGAGGTGGAAACACAGTTCTTAGTAGCAGGGCAGAATGCTAAAGATGGCGGATTCTTCTGCACTCCGATGTAATTCGGCTTTGTCCCACTACAACTTTCACCAACACTCGACTTGTCATTGGAATTCAATGAATATCAGAACAATTTCATCTACAAATCAAAAGCACAGTTCTTAGGGATTTAGGGATAGGGTTTCGAATAGTATCATACCTAAAATGGAATTGAGGCTCTCAAGGTCTGATTTCAAGCAATCGACGAACAAAGTGGAGATCCTGTTGAGTAGGAACCGGTAATCAGGTTCGAGATTGAAACGATCTAGGGCTTTCTTGGCCAAATTCGAGCATCGTTGCTCGCACAACTCTTTCGCCTTCTCTTTCATGATCGGAGCCTCATTGGAGATTGTCTTGGAATTCGAATTGGCTGCCCTCCGCCACCTTGACACATCTGTACCCCTGGCCGGAGTTCCTCGGTCGCTGGCGCCGACGATCTTTTGTTCTGAGCCCTGTTGTTGTTGTTGTTACTTCAATATGACGAAGATAGAAGTGGTGAGGCGGATCGAGGCCGACGGGGGCTGAGCGAAGCCAGCGGAGGGCGGAGCGAGGCCGACGTTGGCATAGCGAGGCCGGAGGGGGCGGAGCAAGGCCGACAGAAGAGAAGCGTGGCCGACGGGGGCGGATCTAAACCGACAGAGCAAGGTCTGCGGAGGGCAGAGCGAGGCCCTTGGAGGGTGGAGCTGACGGGGCGGAGCGAGGGTGACGGGGGCGGAGGGCGGTTCGATGCCGCTATGGAGAGAGGATAAGGAGGAGAGAGGATTTTCTGAAATCTAGAGAGAGGATGTGAAATTGGAAGGAAGGGGCGACTTTACCAATACAATTTTTGTGGAGTTAGGGCTGTAATGTATGTGGTTTTAATGCCTATTCAACTAAATACCAAATTAATTATAGAGCCATTACACTACAATAAAAGCAATTAAACATAGGAAGATGCTGTCAAACCCGTTACACTACAACAAAATAATAAGCTTTCTGTTACAAAACAATTAGTGGCAATTCATTCACGAGGTTGATTCACATGAAAACTCCTCTTAAGATACAAACTGTAAATAAATAATAACCGTAGAATCTACGGTTCAGATTGAAACAAGAAGATAAAGATGGAAATTGGGTTTAAAATAAATGCGGTAGTAATTTTGCAATTATGGGAACTTGAAGGGTAAAATAGTCTTTGGCTCGCAAAACAGAAAGAAGCGTGTTCGTTCACCACCAAACTCAAATATCCTCTTTCATGGCGATTTCCGCTCTGTAGAATTCCTCCTCAAATTTCAACAACTACGGCCTAAAGAAGTCGTTCCACGGCCGGATTGTGACGGTGAAGGTGTTCGAGGACAGCGTCCTAGTGAAGGAGATGCTCGAGACCAGCCCTGCACACGGCGCCGGCAGCGTGATGGTTGTCGACGGCAAGGGGAGCCTGCGATGGGCTCTGGTCAGCGGAAATCTCGGCCAGCTCGCATACGCTAACGGATGGGGCTGGATCGTTGTCAATGGATGATCAGAGATGTCGATGATATCAATGCTTGCGATATCGGAGTTAGGGCTTTGGCTACGCATCCGCTGAAGTCGAAAAAGAGGGGCGCCGGTGAGACGAGATTGCACGGGTCCAGAAGAGCGTCCACCAGATGAGCGAGTTGCTCGAGAGTTACCCGATTCAGGATCTAAAGAGCAAGGGCGTCGACGAGATAAAGGCCAGCTTAAGGCTGAAGTTCAGAGCTGTTTGTGCCAGCCTAGGGCTCAAATTGGAGTATGAGGGTACCCTAAAGCTTCTAATGTTGTCGACATTGGGTTTTCAAACAGGTAATTGGTGCTTAATTAATACTGAGTGAGATTGATTTCAGACATTAAGTACAAAATTCAGTAATCAGTAGATAAGATTGAGAGTTGCATCGACAATTTCAAAGCATTATTAACATGGACAATAGATAAGAGAAACAAAGTAGAATAGCTTATGATTTGATATGCTCATAGTCTAATTTGCTCATCATTTGAAAATCTCCAACTCCCAAGTCAGTATTGTGTTACTTGAGAGATGATGCAAACTATGTTCCATTTCAATTCTTGACAGGAAAAGGCCGATTTGGAGGACTCGTCGCGTGCTCGAGCCTTGTGAAGGCTTTGGTGGTTGGTTTCTCACTATGAACAGAACATCAAACACAATGCTGGCTGCACAAATAGGCTTCCTTTGATTTTTGTATATTGTTGAAAAATCATCAAGAACCTGCTTGATTAAACAGCTAGGAAGATGGTTTTGTTAGTTTGATGGTTGGAAACTTGATTTGGTTCAAGAGATTCTTGATGATGTACAAAAGTAAGATAGTCCAGCAAATTATTGCCACTTACAAAAGTAAAACAAGGAAGAAGTTAATTTATGTATTTCTCTTGAGCCTATCTCATTGGGAATATAATACAACGCTTGTAGCACAATTGAGAGTTGAGAGACCATACTTTGTCAAGAAATAAGAACACGTACAGTCTGTTCAAAGTCAAGTGGAAAAGAAGAAGTTGGCAGTTTCAACAATTTGATTGGAGGGAACGATTATTAACCTTGTCTAATAGTCTTACTCGTAATTAGTATTCAGTTGAACACAATAGAATGCATATAAGAGAACTAGCTTCTTGTCATTAAGTACAACTGATTATATCCCAACTACTCCGTAACACATATATACACTTCCTTTTACAATAATTCGCATATATAATTTTCCTTGATCGAATAATTAAGCGTGTATTATGATTGATAACAACAAATATATGGGTAGATTTACCCTTTTTTACTGAACCTCTTTCCTGAAATCAGTATTTTACTTCACACGTTCACATATTTTTCTATCGTATGTTCATGTATTTAAATACTATATTCACATATATTATACATTTGTTCACAAATAAATTATAGTAATGTTTCAGATTAAGTATATTCACATATTTGTCTTATTTGTTCATGTATTTTACTAAGATGTCCACATATTTGTTTCCTCTGTTCAAAAATGATGATTCTCTCTTCTTTATTTATTTATTTATTTTTGATGAACATTATTTGATCATCATATATGTTTTTTTTTATGTTCAGGGGAAAATATCGCTCCTCCACAAAACAGAAAAAGAAAATGAGGGAGGAGGTTGATAAAGGGAAGAAATCAATGGATATGCATTAGCTAGTAGAAGATGGGTAAAATATAAAGTTGATGTGATCTATAACGTAATAGGAAGTTAATGTAGAACTGACTACATATTTGATAGTGTTTTTATTTATATTTTAGACATGGAAAATATATTTTGCAAATAGTACACATTATGACTTTGATTATGTTCACGTATTTTGGATGTGCATTCACATATTTGTATATAATGTTCACATATTTTAGATGTGCGTTCACATATTTGAGTATCATGTTCACGTATTTTAGATGTACGTTCAAATATTGGAGTATAATGTTCACATATTTGAATATCATGTTCACGTATTTTAGGTGTACGTTCACATATGAAGTAGTTGTGTTCACGTATTTGAGTATCATGTTCGCGTATTTTAGATGTACGTTCACATATGAAGTAGTTGTGTTCACGTATTTTAGATGTACGTTCACGTATTTGAGATGTACGTTCACATATAAAGTAGTTGTGTTCACGTATTTGAGTATCACGTTCACGTATTTTAGTATAATGTTCATGTATTTGAGTATAATGTTCACATATTTGAGTATTATGTTCACGTATTTTAGATGTACGTTCACATATTTGAGTATAATGTTCACGTATTTTAGATGTACGTTCACGTATTTGAATATAACATTCATGTATCTGAGTATCATGTTCACGTATTTTAGATATAAGATGTATGTTCACATATAAAGTAGTTATGTTCATGCAAGCTCAATGAATCTTTCCAAAATTTCTTTTTAATTTTTTCTAGGAAAAATAAAATATTCTTATGGTAACTAGGAGATTTATTGTTTGCCCATTTTATAGTGCAAAGATATATCCTCAAAATTTGCAACAAATGACACGTTTGCAATATTGAACAAGTCTCCAGAATAACAAGTAAAAAAACCCACTGATATTCAACAATTCAAAGTCTCTTAGATATGCATTTCCGCCTTGTTTTGGTAAAAAGCTGCAACAACACCATTTCTTACATATGCATTTCCATTTTTTTATTCAACAATTCAAACCCACTGGTAACAAAACCCATTGAAGACGAGTATGTAGGTGAGCTGGAAAACCGCGCCGACCGAATTGACAGTGGCCACTAGTATGATCCCTGGGGATATCAGAGGCATCCCATACCATATAGGCAGATCAAGCAGTTGAGTAGGGAGTATATGTAGGGCAATCCAGAGAATTGTTCTGTGGATTTGCTTCTCACAATTCTTCTAAATGTTGGCCTGATAAATCAGCTGAGGAAACAACACAAGCAGACAATCAAATCCTTTTTTTTTGTTTCTTGTATAAAGACTTCACATAAGCAATTAGCATTGCAATCCTAAATAAGCAGACTTATAAGGGTGAAATGAAAAGAGCAAAGGCAAGAATATTCCCTGCAATCAACAAACAGAATCCAAGTATTACAAGGTATTATTGGAGAAGTTGTCAAGCCGCTGAAAATTGAAAAAGTATCCAAGTTGTGTACTGAATGAAAGCATTTCAAGATTCAAGTTAGGCAGAAGAACTAATCAATCTTAGAGAAAGAAACTCTGGGGTATCTGAAACCACAAGCAACAAACTAAAATCAGGTTTTAATTATCACTAGAGCTCACAATTACAGCTTCAACCTTGCATTAAATCGGGAAAAAAATCAGGCAAACACTACGATTAGGTCTACAAGAAAAGTTGTCGCTCGACTAGCAGAAAAATTCAGCCAAACACTGCGATTACGTACAATATACTGATGAAGGGGCTATTTCCCCAATTTCCGCATCTAGTCGCCGAAATCAGCAAATTAGGAAGCATTACGAACCTGAGTAGCGATGGTGTTGTTGAGATCGCAATTGAGGAGGGATGAGAAGAAGTCGTCGAGAGTAAGAACTTGTTGTTTGGCGAAAATGCTGCCGAGATGTCTTCTCCAAGCCATAGCCATCGAACTCCCAATCATCAAGCTCCCAATTGAGAGGTTGAGCGGTCGGCGAAAGAGCCGTGAACTCAAAGATGGCTGACATTAGGGAGAATCCAGTCCGGTGTTAGGGTTTGGGATCGACCAATTGACGTCGACGGCGGACGGAGTCTGGAACAAAGGGAGGACGGGGAGGCGGTGATGGCGGCCGAAGAGGGGGTTGGCGGAGTGATGTGGCGGTCGAATGGGGCGCGGAGGGCGGCAGAATCGGAGGAGGTCGGCATCATAGGCGGTGACGTCGCAGACATCGCAAATACACACGTGCTTGTGGAGAAGGTCGGCATCGTAGGCTGTGGAGAGGAAGGCGGAGTGGAGCGGCAGGATTGCCAGCGAGAGACGAGAAGACATCAAAAGGAAAAGGGGAAGAGGAGTAGGAAGAGAAGCGAGCGAAGAAGACGAGTGGACAATGACGATTTTACCCACGTTTGCTTAAAAATTAAAAAGGGAAGATCTTTTAATCCTAGCCGTTCATGTACGCAATCTGATGGCTGGTATTTATTTTTAGTTTTTAGGATATGGAGAGTTTTTATTTGAACCACCTCCTTAATGCAATTTACTACATTAAATTAAGAGCTTGATTCACATGAAAATCACTCTTAAGATAAAAACTGTAAACAAATAATAACCGTTAGATTCGAAGAATCTACGGTTGAGATTGAAATAAGAAGCTAAGGAGGAAAGTGGGGTTTAAAAAAAAACGGTGGCAATTTTGTAATTACAGGAAATTTTAATGGCACAATCGTCTTTGGTGTTCAAAACACAAGGACGAGTGTTCGTTCTTCCTCCCGTGTTCCTGGTTCTCTAAATCGTTCCTCCGATCTTCGCAATGTCGGAAACCTGCACAATGGAGTCGTCCACCGTTGAGAAAGCCGACGGCGTGAGCCTTAGCGCTCGGGTTTAGGGACAGGAAGAGTGAAAGATGCTGTTTAATTTTACCACATGTCGAAGAGGAAGCTGTCTTTCCCGGCGACGGTTGAGGGCGGGAATTCGGAGACGAAGGATCATCAAAATCAAAGAAGGGCAATAGAATTAGGGGACGAGAGCCAGGTGATCTACTTCCCCAAATTCCCCAACTTCGAGGATTCATGGAAATGGTTGGATTACTTGAATCGTGAAATCCCCTGGACCCGATCCACCATTCGTGTCTTCGGCCGCTCCTGCCTTCAGGTTTCCTCCTCTTCCCCAATCCATACCTTTCTTCCTTCCGTTGTTGTTATTTTTAGGGTTTACGTACCTGCAATCTATTGGCTTCCGTCGTACCCGGTTCCAGAAGGTCAAATTTTGAGTTGTTGGCTGGAATATGCAGATTGGGGCTTTTGGTTTTTGAAATCAGTGTTGGGTTGTCTTTCTAGCTTGTAGGGACCTTGAATTATCAGCTTCATGGGGTTCTACCGCTTATATGAGTTTGAGGGGATAATGGAGGTGGGTCTGCCTAGTACAAGTTGAAATTTTAGGCCATGTAGGAACCATACTTTACATGCTGAAGCTTTACTCTCACTGATTGAGATTTGAGATTGATATACCTTGGTAATTATGATTGACTACATGATTAGTGAACAAACCTGTTTGAGCAACATATTCATGATCTCACTTATACCATAATTGAGGATATGTCACTCTCAGTGTGTGTTTCTTGGTGGTGCACCTGGGTTCTTACTTGTATTAGCATTGATGTCTACCAAACTATGGCTTTTAGGTTCCATATGATCGAGCCACTTTTCTGCAATGTACAGTCTAATAAGGGTATGTATGCTTATTGCTTAGCACATGTGAAATTTGTAACTGTGCAGCCTCGAGATACATGTAATGTGGCAACTCCAGGATTACATGAACTCGTTTACAACGGATATCAGCCCCGTGCGTATTTCTGGGATGATTTCAGCATTAGGTAGGGTGGAAACTCATATGTTTAAAGGAGTTGGCCACTTTCAAATGGAAGGACCTGCATTTGATGCTCAAATGGTGGGTCTATTTGTGGGTTTTATCCGATCATTGTAATACTACTACTAAATTAACAAAATTGTGTTGTCCATGTATCATTGTAATTGTATGAACACCTTATATGCATAGTTTGGTATTTGATCAAGAGATTTATATATATCGATGGATACAATGTTCAATAATTGAACTAGCTATGTAATTTACTAGTGACTAGATAAACGTTCGTACCAAAAAAAAAATAGTAATATTCCTTGATCACATTTAAGCATGTTGAAAAACTTACTTAGGTTTTTGGGCAACAAAAATATATACGAAGTACTTTTTTTAGTATTACTTACATTTTTTATTAAAAAAGTTCTACAATTTTTCTAAAAAAATTTAAATTGACTAGTAAGTTCATTTAGAACTGATTATATATTTGATGGTGTTTTTTGACTTATATTTTAGACATGGAAACAATATTTTGTAAATAGTTAGGGTTCACATTATGACTTTGAGTATGTTCACGTATTTTAGATGTACGTTCACATATTTGAGTATAATGTTCACGTATTTTAGATGTGCGCGCATTCACATATTTGAGTATAATGTTCACGTATTTTAGATGTACGTTCACATATTCTAGTATCATGTTCACGTATTTTAGATGTGCGCGTGTTCACATATTTGAGTATAATGTTCACGTATTTGGATGTACGTTCACATATTTGAGTATCATGTTCACGTATTTGAGTATCATGTTCACGTGTTTTAGATGTGCGCGCATTCACATATTTGAGTATAATGTTCATGTATTTTAGATGTAGGTTCACATATTTGAGTATCATGTTCACATATTTGAGTATCATGTTCACGTATTTGAGTATCATGTTCACGTATTTTAGAGGAACATATATTTGAGTATAATGTTCACGTATTTTAGATGTACGTTCCCATATTTGAGTATAATGTTCACATATTTGTGTATAATGTTCATGTATTTAGATGTGTATTCACATATGAAGTAGTTGTGCTCACGTAATTTAGAAGTATGTTCATATTAATGCTTTCAAAATCCTGCACACATATATGTACAACTTTCGAATTTGCACAATTATAAAGCATATTCACATATTTAAGTATTGTGTTCACGTATTTTAGATGAATGTCCACATATGAAATAATTGTGTTCATGTATTTGAGTATCATGTTCACATATTTTATATATACGTTCACATATTTTTTATGTACGTTCACATATTTTAGATATATGTTCACATATTTTATATGTGTGCTTTCAAATTCTTACACATATATGTAAAGCTTTCGAATTTGCACAATTATAAAGCATGATCTCTCTATATATAAAGCATGATATCTCTATATTTCTAAAACTATAAAAGGACAAGTTGAGCTTAGTTGAAACAAATGCAGCTTCGCTACATTTGTAAGATAATTCGATGGAGATAGCAACTAGAGATAGAGAAAAAGGAAGATTATTAAATTTCTAATGCATTCAAGTTCATGCATTATATGAAGCATAAATAAGCATAAATAAGTTTATTATGTCTGTTTTCATGTTCACGTTTTTCCTTTGGTTGTTCACATATATGATAAGGTTGTTCACATATTTTATGTGGTGGTCCACATATTAGTAAAGATGGTACATGAATGCAGAAACGGTGTATTTTATGAGGTTGTTCACGTATATTATGGCGTGGTTCACATATTAGTAAAGATGGTACATGATTGAAAAAACAATGTATTATATCTTTTTTCATGTTCACGTTTTTCCTTTGGGTGTTCACATAATTGATATGATTGTTCACATATTTTATATCGTGACTCACGTATGTTAACTCAAATAATAAAATGTTAATTCAAAAACTTTGGTTAAATGAAGAAATGCAAACAACCATAAATCCAAACTCCAAAGCATATCCAAATAACTATTTTACTTATAGGTAACAACGGAACTCGTTCTTTACAAATAGACTGATATATGCATTCCTCCTCTTAGGCAGATTAACAAGCAGCCTTTGTTAGACTTTCATACTCGTTCTTTACAAAAAATGCAAGGCATTCCTATCTAACCTTGTCCTTATTGAAGGTCTTTTCCTTTCCTACATAAGGGTAATCTTCCTCGGTGTCAATCCATGGCTCTCAACGAAAAACTGGTACGCGTAGTCCATGAGCCCGCCTCCACGCCCGCTATTGTACGACCGATCACAATCAATCAGCACCTGCTCAGAGGGGCTCACAAGAGAGCCAGTTACGATCTTGTTGATGCCTTCTATCGCCCTAGTTGCAGAAAATAACCAACAAGCACCTATAAAGGGAGAAAACCATTCTTTACTTCACCATGATAGCTTTAACCAAGTCATCCAGTTTTGCTCACTGATTTTCTGATGTACCAAACAGCCTCCATCATCTACCAAATCACTACACTCCTTGGTTAATTATAAATAAACTCACTAGCTAGCCTACTACGCTCAATTATATATACAATTAATTACCTACTCAATTTACTAAGGCACACTACTTGCTGATTAAAACTTTAGCTTGCACCTAGCACTATACCTTTCTTTCTTCTACTGCACAACTCACCAACAGACTACGCAAATAGCTCAATAGCTTGAAATGCTAATTAATTAGGGTCAACTCACCTGATGCCTAATTAGTTACGAAGAACCCCTGACCTCTTGTCCAATCAACTCTAATCCAACTCTAAACCCGCCTAATCATCATCATCGTTAAAAAATTTCATTCCAAACCTGTAAACACCCCCCCCCCACACACACACACACACGACTTGCAATTATAGCCACCAAAGGGTTTAGGGTTTAGAACCCCCCAACTTCAGACTACCCGAACCCGGCAGTCCCGACGCTAAGGAACAAGGAGGACGGTTCGCTCTACGAAGACTTACCGTCTTGGTACGATGAGGACGACGTCGACATGAACATGAACGGATTCATACAACTCCAAAACCTAATCCTAGTACTTTGACCTCAAATGAAAATTCCATACTAAAGACATTAACAGCTTGTGAGCATTATAGCTAGTACCTGAATTGGAAGAACATCTATATCAGCCCTCAGAGCAACAAAAGGGGGTTTCCCTGTCCCAATAAACCCTACAACACCAGTTTCAGCAACTGGATACTTGTAAGAAACTCTTAATTCGTCAAGCTCTGCTTTGATAAGCTTACTGGTCTCAAATTGAAATGGCTAATCAACCTGTTCAAGACAAGTAGTCTTCTTTATTCTTGAATTAGGAAGGCCACAGGGCATCCAAATTCACACAATAGATAACTCTAGATGGAGAAAATAGCTGCAATTAATAGTAAACACCCAAATAGAGCAGGACCACCCTGATCAAACGGATAAATATAAGAACAGAAACTAAAGAATCTTGTTGCATCACACAAAGGCACAAACCATACATACAAGTCCATAGACCATATTTTCTGGTCTAAAACAACTTATACCACTTATTCAAAGCACAATTGCGAAATGCACAGCCAGAGCGCATGAGATAAAACACAATCCTCACCGAAACCAAGCCAAACACTAACCAGATTATTAGTAGTTGAGTTTTAGATGAAGAAATAGCAAGGAAAAGGAAAACAAAAAACAACCAAAGCTTTCCTGTAGAAAAAACGTGAAACATACCATCTCATTCCTGAACGTGTTCTTGTACTACTCCGTCTTCCTCAATCTAATCCAACAACCTCGAGCAACCAGGAAACCCTAGATCACGATATCCACATTCCGCGAAAGCAAAGCGGTCGATGGAAGCCACATTCTCTTCAAAAGCCCGAAACAATCTGTGATAGCGACAGAGATCCGAAACTAAAGTATCCGGAAACCGCCTCGACAACACGAATCAACAGAAGGCCACGCGAGTGGAAAAAGGAAGGAATTCGATCCTGTTCCCAAAAAAGTCGAAGGCAATGGTCCCTTCCGGAAGCGCACAAAGAGCGGTATTCCGGTGAGCAGGAGGTTTCTCGCCGAACGGACGAAAGAGAGGAATGGGAAGGAAGAGAGAAGAAAGAAGGAGATGGACGCGTGCTGACCGCTGGGTCAAAATAAAATTCCCATATTGCCCCCGTGTCTTTAAAGGTTAAAACGAGAAAAGCTTCCAATCACGACATCCTATTCGTTTTTAGTTTGTAGGATAGCGTGGATTTTCATTTGAACCGGATCCTTCATTCACACTCCAATAACACCACCCCTTAATAGCAGACGTTACAACGCTGGCATTCAATCACATACGATTCCATACACCGAAAACTATAGGTTTAGTGTATAAAATGCGGGTCATTAATTGCTCTAAAAACCTTACTTTATAGGTTTATAGATATAGATAGATAGATAGATAGTATTGATTATCGCATTATCTATTACTACTAAAGATACACTTCACATACCATTACGTTGCCTACTTTAATCCGATTCTAGACAATGAGATCTCCATGCTTTAAGTAGTATACGTATAAACAAATTGCAATTCACAAATTTTCATTGACCACTTGCATTACAAACTGAAGAGAGTAGAGCAAATGATAGGCATTGTACTGTTGGAATCGAACCCTCGGTTATTGGTGAAAGAATCATACTTCTTGATACAGATTTGTTTTTTTAATAAGGAAAGGTGTTAGGGTCGCCACAAGTATTACTTGGGCTCGCCTAGAGCATCCACAATGAATGAGAACTGATTACTAACCAGCTCTAAAGAAATAAGGGCAAACCGCCGCCCTGGAGTCTCGAATCCGAGACCTCATAGTACACATGTTTTGCAATATTTCGGATAGGAAAATCCGATTTATTTGATTTACTCAAATCCACAAAAAAAGGTAAAATTTCTTCCTGTTTGAAAATTACTTATGGTGCTAAATATTTTCTTACTTATACAAACAAAGATTTTTTTCATTAAAATAATTATTACATGCAAGGTAACCTGTTCACTATAGTTTCCGGGTGGCTTCCATACAGACACATGATGTGCCGTAATAAAAAAGGCTTAGGACGCACTATAACTCTATCAAATACGTTTCTACATAAAAATCAAGTTGTAGTCACGGGCCGGAAAACTAATGATATATATATTAATGTTATTTTTGGTCAATGATATATATATATATATATTAATGTTGCCTATCACCTTGCAAGTTTAATTGAAAGTACAAAGTGCATGTGTAGCACTAGCCACTAGCTAGGGTAGTAGGGTTACACAAGTTTTTTTTTTTTTTTAATAACTTTAAGCGGAGGCTTTGAAGATTTGAAGTTGAGTGATAGCGAGTAGTACATATATGATACGGAGTATATTAGAAAAAAATGAAAAAAATATAAGCCATTTTTAAGCAACTTTCCATTTACAACATCCAAAATTTGAAAAATCAAATCAAACACGAGATCTTATTATTATATCTCTTAGAGCAAGAATTGTACAGACCAAAAATAAGGCTCATACAATAATTATACATATTACTACGGTTTATAAATTTCTTTGTAATCCTGTCACTTTGAGGTAACAAATACAAGGTATGATAATAGAAATTGTTATGCTCAAGAGTGAGCCGGTTAATGACAGGATAAACTCAAAATAAGGGAGTGAGACTGCTCTTAATTATTGGAGTGCTCACTACAACCATTTCTCTTATGTCTATTCTTAACAACCAGATTTTGGATGTAAGATGTTGTAGTCTATCCTCTAAGCTATTTGCAATTGGTGTTATTACCAAAACAAATTTGGTTAGAGGTGTAATTAGATTAGCATAAACTACAATTTGAGTAGTTATGCATTTGACGGGCAAGTTCAGGTTATTTGAGACCTTAAATCTTTGCCGTACGTTATATATATAGCTTATAATTGCCATTGTTGCATAGAAGGTGCTTAAAGCAAAGCATATCATTAGCACCTGCATGCAACAAGCCAAACCTGTTCATTGGGTTGTGCAAAGAGCTCAATGGAACAGGGCCCCCATATTTTAAGGGACTCTAACTTTTTAATAATATATATATTTAAAAGTATATCATATATAGGAGTGTTGATTAGTAGTATAGATGGTTTTGGAGTTTATTAAATGTATCGGAGGTGTAACACCTAGTCTTCCTGACAAGGCGTTACTCAGTAGTAGACCTCACGAGGCACTACCAAGCTAGTTTGACAACTGAACAACTGGATCTTGCAACGCGGGCACGGCGAGAAAACAAGAAAACATCCAACTTGTGTAATAAAAGAAATACAACTTATAGTTTTTCAACCCAAGATGTCATGAAGCAACCCCAAGAACAACACCGGAACCCATACTAACCACTACTCTACTAACAAGAACTCATAACCTACAAACCACACAAACATATGCTCGCTTAACAATATATCCGAAATAACACATTAAGATCTAGTAGAGGACACAACACCCCAAAGCTATCTACTGTGACACGCCACTGCACTGCACCACCATTTCGTCGAGCTCGGTCACGACAACCTGAATACCTGGAATAATAAAAATAGTTCCCCGAAGGGTCAATCCTATCCTATCAAGTCAGAACCAACACGGCAACTACAAGACGTTTCAAAAACACTTTTCTAAGGTCAGCAATCAAGTGTCCACAAACACACACATAACTCTAATCCATCGCTAAATTCAGTTAGTCACACAATCATTTCCAAGTCCATATCCAAGCAATTAAACCATTACTCCCACGCTTACAAATTCACACATCCACACACACATTCACAATTTCACACATTCACACACCGCAGCACACCCCGTGCAGATAATGCAACTCTGCCTCCACCGTCGCACTATCATCCAACGCTTTTCCCACCTAGTGTTTTGAGTGTCGGAGGCAGGCCCTCCCACTCCTTATCCTTTATTGTCTTCCAACCCCTGGTCAAGCCTCCTCGGGAGCACTTGCCAAAAACACAGATAAATTTTTGGTTTTGAAAGTGGCTCGTCCGCCCAACGATCCCACGTCTAGACATCACTTCTTCACCGATTGTCTACACATATGGGTGTGTCGGTACGAAAGCCCATAGAGAAATTCATTTGAAACTTTATTCAATGAAAACACTTTAAAACCGATTTTCCCACATTATCACACGCATAAAATATTCGATAAAAGATTCCAAGACATTTTACAGATACCGCATCCAAAAACTTTTTAAAGATCGATCGGGACTAGTTCCCAAAACTAATCTCATAACTACCACGCAAATCCTAACAGGCTAGAACAGAACTGAGCAAGTCGAAAATCGACTTACTTGGAAAGCGGATTATCAATAACAAGTTCCTAAAGAATCGATGGGGCGAATTTCTGGATTCCTGGATAAGAGTTAAAGCGAAAATTAACACCTCCACAAAAGCCCAAAACTACTTAAAGACCCGAACTTCCGACCCTCGACTTAAAGCAACACTACCTACTCGAAATGCACGAGCTCACAAGTTGACCCGCTCGAAACAGTACCAACTCCAACTTTAATTATACAAAACCTTTAGACTTTTATATTCCTAAATATACAACTAATTAAGTAGCTGATCGGCTAATTAAATACATACCCACCACCACGATTAGAAATTCCACAACACTCCTTGGCTATTACCATATACTCCCTCTGTTTTTATGAAATTGTCCAAAAAGCAAATAAGCACTGTTTTTTATGCACATCAAATCAGTTCAATAAAGCATGAAGTTTCAGACTTTCTTCTTCTTCTCTCCAAACAATTGTAGAGTAAAGTTTTTTTTCTTTTTCCCGTTTTGTCCGTTCTCTTCTACAGGTGTGCTATACCCAAAATTTTGCCACGGCCAAATGGGGTCTTCCACCCCTTAAAATGAAGCTAAAAAAAATTGGTGTTAAATGTATGTTAGATTTGAACGGGAAAAAAAAAAATTAGCTTCAAATTTGATTTTAATGATGAAATTTTAATGATTTGGTGTTGTTAAAGTGTAAGAGAGGTAATGATGGAGATGAGAAAGAAGAAGAAAGAGAGTGTAAAAGTAGGTAAAAAGAGTAGTTTAAAGGGGTAATATTGTAAATTTGATGTGATATAAATGGAAAGAGTATAAAGGTGGACAATCTTAACGAAACACCCAAAATGGAAAGACGGACAACGGAGACGGAGGGAGTATATTGTTAATTCCTTTTTCTTTGTACGTACGCAGTCCACTCCAATTAGCTTAAAAGTTTAAACCCACTCTTAATTTCCTTCTAACTTCACCCTCACCCACTTTTCCTTTACGCACTTCTTCCATTCTTGATCCAACTCCTCTTTGTTTCCATTCAACAAAATCAAGAATACGTATGTACATATTATTTTCCAATCAACAGCAAGCACCAACCCCTCCTACTTCGATCGACCACTCATATCCCTTGCTCTTCCTCACCCTCTACCCATCACCGGACCAATCAGAACCAGACGCTCACCACCGGCGAACGACCGGCCGCCCCTCACGACCCACTCGATGCACTTGTGCCCAAAACCAAGAAAGAAGACTAGGGAAAGGAACCGAAGTTACCGACAACGGGGCGACGATGAACACAGTACGTGCCCGACGAACTAACGAGAAGCAAATAACGAAGAAGAACGGCGAGGAAGGCTTCGGTGGCGGCGAACGGAACAACAAGGTTGGTTTTTGGACGACAGTCGAGCGAGAGTTGGTGGCATGCTAGATGATGGACGCTTAGCTCTGAAGAGGGATGAGGTTGGATCGACTTTGATTTCCTTCAAGCATACATATCTCCCCGTACATGTATATATTTTTCCTGATCGATGCTCATACATATCTCCTCAATACTTTCATTTGCAGAAAACTAGTTTAAGTCGGCGGTACAAGTCGGCACGTACAATATCTTTGGAAAATTCCAGTTTCCATCCTATATTTCTCTTTATTATAAATCTTACCCAGAAACTATAATTAATTAACTTTATCCCTAAAAATTTCCCACTTAGCTGAGTAGAACGACTCGGATTAACTTACGGGTCCAGAAACGAAACCGGATAGAATTGAATATTACAGGAGGTTTGGTGGGAGTTCGCTTCTTTTAATTTATCAATGTTAAATCCAATATAGTTTTTTGGTCAATAAGTCCAAATGTTAATTCACTCTGATAGGTTTTAGACCCATGACTTTATTATTCCCAACATGCGCCTCTCCGCTTCCTCCAAGTTGAAATTGAACCATATATAATTAAATACTATCTAAATAAACTTGTAATAGCTCTATACTTATTTTGAAAAAAGTTACTCATTTTTATTTGTACAATCTAGTACGGAGTACATTTTATATATTTTCCCTTTTTTTTGCAAGTTATCTTTAGAAAAATTTCCAACGACTATATTACTCACTAGTAATAAAACTTTATGCTTCAACAAATTTACTAATGATAACATTTTATTGAGCAAAATTTTTACATAGGGCTCACACAAACCATTGGACGGTCCTGCAACAAGCCAACAAGATTTATTGAACATGGAAATCGATCACATATCTAGCAGCTTAATATATTAGATTGCGATAAAAGAAGAAAAGTAAAGATTTATTGAAAGGATGGTTGTGCGTACATACCTTTTTGAAGTGTTTCTTATTTTTCATTGAAAGGCAAAGAGTAGGGAAAACTCCATGCCCGCCGAAGGAAAAGACAAACATGCTTATAGAAGTAGGCACGCCCGCCAAGTGCAAAACCCTTGCCTTTGGATGGATGATGCCTGCACCCTCAAACAGGCCAGTCTAAACAACTGAAAGGATGAGAAGAAGAGAGACGAAGACGCCTCCCATCGAGACGTACACCAACATCCCTAGGCTTCTGAGCCAGGTCGTTGGCAATACGATGAGAGCAGTGAGGACTATGAATCCTATTCTAGCTCCTCCTATCTTAATGCCGAGCCCACATGGAAATAGATGGGCTAGGTTGTCTCCTTCTAGAATAAGGAACTCTACCGCGACGAGGTATAGTTCGAGATAGAATAGAATTGAGATAACAGAACTTCCCGCTGTCCCGAAGAAAACTAGACCTACGTCTGTGTAGGATCGGATTTGTGGTTCGGATACCACAATCCGGTTTAAAATCAACGCCGTATAGTAGTAGCTCTCTACTATTATCGTGAAGAGCCCTAAACCGAGCCAACCGCCTTGCGAAAGTGCATAGCCTACCGATAGTATGCCGACACCTGAAACGTGAGAAAGCAAATGCAAGATGATTAGTCGGAGAGCAAAGTCCAAGGATTTAAGTACGTATGAAAATATATAGTGCATATCCATACCGATGATATTGTTGACGGTGTTGAAACGGGTTTTGTAGAACCCAGTGCCATTATGATCTGCTAACTCAACTTCCGAGTCATGCGCTGAGGTTGAGTGGCTTGGCTGTGAGGTTGTAGCTGGTTGTGCCGAAGTGGAGTACTCTAGTTGTTGAGGTGATGATGGTTGACTCTTAAAGGTTGAATGCTCCATTATGTTCAAGATTTTTCTTCAATAAGATCTCGTGTTTGAATTTTTTTTCAACTTTTTGATGTTGATGTTGCTTAAATATGGCTCAAGTCTATCATCTAATATATGTACTACTCCGTATCACTCAATTGGAGGGAACACTACCTAATAGTTGAACTTAGCTTTAGTTTATAATAAATTTTCTTTATGGAGTTTGTATTTAAATAAAAAAATTGCGTATTATTTTCTATCTAATATTTATGGATAGATTAAATCTAAATCATAAGGTATAAATAGGAGGAGGGGTAAAATTGCTACGGAAGCATCCTTTCATGTAGGGTTGGTTTTGATTCTCTTAATGCCTAGCATGACCATTGTCGTGGATGTCTAAAACATATCCCTACAATGGATGTGCACTTAAGGATAGCTGTGCCCGAATGATGGTGGCCGTTCAGTTCATAACATATTTGTCACATACTCGTATGCAAGGGTGAGTAGGAAGACGCATACAAGATCAAATGCATGCATTTGATCTTGTATGCGTCTTCCTACAAGATCAAATATGATGGTGGCCGTTCAGTTCCTACAAGATCAAATGCATACTGGCCCGGCCAGTATGCATTTGATCTTGTATGCGTCTTCCTACAAGATCAAATATGATGGTGGCCGTTCAGTTCCTACAAGATCAAATATGATGGTGTCCGTTCAGTTCCTACAAGATCAAATGGGTGGGTGGTCCTATCTCAAAAACCGATCTAGGTGTAATCAATATTTGTTTGTTTGTAGAATGGGTTCTTCTATGATATTCATAATTCATTCCATGGTTTTGGTACATTTTGGAACACGTATACATTGTGTAAACTACTATGCTTCATGTACTTATATCATGATAAGTCGGTGTAAACTAGCGATAGATCAACATTTAATTCTTCTCAAGGGTGTTCAACGGGTCGGGTCGCTGTGGGTGATTCGGCTAAAGTCGTTGTGCCAAAATCAAAGATAAAACTCAAACATGCAAACAAAAAGTATAGTAAGCAAGTACAGGGTCGAACCTAAAGGAATCAGTTTCTAATCAGATTTTAGTGGTTTTCATGCAAGTAATCAAAGGGGGTTTTTGAGAGTTGTTTCAATCAAAGTTATCAAGTAGAGTTCATTCAATCAATTCCACTTTATTAATCCGTTGATCATGAATTCATCCACTTCTTTATATGCCTAGGTCAATTCCAATCTTTATCTTGATTATTCGCTAGTCCACGGTCCTAGCAAAACTATGATATGAACAAGGACGCTTAGTTTAAATCATGCAATACACCCAAGGATATTAGGAAATTAAATCATGCAATCAAGATACGAGTCTCATGCACAATTAAACCATTGAATACTCTTCCCTAAACTAGTCCACGGTCCTAGAATAGAGTTGTTTCGAGAAATAGGAAAGATGCATAGACAATAACCAATCCTAAATCAAACAATAGATCTAAATCAATCAAACAAGTTGATCAGGCTCATAAAATCAAACATAGATCATGGGATGAAGCACAAGAGTATCAATAAAGACCTAGGGATAAAGAAGTTACCAGAATTTCACAACTTCATAATAAAGCTTCCTTGATTGAATAAACTCCAAGGGAGATTAGTTCTCCATTACAAAGAAAACACAATTCTTCAAAGTAATAATGATGATCGAATATAAGGTGTCTCTAAAACCTAGAAAAGGTTCCCCTTAAATAGCCCAAAGAACAACCTCTTTGAGATAGATAAGAAAGGAAACGAAAAGATAAGAAAGGAAACAAGATAGAAAAGACAGGATTTCGTCCGTCTGGAAGTCGGCACGCACCGCGACCGCGCCTCCATGGCCGCGCCCGCGGCGGTCTTCACTTGGCATTTGCTGAGTCGGCTTCTACCGCGACCGCGCCATCGACAGCGCGACCGCGGCCTTCATTGGTCTTCATGGTTGTCGCCTCTTCACCACCGCGACCGCATCATAGACAACGCGACCGCGATATCCATGCAGTGGCGAACTTTGTCTTTAAGCTCTTCGAACTCTTGATTCTTCATAACTTGTGTCTTCAGTCTTCGTATTACAATAATGCTCAAAACTAACCTAAACACTCTCAATAACATCTCAAAACCTAAGAGTTAACCCATACAAAATAGCCTGTATCTGTGGGCCCGACCCGCACATAACGGGTCGGGGCGCGGGTCAATTTTTTTGAGTTTGTGGGTGGCAGGTCGGGTCTGATTAAACCCACGGGTTTACGGGTCGACCTGGCCGACGCCGTGACCCGTTACATTTAAGATATATATTTTTTATTATTATTTTATTAGTATTAAAATGAACTTTTAAGAATATATATTTTTTATAATTTTATTACTATTAAAATATTTTTATTTTTTAAAAAACTAACCCTTTTTTGTGTCTATCCACAATTTATTTTTGTATTGTATAAAATGTATCGATTTGACTAAGTCAAACGGGGCAACGGGTCGACCCTCGACCCGACCCACAAACCCACAGGTCGGGTCACAGATCACTTTTTTTGTGGGTCGCGGGACGACCCGATCTGACGAGTTGAGCACCACTAATTCTAATCAAGATCACTCTTTAAATGATAATCTAAATAAGGTTAATCAAGATCAGATAATTAGAGGTTAGAGACAGAAATACCAATATCAATTTTCTTTCAACAAGTAGTTGATCTTTACTTAGAAGTCCATCCTGGCATAGATGCCGATAATCCTTTAATTTTTCTTTGCAGCTAATTCCACGATTCATTCTCATTTAAATTCAGAAGATGTGGTATTACTACACCAAAGTTTGTAGTGTACAAGTCTCTGCTCCTTCTTCAATGAATCCTTCTCAAACGTCGTTCAACCTTCCAAGACCTGCAAAACAATGGAGAAGGGGGTAAGGGTCCCCCTAATCCACCTCCAACGCTTAAGTCAGAAAGGGCAATGTCGAACAACGTTCAGGTAAAGCGATGTATGGTTCAGACCTACCTGCACATGTCGATGACATATGTATTTATAGTGGAAGGATGGAGGCTAGGGTACGAAATACCCCCTAGGGCCAATCGGTTCAGTGTATTTGGGCCCAAGCAAGTCGATTACTTATTTCCTAATCCATCCGAGAATCTATCCTTATTTACGATAGAATCTTCCACCATAGATAACCCTAATCTAGAATAACTACCTTAATAAATACATACAAGATACTAATATAACTAATAAGCCACATGCTTAATTAAAAAGATATGTTATTCATAACTAAGATAATTGATATACACAATTATGTTGTGTATTTAGATGAGGTTTTAGCATACTTCTAGTGATGTTAAAGGTGCTTATGATGGAGTTTGGAGCGTTGAAGAAGAAGAGCCGAGGTACATTGAAGACCACTTGGAGTTAAAGTGAACAAAAGACGAAGAAAAGTAATCCGTTGGAGGCGGCGACCGCTGCCCCATAGGCAGCGAACGCTCGCAGTGCCGAGGGGAATTCCGCCTTTAAACGCTGCATTTTATTTATTAGACTTATGGATATTGTTTTTGGTCCGATTTTTATCTTATTTTGAGTAGTTTGTTTTAACCTATTTAAGGAGCTTTAGACCCTAGTTTTTAGACCTAGTTTTGAGTTTATAGTTTTTGAGTTTGGAATTAATTTGTATTTTGGAGATTTGTGGAAAACTAAGCATCTTTGCTTAGACAGACAATTGAAGTGTTCATTTTAATTGAGTTAAGAGATTTCTAATTCTCTATCTATTGCATGGATTTATTCCTTTCTCTTGCTTGAATGGCTATTGACTTGTTTCAATAATTTCTAGTCTGATCATCTAGAATTTATTGTTATTAGGTCATTGCTAGATTTAGAGTGTTTCTAGTTGAGCATCTCTATTTCATAAGTAGCAATTGTATTGTGTTAATATCTGGCTGTATTAGTTGCATGCATAAGAGAATTGATTTGCATTCTAGGATAAAAGGTGGTTGTTTTATCTAAATTTGTATCCAATTATATTTCTGTTATTAAATGTTGCTAGTTAGATTGAATCTTGATAGTTTCATGATTATTTAACTAGTTATGGTTAATAGTATCTGGTTGTGCTATTAATTATATTTGAAAAGGAATTGGGATTTCCATTGCATAGATATTGATTGAAATTGATGATCAACTTGTCAAGCGAATGCGGATATTTGTTTGTCTGAGTTGTTTCCAATTACTGATTAATTAAACTCTTTAATTCCTAAGGTTTGCATGTTAGTGTGTGAATTAATCCAAACACCCCCCCTTGTTACTTCAGTATCTTTAGCCGTCCAGGTCTGAAGGCTGCAGCCTCCGGATCCAGCCCGCCGTTCAGACCTTTAGGCTCTAGATCCAGCCTGCCGCCGTTCGCCCTCAACTCCAACGGAAGGGGTTGGTCCACACACTCCCCCTCATCTTTCCCTTTGAACCACACTTGCCTCAAAGCTTCAGACCTATTGGGGGTGAAGGAGTGGTTCCCACCAAAGTCGTGCCCCCATTCACATCTCGGATAGTAATGGCACACGAAAGAGGAGGAGTCTTGTGAATCGAGGGAACTATCGTCGCCGAATAGAGCATCCAGGAACTCGGGACTGTTGACAAAGGGGTCATTGTGAGCCATCTCAACAGACCTCGCTAGAAATCAGCACATATCTAGGGAGAAAGCAAGCCTCGATCCACAATAGAGAGCCCGGGTTCCAACAAGAGATGAGGGGGAAATGAGGAAATTGGAAAATGAAAGCAAGAGATCACGAGATGAAAGCAAGATGGATTTGAAGAAGGAGCGAGCTCACAAAGAGAGCTTTTGGATCTCAGATGGAGGCGGAAAGTGAGAAATGAATGAGGCAGCTAGGGTCTCATGTTTTTATGGGGAGAAGCTCTCAATTGGGTCACATATGTGACGGGCCTGGTTTGGGCAAAAACCCAATTGCCTTCATTAGTGGACAAACATGTCCATAGCTAAATTCAATAGAAATGTGCAAGTCCAAATCAGTCCAAATTTGGTTATCTTGCCTCACTTGTTTAATTGCATAAATAACGTGTAATTTGTTTTTTAAGTGAGAAAGATAATGAATAGTATTTTAATGGAGATTATGGGTTGAAAGTGAAGAGAATAAAGATAAATTGGTAGGTATTGGTAATGAGTGTAAAATGATGAAAGAGAAATAAAGAAGGTGAAAAAGGTGATGATGTGGGTAAAATGTGATAAAGTGTGAGGCCAAATACATATACAGGTACCTGTACTTGTACCAATTAGTCATTTAGGTCCCTATACTTCCAAGTTTGCCAATTAGGTACCTTAACTCCGTTTTCGCGACCTATTGGGTACCTAATTGCCGATTTTGACACAAATTCAATTGCGGTGTACAACACGCGCCCTGATACTTGCCACATGGACGCCACGTGGACACATTTATCCACGTCACCCAAACAAAGATAAAATAAAATAAAATAACACACGTCTGTTTAAACCCCGCGCGAAGCAAAAAAACGCTTCAGCTCTTCACTTTCACCAACCTCCAACGCGAAAAAAACCCCTGCTTGAATCACTCACTTTCACCAACCTCCAAGCTTGAATCGCACAAGTTTGAAGGTGATTTCATCGTGCAGTCTACAAACGCGGTCTGTACACAGGTTCGTAATGCGAAATTTAGTGGTTTCACTCAAAATTTAGGGCTTTTCGGGTTTAGGCAAAAAAAAATCATAATTTAGGGTTTTGTTGGACGAATTTGGGATTTAGGGTTCTTGCTTGAGTTCTTCACTATGATATTGGGATTTAGGGTTGTTAATTGAGGTTTAGGGATTATGATATTGGTATTTAGGGCTGCAATCACCTTGTTTCTGTTGTATAAGGCTCCTAGTGTGTTATTTTGATCTGTAACCATTATTTTGTGTAGGAGACCCCATGTCAAGGGTGATTCTTGTTTGGCATCATGGAGGTAGGTTTGTGGACTCTCCAAAGACAAAGTATGTGCAAGAGTTGCCTTGTGTACGCCGTACCACAGACACAGACTACCTTAGTTTCCCTGAAATGTGGTGGTATGCAGATAAGTTGGGCTATCCTGAGAGGGAGGGCATCTATTACAGAGATTTGGTTCAGGATTGCTTTTATGAGATTAGTGATAAACTGCTTGTGGAAGTTGGTAGCAAGATTAAGGATGGGGATGAAATGCATATGTACATTAAGCACAAGGAAAGTGCAAATGTAGAATCTGCTGTGGATGAGGATGGGGATCCAGTAGTTGTTTCCTCAAGTGATGAGAGTGATGAGAGAGAGGACAGTGAGAGCACTGAGTACAGTGAGAGCACTGAGGGCATTGAGGGCACTGAGGAGAGGGGTGAGAACCTGCTGAATATGCAATTTGAGGAGAGTGATGAAGATGGGGATTACAATGGAGATGAATATGATGATAGTGATGCAAATAGTTTGACATTAGACATGAGTGATGATAGTGATGTGGACGATGAGCTTAGGCAATTAAGGCAAGAAGCCAGAGAGAATAGGAGAAAGGAAAAGGAGCACAAGGAGAAGAATCCAAGAGTTGATATAAACCTAGGAGAGGTGGGGGCTGATTTTGGCTATGAGAACTAGGGTGAGGAATCACATGACTACACTGGCAAGATAGGGGGAGATGAACCCTTCTATGCTAGTGACTCAGACTATAGCCTTGAGAGTGTTTCATCTGAAGAGGACATGAGAGGCAATAGGAGACAGAGAAAGAGGAAGTCTAGGCATGGGAGTTATGACCCTAGTTGTGTGTGCCCAAAGTGGGAGTTAGACATGGTGTTTGAGAGTGTGCAACAATTCAGGGAGGCTGTTGCTATGTATGCTATACACATGGGGGTGAAATTGAGATTAAAGCCTAATGATGCTCGTAGGGTGACAGTGAAATGTATGCATGAGGGCTGCAAATGGAGATTGCATGCAAGCTTTGTGGGGAAAACTGCCAACTTCACCATCAAGACCTACATGCCCATTCATTCCTGTAGAAGGTACACCAAGAACAAACTTTGCAACTCAAAATTCATTGCCAAACACTTTGAGGAAAGGATCACATCTCAACCATCAATCAAGTTATGGGAGATACAAGCACTGTGTAGAAGGGAACTTAAGATATATGTTGGAATCACAATCTGTAGGAGAGCTAAGCAAATGGTCTTGAAAAAATACACTGGTGATTATAGGGAAGAGTATGCTAAATTACATGATTATGTGGATGAGTTGAATAGGAGTAACCCAGGATCCACTGCCTTCTGCGTTGTAGACAGTACAATCTCCCCAGGAAAGAATCTGTTTAGGAGATTTTATGTATGTTTTGGGGCATTGAAACAGGGGTGGAAAGAAGGATATAGGAGAATCATAGGTGTGGATGCTTGCTTTTAAAAAGGACCAGTTGAGGGACATCTGTTTGTAGCAATTGGAAAGGATGGGAACGGGCAAATGTTTCCAATAGCTTGGGAGGTGACTGGGGTTGAAACAACTGTCACTTGGACAAAGTTCTTGAAGACCTTGATAGCAGATTTGGATCTAGGCCGAGGAGAAGGGCTGACCATCATGTCTGATATGCACACTGTGAGTATTTAATTTGAAAGTATTTTATTTGCAAGTTATTAATTTGTAAGTATTTAATTTGTTGATATAGTGAGAGCAGATTCTAGGCAAATAATTTTTAATTGGAAAGTATTTCATTTTAAAGAAGAATGTTTGAGCCTTGCTAATGTTGTAGTTGTTGGTATTTATTGATAATGGCAGGCCATTGCAGCTGCAGTTAGAAATGAGCTGCCAGAATATGAACACAGATTCTGTGCAAGGCATATATATGCTAATTGGGCCAAGAATTGGAGGGGCGCTAAAAGAAGGGATAAGTTTTGGGCCTGTTGTTGGTCTACCTTCCAAGTCCAACTTGCAGACAACATTGCTGAGTTAGGTAAGTTGGGCCCTGATCTTGTTGAGGATTTTCTAGATTATGCCAAGGAAAGGTTCTGTAAGCCTTATTTTAGAACTGAGGTCAAATGTGATGTGGTTGAAAATAACATGTGTGAAACTTTCAACAGCTGGATAGTTATAGCTAGGCATAAGAGTATCATTTTAATGCTTGAGGAGATTAGGAGACAGGTTATGGATAGGATTAGAAAGATGAACCACTTTGCAACCACTTGGATATGTGATATTGCCCCTATGGCACTACATAGACCGGAGAGAAATAAAGTGAGAGCAATGGAGTGCAATTTGTTATGGAATGGGGATAAGGGCTTTGAGATTCAAGATGGGGAATATGGTCACACAGTGGATTTAGATAGCTGCACGTGTACTTGTAGAAGCTGGCAGTTAAAGGGAATTCCCTGTCCTCATGCTATATGTGCAATGAACCACCTAAAGGTCAATCCTGATGACCATGTGGTTCATTGGCACAAGAAAGAGACTTACTTGAAAGCATATGCACATGCTCTTCAACCTGTGCTTGGAATGAAAATGTGGCCTCCATCTGAACATGGACCTGTGGAGCCACCACAAGTTAGAAAGAAGAGAGGGAGAAAGAAGATTAATAGGAGGAAGCCCAGGGATGAACCCAAAAAAGCTGGCAAGTTGTCAAGGGTTGGAGCTGTGATGACTTGCTCAATTTGCAAGCTTCAAGGCCATAACAAGAAAGGCTGTCCTAGGAATAAGGGACAAGGGAGCAACAGTCAGACACAATCTGGACAGAGGACTCCAAGGAGAGCACAAGGGAGCAGCAGTCAAGGAGGAGGGACACCAAGGAGAGCAAGAGCCCAAACTGGTGATGAAGGAGGAGGGACACCAAGGAGGCAAACAAGAAGTAGTGTGAGTGCTGTGGGTGGACAATCTAACTCTGGTGGTGAACAGGTTTGTTGTATGGATTAACTCACAGTTTTTCTAGCACTAATGCCATGAATTAACACAATGTTGTTTTCTTTGTCTGTTTCACAGGCTGGGGAGAGAAGAGCACAATCAAGTGGCACTGGTACAGTTCCAAACACTAGGAAAAGGGCTAGGCTGGTAGGTCTTGGTGTGTACACCAACCCTACAACAGGTTTCACAATTAGAAATGTAAGTTTGTTTTAAAATAAGCAGTTTCAAGTGTGCAGGTTTAAGCATGTTTATTTATAGCATTTTGCATTTGTGGTTCACAGCCAGGGCAACCAAGTAGCAGGATTTTGAGGTGTCCACAACCTACCAAACACTCCAGTGGAACTGTTGATTTTAGCAGTCAAGCCAAAAAGTTGAAGTGGCAAGGCAAACCAGCTATCACAAGGTCCTAGATACCAAAGCCTAGGACTGCCTCTGTGGCTCAACTGGTGTCCAATAGCCAAACAAGCTCTAAGCTGCCTAATTAGTTGCATTAGGGTCATTCTAGTGCAACATGTATCTATTTACTCTATTAGCTAAAACTCACTGAAGTTGTCTTTTGACTTGAAACCCAAACAAGCTCTAATCTTTTGACTTTAAACTCTGGAACAGCAAGCTCAACTTTGAGCATTTTGTCAGAAACTTATAATCTGTTTCATTTCTGTTTGCATTGCTTCAAAACAAAGTTCAATGCAATGGTTCTTGGGTTTTGGAATATGTGTGTTTGGTGTTTGTTTGGTGTTAGTTTGGTGTTTGTGTTGGTGTTTCCTGTGTGGTGTTGTTTGATTGTGGTGTGCTTCCTTGATTTTCTAGATTACACAGCTTTAATGCAGACGTCTGATTTTCTTGATCATTTTGATTACACAACTTTCATTGTATTACACAGCTATGCTTTGTATTACACAGCTTTAATGCAGATGATCATTTTGATCTAACAAGGGCACATTTGCTGTCATAAAAGCCACAAAAAATCCACCAAATTCTAACAAGGGCACAATTGCTGTCATAAAAGCACCAAGAGATTCATTAAGTTCAACAAGACCTTTGATGGTGTCCGGATTGGAGGGTCAAAATCTATTACAAACCGAACCCCGTAGTAGTACAAGGGTAGGGTGTCGAATGCTCGGGAGTTTGTGCGATGAGTGTACCAAAAGACTTGCAAAAAGGGAAAGAAAGGGCTAAAAACAAGGAAAATCAAAGGAAACCTCTCGGGACCGACATGGGTCACTTCGGCCCGAGGAGGATCGACGTCTGATTGCACGGGACCGACACACTTGAAGTCGGGCCCGAGGTCTATGTAAGTCGAACTAGGCAAAATGGGTAGATCGGTCTTGGGTTTTTGGGTTCCTTCCCTAACTAGATATGGGTAATTCCACCCCAATTCAACTAATGAGTGTTGATCCTTGTTAGATCGAGGTTGTTTGCCTTTGATCCCTCCACTCTACACATCGACCCTAGGGAGATTGATTTCCCTTTCGATGTAAGGTCAAGTGATGGCAATGAGTTGCTTTCGCTCACTCTTGCCAATGACAAGCCCTTGATCCCTTGCTTTCATAAGAGATTGTAGCCCTATGTAGAGAGGATTCCTAGATCAAGCACTCAAGGCTATGGAATTGGGGATTCACACCCAAACCTAGCTAGGGGTTTCCCCCATAGCCCAAGACTATGGAATCTACTCCATTAGACAAGAGTAAAAAGCAATCAATAGACTAAGCAAACAAATCTCAATCATCAAACTCAAACAAAAGCCAAATCTCATTCAAATCAAAGGAATTCACAAGATCCAAACTCAAATTCTCAATTGCAAAACAAAACCAAGTTCAAACTCACAAATTCCTCCTAGAACTAGCAATCTCCACCGATTTCTCTCTTCTTCTGCTCTTCCTTCTTCCTCCTTGCTCTCCAAGTCTTCCTTGAGCCTTTGAGAGTGATTAATTGTGTCTAAGCTTGGATAATTGTCTTCTAATCTCCTCTCCTTTTAATTAGGGGCCAAGAATATCCAAAAATGGAAGAGGGGCAAAAGTGGTAGATCACATTTGTGTGCCTTGGTTCCCAATCTACAATTCCGCCGACTTGGACCGATGTACGTGTACCTCGGGCCCGACTTGCCACACGTCGGTCCGGGTGTACATAACTCGATCTCGGGCCCGAGTTGCTGGGGACCTCGATCCTGGCCTTAGTCTTCCTCCTATCTTGGTGTTTCTTGAGCTCCACTTCGTTGATCGCTTGGCTCTTCCGCTCCTTGATGCTCACTCCTTGCTCCTTCATAGAGACTCCTTCCGAACCTTCCTCCAAACGTGCCAAATTTCCTACAAAACACAACAAATTCGCATAGTCTCCGAATCTCATAGAAAATCGGAATCTAAGCTAAAAAGGAACAAAACTAGCAAAGAAAGGAACAAAAGACACCTAATTACAAGGGAAATTGATCACTAAAACACCACCAAAATGAGAGACGTCAGAATACCCCATACTTAACCTTGCTTGTCCTCAAGCAATAACAATGAAAGCAAGACCGAAGCACAATCTTCAAGTAAAGCCTCTTAACAACATCAAGCACAAGTGATAGATATGCTAGCAAGATTACGTCATCACACATGATCAAGTGTTCAAGGAAATAAGTCTAATGCAACCAAGCCTCACTTTAGGGATATGAAAATGTGTATCACTCATCATGTGTTTAGGTATAACAATGAACACTCAAGCTCAAACATCATGCAAGTAAGGACTATACTATTGAAGCTAATATCACCAATTCCTCCACCTAGAGATGCCTATTACAATGCACACAAAGAATATGAACTTGGCTCAATGGAGGTCCTCAAAGAGGTTCCATTCGGCCGGGTTGTAATGGGGCTTTTGGTATTTCTCAAGGTGGGAATCATTTTGGTCTTGTGGTGCTTACAATGGGGATTGAACTTCCTAATCTCTCACCAAACTCACCAAATTATTCCACTTTCAACTTTCACTCTCATCCAAAAGACTTTGATTTTTCTTCTTCAACCCATAACTTCACTTAACATTCCACTTCATCTTTGCACTACACTTTTTGTTGGACTTTTCACACTTTTCCACTTAGGATCGACTTGCACTCTAACTCGGGCCCGATGTGCACTTGAACTTGGTCGGACCCTTTATCTTCACTTAAGCTCTTTGCTTTCAATCCACTACTTTTTCCAACATTTCTTTCTTTTCTTCACAACAAAGATGCACTACCCACTTGGTTTATAACTCCATTCTTTGCCCTTTACCAAAGAGAATCTCAACTCTCCAAATACACTCCAAAACCTCTCACTAAAGTTCAATCCCATAAGGGTCAAGTCATATAGGCTAGGAATCATATTTTTGAGGAGTTTCAAGCAAAGGTCTAAGGCTAAAACGGGGCTACAAACAACGGTTTATTTTCAAGGTAGGATATGGAACATTTTGTGACTTAATGAAATAAAGTTCAAATCAATGCGACAAAGCATAGAACAAATCTCATATTGGTCTTGGAAAATAGATAAACACCGCAATAGCAAGTTTTACTAAGCATGCACGAGCTAATCACACAAGAAAAATGAGGGATATGCAATCATGAACAAGCATCCCTAAAATGGCCAAAGATATCTCACAAGGGTCACTCAAACTTAGTTGCATCAAAACTCTTCCTAGAACTCATGTGCTCAATAAAAACATGCAAGATATAATATCACATCAAAAACAACATCCATGTAGAGGCTAAACCATCCAAAAATATGCAAACGAATTTACATGCTCACATCGTCATCAACTCTCTTTAGACATCTAAGATGGGAATTCCTAGTCCAAAACATAATCTTTTTGACATTTTCAACCGAAATTTTTCAAATTTTTATGGATTTTTGCAAAAATTTTCTCAAAAATAAATAAACTCATCCATTCAAACCATATCAAACATCATTCATCATCCATGCATGCAACATCTCATGCCACTATCCAAAGGAAAACATCTCATAACAAAAACAAGAACAAACACAAGAAACTAAACATGAAACCATGAGCCACTAACTCCTACCCCATACTTAGAATTTGGATGTCCTCATCAAAACAAAGAGATCAAAATTCAAAAATAAAAGAGAAGAGAGTTAGAAAAGCTCACAATTTCTTTATTCTTGATGGCATGTCTAGACTTAGTTGGCTAGAACGAGAGCCCATGAGGCTCTAACTTCTTCCCTTGGATCGACCTTGTCGTAGAACTTCTTCAACCGATGACCATTCACTTGAAATATTTGTCCATTCTCACCAATCAAATCTACCGCACCTTGAGTATGGATTCGGTGAGCCACGAATGGTCCACTCCACCTAGTCCTTAGCTTTCCGGGGAAGAATCTAAGTCTTGCATTGAAGAGAAGAACCTTATCACCTGCTTCATAGGTCTTTGGAACCAATTTCCTATCATGCCATCTCTTGATCTTCTCCTTATACAACTTAGCATTCTCATAACCTTGCAACCTCAATTCTCCCAACTCATGGTGGTCTAGAAATCTCTTCTCACCGGCCATGTTTACATCCCAATTCATCTCCTTGAGAGCCCACTTGGATTTGTGCTCCAACTCCACCGGAAGATGACATGCCTTGCCATAGACTAGATTGAAGGGTGTAGTCCCCAAAGGTTTCTTGTAAGCGGTTCTATAAGCCCAAAGCGCATCATCAAGCTTAGATGTCCAATCTTTCCTTGACCTAGATACCGTCTTCTCCAAGATGGCCTTGAATAGGCGATTAGACACTTCAACTAGCCCACTCGTTTGAGGATGATAGGGAGTAGCAACACGGTGAGACACCCCATACTTGATTAAAACATTCTCAAAGCATCTTTCAATGATATGAGGGACGCCATCACTAATGAGTACTCTAGGCACACCAAATCTTGCAAAAATGTTGCTTTTCAGAAACTTCATCACTACCCTTGCATCATTAGTCCTTGTTGGAATGGCTTTCACCCATTTTGAGACATAATCCACGGCTACCAAGATGTACTTGTATGGCCCCGAAATGGGAAATGGTCCCATGAAGTCGATTTCCCATACATCAAAGAGCTCCACCTCTAGAATTCCGGCTTGAGGAGTCTCATTTCTCCTAGACAAGTTCCCCTCTCTTTGGCACTCCTCACATCTCTTCACATACTCATGCACATCCTTAAACATGGTTGGCCAATAAAAACCACAATGTAAAATCTTTGCCGTGGTTTTGGAACTCTTGGTATGACCTCCCGTTGGCAAGGAATGACAATGGCGAATTACGCTCTCAACCTCCTCACTTGGAATACACCGTCTATAGATTCGATCACCCCCTTCCTTGTAGAGGTATGGATCGTCCCAATAGTATTGTCTAGCATCATGTAAGAATTTCTTCCTAGCCGAATAAGACAAATTTGGTGGGATCACTCCCCCTACGGAAAAGTTAGTGAAGTCCGCAAACCAAGGGGTAATCCCTCGTTTCTTGGCACCAATAGATAGGAGATAAGAGGGAGAGGAAGAATTATTCAATTGAGAACGAGATGGAACGGAGACCGAGTTAAGAATCTTACTTGCCTTCATGGACCGACATTGCAACATACCGAGCCCGACATGATTAGACATCGGTCGAGTTGCACAAGTGAACAAATCCATCGGGCCCGACTTTATGGACCTCGGTCCCGAGTTACTGGAGCTTGCTTGGACATCGGTCCGATTTTCGACACCTCGGACCCGATGCACCATCTTGGTCGATCCTTCCTTCTTTTTCTCCTTTCCGCTCATGAGGCCTTCATCCGCCCTTGCACCATCCATTGCCACACCATCCTCCATCTCCATCATGTATTCAATGGGCAAACGAGATAGATGATTGGCTACTACATTCTCCGCACCAATTTTATCCTTGATCTCATGGTCAAACTCTTGAAGGAGAAGCATCCACCTTAAGAGCCTTGGTTTAGCATCCTTCCTTTTCATGAGGTACTTGATTGCCGCATGGTCCGTGTAGACTACCACCTTAGAACCCACAAGGTATGATCGGAACTTCTCAAATGCAAACACTACCGCAAGGAATTCCTTCTCCGTTGTTGTGTACTTGCATTGAGTTTCATCCAAAGTTTTGCTTGCGTAATAGATGGCATGCAACTTTCCCTCCTTTCTTTGCCCAAGAACGGCTCCCACGGCGAAGTCACTTGCATCACACATCACCTCAAAGGGAAGATTCCAATCGGGTGATGCCATGATAGGGGCCGAAACCAAAGCATCTCTCAACCTACAAAAAGCACTCATGCAATCCTCGGAAAATTCGAAGGGGACATCCTTCATCAAGAGGTTAGACAATGGTTTTGCAATTTTAGAGAAATCCTTGATAAAGCGTCTATAAAAGCCCGCATGACCTAGGAAACTCCTAACATCGCGCACACAAGAAGGTGGGGGAAGTTTCTCAATTATCTCAATCTTTGCCCTATCAACTTCTATCCCCCTACTAGAGATGAGATGTCCTAAAACTATTCCTTCCTTAACCATGAAATGGCATTTTTCCCAATTAAGCACTAGGTTAGTCTCTTCACATCTAGCTAGGACTCTATCTAAATTAGCTAAACAAGCATCAAAAGAGGAACCATAGACCGAAAAATCATCCATGAATACTTCCACTATTTCCTCAACCATGTCGGAGAAGATAGACATCATGCACCTTTGGAAGGTTGCCGGTGCGTTACACAAACCAAAAGGCATGCGCCTATAGGCAAATGTTCCATAGGGACATGTAAAAGTCGTCTTCTCTTGGTCATCGGGGTGAATAGGGATTTGCCAAAATCCGCTATACCCATCAAGGTAGCAAAAGTATTCATGTTGTGCCAATCTCTCAAGAACTTGGTCTATAAAAGGAAGGGGGAAATGATCCTTACGTGTATCACTATTTAACTTTCGGTAATCAATGCACATGCGCCATTTTGTAGTGGTCCTAGTAGGAGTCATTTCTCCTTTCTCATTTTGCACAACGGTTAGCCCACTCTTTTTAGGAACTACATGCACGGGACTCACATATTTTCTATCCGAAATTGGGAAGATAATTCCCGCATCCAACATCCTAAGTATCTCACTCTTAACCACTTCTTTCATGTTAGGGTTCAATCTTCTTTGTGGTTCAATAGTGGGTTTATGGTTGTCCTCCATGTAAATCCTATGCATGCAAATTGAAGGTGAGTGATAGAGGTATTTTAGTCGCCTTTAATACCTATCAAAGTAAACCTAACAACCCAACTAACGTAGTAGGGAAGTAAGGGTCGATCCCACAGAGACTTGTGTTTTTGTGTATTGAATTTGTTTACTCGAATGAATGTAAAACGGGGGGTTTTTGAGTGTTATTCTATTAACTAATAAATTGAACATGCAAAACTAAAGATGATTTATCAAATATGAGAGAAGTATGCTTAACCAGTTAATATCCATTGTGAATTCGATTATTGATCATTGATTATCAAAATTCTCTTTTTACCATGACTAATCTATTGCGGAATGCTAATAACCCAACTTCATGGAATTATTAATCCTACTTCAATTCTAGCTATTAGCCCGACCGGTACTAACAACCCTAATTATCAGATAACCTAAGAGACCTCCTAGATTCAATTCGACAACAGCATTAAGATTCAAGCATCAATAGAAACATGCATTCAGAGCAACCAGACATCCAAATAACATGCGGTTGAATTCTCTTCTCTAACCAACTAGTCCTACCGGTCCTAGATTGATTAAAGGTTCTACTTATGATCTAATTAATTTCAACCGGTAATTAGAAAGATCTAGTTGTAATTCAACCTAGAGATTCAATTAGATGGCCAATTTAACAAAACCCTAAATCAAACTTATTCAATCAAGCATAGAGAAAACAATCTAGTCAAGGGGAATTAAGAACAATCAAATCTCACAATAATTCTTCATTCACAACTTCAATTAACTAGTTAAGCAAAAGAGGTTTAGTTGTTCAAACATATTGAAAAACTTACAATTCTTCCAAAGGATTCCTGTTCTTCTCAAGCTCCAACAACAATCCTCAAAGTCAAGAGTTATGAGATAATCAAAACCTAGAAACTAATATCCAAAATTATATCTAAGAGGTTTCTAAAAATATTATCCAAAACATGTTTCAACCCAAAAGCCCAAAACCCATACAAAAATAACGCTCTCGCGGACACGGGTAGAAATGCGGGCACAACCCATGAAAACTCGGCTGAGTTTCTCTGGCTTTGCCCGAGTTTTCACTCCAGAACCTCTGATGCAGAAACGCGGCCTGTTCCACTGAAGCGCGGGCGCGCTTTGGCTGTCTTGCCCGAGTTTCTGGGCTTTTCCACCGAGATCCTTCATTAACCTTGAACACTTGATTTCTTCTTTAGCCTTCATCCTTGCACACTCCTTTGGCACCTTCAAGCTCATTTCCAAGTCCACCATCACGATGAATCCGGCACTCGATCAATCATATCTGCAAATATCAACCAAACGAGTGTAGATTCTGAAACTTCCAACACTAGAGCTAAACTACAATATAAGGGAAAATCTACCTAAAAATGCATGAAAAACTAATCAAAACATGTCCTAAATACTACAACCTATATGCTCTATCAAATTCCCTTAAGCTTGAACCTTGCTTGTCCTCAAGCAAGAAATAAAATCAAGATCACACCACAACTAGCAAGTTAAAGCATCCATCTCAATATCAATCCACATTTCATCAAAAAGTTAAACCTTGAACAAGACATCATTGTACACATGTATGAGAAGCTTTCAAAATCAAATCATTCATCCATTCTAGACCTCACCAAGGCAATGTGTTTTGCACTCTTCACTCAAGTGTTTAAGGGATGTGTTTCACTCAAAATCAACTTTGAAAACTAGACTACCATAGGCTTGCATCAGTGTTCTAAATCTCCACTACGAATGATCAAACACGCACACAACAAAAATCATGAGGACTTTTTAAAGGGTTGTAATGGGGCCAAGGTATACACAAGTAGGTAGGGAAATATTTGGTCATGTGGTGCTAAAACCGGGAACTAAAACTAGCTAACTACCCAAACTTTAACCACTTCACTTCATATGTTCACCAACTTGTTTCACCTCTTCTCCATCACTTTTGTTTCTACACTTTTGCTCATTTTTCTTTTTGAACTCACTTGAGGCTTTTCAACTTGATTTCTCACTTTAGTCTACCTCAATCAAACACTTTTTCTTTCTTTTCATCATTTTTTTTTTCAACTCCTTATCTCTTTTTTTTTTCTTTCAACTCAATACAAATCCTTTCATTCAACTAACTCACCCATGAAATCATCTCCAACTACACAAAAACACCCTAGCTAAATCCTAATTCCCGGAAAGGGTCAAGCTTATATAGGCTAGGAAAATTTTTGTAGAGCTACAAAATAAGGCTATAGGCTCAAAAATAGGGCTATCAAACAAAGGATCATGTATAAGGTAGATAAGGATATAATGAGCCAACAAAAATGCCTCAATCATTTTAATGTCATGCATCCAAATCATGTAATGTAGCTTTGAAAAAGATATCTAAACGCAAGTTTTAGAGGTAGCAATCAAAGCGATACACTCAAGAAAAATATGCAAATATGCAATAAAGGCTCAAAATAATCTCACATGGTATATATGTCTAGAACTTCATAAACAATTCAAAATTTCAACTTCTTATGCATGCTCAATCCTATAATCAAGATTAATAACTTAAGAATCATGCTTCAATCCAAGAAAACTTCAACCAACAAGCAAGTCATGGGTTAGATAATACTCTTAACTTAGAGAGACAAATGGTCAAGTAGGGAAATTTGAATCCTAGAATGCAATATTTTTTTGTGATTTTTCTCAAATTTTCAATTTTTTTTATGGTTTTTGATTGATTTTTTTTTTCATTTTTTTTTTCAATTTTAATCGATGCAAAACTATAATTTAAACATGCAAATGCAACTATATGAATCCAAAGATGAGATGACTCAACCAATAATCCCCTCCCCCAAGCTTAAACTTTACATTGTCCCAATGTAAAATAAAAGAAAAGAAGACGAAAATACTAACCGAGTCATCCAAGTAGGAAGGAAGTGGAATCTACTCCGGTGGTGGCGGTGGTGGGAACTGCTGTGGGTAGCCCGGATATGGATAATACTGATAAGCTGGGAATCCACCCTCCTATGTCCAACCATCCATACGAGTGTGAAGCTGATGAAGCTGCTCGTCGTGGTACTGCCTGTAGTGGTCCATCCTCTGCTCCTGATAGTCAAATCGCTGATCCACATGGGCCCTGAACTGAGTCATCTGTGTAGTGAGCCCTCCCATCATGCTCACCAACTGGTCAAACTGGCCCTGAGGATAACCGCCAACATCCTGAATGTCCACTGCATCCGCATCAGTATCCTGATCACCAATCTCTGGCTCGAGCTCCTCCTCAGCAATAAAATCCTCATCATCCTCAGAATCCTCATCAGTTGTAGCCTCATCCTCAGACTCCTCAACAGTCCTCTGAATTCTTCGCCTCTTGCCCCGATGTCCCTCAACTACCTCAAGCGGGAGATCACCATCCCGAGGAGTGATCATCCATGTAACATCATCGTCTCGTCCAGTCTCTAATACAACTCTCTCCACATCAGGAAGCTGCATCACCCTCTTGGTATCTCCAATCGCCCAGTAATAGTGACCATAGTGCAAGAATAGGGCACCCATCCTGTTGAGGTAGGCGAAGTCTATCGACACGGGCTCAATCCTCCCGCCAAACTGAGTCAAATCAAGCTCATAATGCATAGCCAGAACAGTGACAAGGGCTCCAATAGTAATAGGTCCAGTACCCTTCCTGCTGATGTGGGCCAAATTGTTCATAAGAACTGCGCCATAGTTCACTCTCCGGTTCTCCAAATACGCAACCAAGAGCATCAGATCCTTCTTTGGTGCATTACCCTCTCCGTCTCCCCTTACTGTAATAGACATAGCATAATAACGCTGCAGCACACGGAGCACAGGATGGGTAATAGAAGAAGCCTTTGCTCTAGAGGCCTTGTACTCTGCCTTTCCTGACATCTTTCTCCATTGTGAATGATCGAGCCAAAAAGCTTGACTTTCCTATCTCACCTCATGATCAGCAGAACGGAAGAAACCAAACGCTCTATTGACTTCATCTAGCGTGATTGTCCTTCTCACTCCTCCGAGCTGGAATGTGCACTCCCCCACTCTGCTATTTGCCCCGGAAAGGATATGTGTTTCTAGAGTGCTCAAGAACTCCAGAACAAGACTCTTGTAAGCAGGCTGCTGTAGCCGGAGAAAATCTCTCAAGTGCTAGGCATTCTCACATTTCTTAAGCTCATCCTTCAAACCCAATTCTTTCAGAAACTCCCAATCCAAGTACCGAGGAGCATGTATTGGTCGTGGATGGAGGAGGTTGAATCGAGCAGTGTGTGCAGGATCGCTCAAACTGAACCCAAACTGAGATGGAGTCACCTCCCCTACTCGGGCAGGCGGAGAGAGATGGGCACGGGGGCGAGCTGAAGATGAACTGGGGCGAGACGACTGTGGACGGGCACGAGAAGATGAAGCTTTAGAAGAGCCTCTACGGTTTGTTGGACGGGGAGGCATTCTGTACCTGCTCCTGCACCACAAATCAACAAAGCAACACCACAAGCAAATTTGATTGTCCCGGCAAGGACAATCTCACAACAATCCAACAACAATCCAACAATTAAGCAAATAATACTCTCAAACACTCTCTTCCCCCACTACCTAGGTTAGTTTAGGCAAAATCAATCACAATCCAAATTTCACAAGAACAAGCAAGGAAATCAAGGAATCATGCTAGAATCATGCAAAGGAACTAACAAGTAGCAATTAATCATGCAAATTTGAGTTGAAATTTCAAAATTGAGATAATTTAGGCAAAACCTAGATCTACAAGTTCAAGCTCAAAAATCACAAATTAATCCAAGAGAAGGGAAGAGTAGAGAAGAGATTACTTGTTGATTGATGAAGAGGAGTAGATTAGGAAGAAGAATCACTTGATTTGGTGTTGTTTGGGGCTTGGTGTGCTCAACAATGGAGGGAGGGCGCGTTCTTATGTGAAGAAGGGGCTGTTCGGCCGAGTTTTTGGTGAAGAGAAGTGATGAGAGAAGGGCCGGCCGAGTTTTTAACTTGTGCTGTGAGAGAGCGGAAACGCGGGCAGGTACGAAAATGCGGGCGCGTTTTCACCTGCCTGACCGCGTTTCTGAAGCTGAGTTTCTGGAGGCATAATGCGGGCTGGGCTCCGAAAACTCGGGCGAGTTTTCACCGCCCTTCCCGAGTTTCTGAAGCAGAGTTCTTGGAGCCTAAACGCGGTCTGTGCTCCGGAAACGCGGGCGAGTTTCTGGAGCTCCTCCCCGAGTTTTTGGACCTGTACGCCGGGTTGAAACACACACAAAACAAGGGAAAAACAACACAACAAAACTACACTATACTAATACTAATCTAGCACTAAAAATAAAAAACAACTATCCTAATGCTTGGGTTGCCTCCCAAGAAGCGCTTGGTTAACGTCGTTAGCTCGACGGTCCGCTGATCATGTCATTGGCTCGGGCTCCTGTAAAGCCGTTTCGTCAAGTATAGCATTGCTAAACCCATCGAAATAAGGCTTCAATTTCTGGCCATTCACTTTAAAGGTGGAGTGAGTAGTACTATCGTAGACGTCAACCGCTCCATGTGGATATGGGTGCGCCACAACGAATGGTCCCGTCCATCTCGACCTTAGTTTTCCTGGAAAAAGCTTAAGACGAGATTGATATAACAAAACTTTGTCTCAAACTTTGAAGTGCTTGCGCCAAATATGTTTGTCATGCCAAGATTTGGTCTTCTCTTTGTAGATGGCGGTATTGTCATAGGCTTCCATCCTTAATTAGCTCCTCTAGCTCCTGCAACTGTAGCTTCCGTAATCCACCAGCCTCATCCAATTTCATGCAACAATGCTTTACCGCCCAATATGCTTTGTGTTGGATCTCCACTGGAAGGTGACATGCCTTACCAAACACCAACCGAAAAGGAGACATTCCAATCGGTGTTTTGTAAGCTGTCCTATAGGCTCAAAGTGCATCATCTAACCATATACTCCAATCCTTCCGGTTTGGTGACACCGTCTTCTCAAGAATGGATTTGACCTCTCGGTTGGACACCTCGGCTTGACCATTTGTTTGGGGGTGGTACGCTATAGAGACTCGGTGTGTGACATGGTACTTCCTCAAGAGTGCACTCACCGTCTTGTTACAAAAATGAGTTCCCTTATCACTAATCAAAGCTCTAGGGATCCCGAATCTGTTAAAGATGTGAGTCTTCAAGAAATCTGCCACAACTCGGGAATCATCAGTACGGGTGGCCTTCGCTTCCACCCACTTGGAAACGTAGTCCACCGCTAATAAAATATAATAGTTCCCAAAAGAGTTAGGAAAAGGTCCCATGAAATCAATGCCCAAAACATCAAAAACTTCACAAAAAATCATGGGAGATTGGGACATCTCATCTTTTTGGGATATATTCCCGACTCGTTGGCATCGGTCACAAGATTTACAAAAGGCGTTTGCATCCCCAAAGATGGTAGGCCAATAAAATCCTGCATCCAACACCTTCTTAGCAGTCTTTCTAACGCTAAAATGCCCCCCACAAGCAAATGAATGGCAAAAGGTCAAAACAGAGGTTACCTCATTCTCGGGAAGACATCTACGAATGACCTGATCTGCATAATGCTTCCAAAGATAAGGATCATCCCACACATAGTACCTCGCTTCACTCCTAAGCTTGTCTCTTTGGGCTTTGGTCAAAACCGATGGAAGCTCACCCTCAGCGAGAAAATTCACCAAATCTGCATACCAAGGCTGAACAACACGCACTGCGAACAAGGTATCATCCGGGAACTCTTCTCGAATAGGTGAAACTTGTGGACCGCTCTCCCCTTCACATGTCAAGCGACTAAGGTGATCCGCTACCACATTCTCATCCCCCTTCTTGTCCTTGATCTCAATGTTGAACTCGCTCAACAATAAGATCCATCGCATCAATCGAGGCTTAGCTTCCTTCTTCGTCAACAAGTAACGAAGTGCTGCATGATCGGTGTAGACAATCACCCATTGCATTAACTTCAGCTTGCGGCTCCTGGAGTGTAGGGAAAGCATCTGTTGGGTGCATAACATCTAAGCAGATTCCACATGCCTTAACCTGCTGTTGCCCACTAGACATTGTTAGCTGCTTCACCATATTCTTCAGCTCTGAAACTTCCTCATGCAATGATGACTGAGTAACTGCATAGTTAACTGATCTGGTAGACTTGTTGAATTGCCGTGAACCTTCAGATAGCTCATCAAATAGTTGGAATGCTCCTGCGGGAGTCTTATTAAGGATGTAACCCCCACAAGCAGCATTGACCATTCTCCTCTCATCGTCCAGAAGACCTCCAAAGAGATACAAGATGAGATCCTCATCAGAATAACCATGATAAGGACAGCTAGCAATCAACCTCTTGAACCGCTCATAATACTCGTACAAGGTCTCACCAGATGCCTGCTCAATATTACTGATGCTCCTCTTGATGCTGTTAGACCTCGTAGCTGGGAAATATTTCTCCAAGAATGCTTTCTTCATCTTGTGCCAGGTGTCAATACTCCCAGGTGCCAAATAGTAGAACCAGTCATTGGCTGAATCCTTGAGCGATAAAGGAAAAGCCCTCAGCTTGATCTGATCCTCAGTAACCTCTCTAGGCTTCATGCTTGAGCAGACTGCATGAAACTCACTTAGGTGCTTATTAGGGTCTTCACCACTCAACCCATGAAACTTGGGAAGAAGGTGGATCAACCCCGACTTCAGCTCAAAATTGACTCCGTCGGCCAGCTCAAGGAATTGCACCGCCCACGGTTGTTGGGTCAGATCCGGTGCAGTCAGCTGCCTCAAAGTCTGTGCCACGTCATTCAGATTTCCGTCACCCATCTCGTCAGACTCAGATTCAGAAGCAAAAGGCAGCTCGTGAAAGGAATTGCGAATCTCCTTCCTCGACCTGAATAAAGTCCTGTCAATGTCTGAATCAAACAACAAGGGTGAAGAGTTAGTAGCACGGGTATGAACCATATGACAGGTTCATACCAGACAAAGTAAACAAATTAAATACACAAAGACGACGAAGTCCCTGGCAACGGCGCCAATTTGATAGAGGTATTTTAGTCGCCTTTAATACCTATCAAAGTAAGCCTAACAACCCAACTAACGTAGTAGGGAAGTAAGGGTCGATCCCACAGAGACTTGTGTTTTTGTGTACTGAATTTGTTTACTCGAATGAATGTAAAACGGGGTTTTTTTTTAGTGTTATTCTATTAACTAATAAATTGAACATGCAAAACTAAAGATGATTTATCAAATATGAGAGAAGTATGCTTAACCAGTTAATATCCATTGTGAATTCGATTATTGATCATTGATTATCAAAATTCTCTTTATACCTTGACTAATTTATTGCGGAATGCTAATAACCCAACTTCATGGAATTATTAATCCTACTTCAATTCTAGCTATTAGCCCGACCAGTACTAACAACCCTAATTATCAGATAACCTAAGAGACCTCCTAGATTCAATTCGATAACAGCATTAAGATTCAAGCATCAATAGAAACATGCATTCAGAGCAACCAGACATCCAAATAACATGCGATTGAATTCTCTTCTCTAACCAACTAGTCCTACCAGTCCTAGATTGATTAAAGGTTCTACTTATGGTCTAATTAATTTCAACCGGTAATTAGAAAGATCTAGTTGTAATTCAACCTAGAGATTCAATTAGATGGCCAATCTAACAAAACCCTAAATCAAACTTATTCAATCAAGCATAGAGAAAACAATCTAGTCAAGGGAAATTAAGAACAATCAAATCTCACAATAATTCTTCATTCACAACTTCAATTAACTAGTTAAGCAAAAGAGGTTTAGTTGTTCAAACATATTGAAAAGCTTACAATTCTTCCAAAGGATTCCTGTTCTTCTCAAGCTCCAACAACAATCCTCAAAGTCAAGAGTTATGAGATAATCAAAACCTAGAAACTAATATCCAAAATTATATCTAAGAGGTTTCTAAAAATATTATCCAAAACATGTTTCAACCCAACAGCCCAAAACCCATACAAAAATAACGCTCTCGCGGACACGGGTAGAAACGCGGGCACGACCCATGAAAACTCGGCCGCGTTTCTCTGGCTTTGCCCGAGTTTTCACTCCGGAACCTCTGATGCAGAAACGCGGCCTGTTCCACTGAAGCGCGGGCGCGCTTTGGTTGTCTTGCCTGAGTTTCTGGGCTTTTCCACCGAGATCCTTCATTAACCTTGAACACTTGATTTCTTCTTTAGCCTTCATCCTTGCACACTCCTTTGGCACCTTCAAACTCACTTCCAAGTCCACCATCACCACGAATCCGGCACTCGATCAATCATATCTGCAAATATCAACCAAACGAGTGTAGATTCCGAAACTTCCAACACTAGACCTAAACTACAAAATAAGGGAAAATCTACCTAAAAATGCATGAAAAACTAATCAAAACATGTCCTAAATACTACAACCTATATGCTCTATCAGTGAGATTCCCTTTAGTTACTCTAGTGAATACCCTAAAGCTCCTCTATGCTTCCTTAAGACCTCTAACAACTTAGACTCTTCCTCATCATTCAAATTAGCATTTATAATCACGGGTAATGAAGAGTTAGGGCCAAGGAATGCATACCTCAAGTCCTTTGGAAGGTCCTTGAGCTCATGAGAAGGTTCCGGTGGTGCTTGGGCTTCCTCCGTTTCGGCTTTGAACACCTCCAAGTAAGACATTCCGTCATCCACCTTCTCACTTTCAACGGTCAAACCCTCATTGGTTGCTTCGACTCCATAAGGTGGTGGGATAGCTTTCAACTCTAGTTCTCTTGCCCTCGGCTTGTTAGATATAGCCTCCCATTGCACTCCACTTGGAAAAGTTTGGATCATTTTGGCCTCTCTATGCAAAGCTTCCTCTACTCCTCCAAATTCAAGGGACAAGTGACCTTTCTTGACATCAATGATAGCCCCTACCGTAGCAAGGAAAGGCCTTCCTAGAATGATTGGCTCGCCCGGCACCTCTAGCATGTCAACCACAACAAAGTCCGTCGGGACATAATGCCCCTCTACGCACAAGGGATAATCCTCTACCACTCCAATCGGCTCAATCGATGTTCCATCGGCTATGGTCAATCTCATGTTGACCGGAGCGATAAGTCCCATGGCGGTAGACTTCCATATGGTGTATGGTATGACACTTGTGCTTGCTCCGAGATCACATAGAGCTTGAAATTTCCGAGACCCAATACCAATGGTAATTGCAAATCTCCCGGGGTCTCCCAATTTTTGAGGTAGCTCCAAGATTTTCACCTCATCTTGCATTTCCACAATCGACCTCTTCTTGCTCAAAATTTCTCTCAAGAACTTTGCATATGAAGGCATCTCGTTTAGAGCGTCGGTGAACGGTATTGTGATGTTCAACCCTTGCAAAAGCTTCAAGAACCTCTTGAATTTGCCCTCTACAACATCCTTGGGCTTCTTTGATGGGTAAGGAAGAGTTATGCCGCCTTGATTCTTTTTGGGATCGACTTCCTTCGACCGGCTTGGCTCACTCACACCATTTTCTGCTTGGACCGATGTTGGCTCGACGTCGGGACCGATGTGCTGGTCCTCGGTCCGAGGACAGAGCAACATTTGGGAAGTCCGACCGACTTCAGGGCATGTCGGGCCCGAGTCCCTCTCCTCCTCGGTCCTAGTCAGGGGACCTTCTCCGGCTTCTGGCTCGATATCTGGTCATGTCGGACCCGAGTTGCTGGGTAACTCAGTCCGACTCTCTTCCCTTGGCTTCGACACATGTGGTTTGGGTAAGCTCCGACCACTCCTCAACCCAATGGCTCGGACTTCATTTTGTTGTTGTGGGGCACGGGGATTCTCCTCGGGTCGGCCCGGGAGTCTCCCATCTTCTCTAGGAAGTCGAGTAAAAACTTGAGGGAATTGGTTGTCGACTTGCTTCCTCCATACACAAAGATCATCGACCTTCGCACTCATGTTTTTGATATCACCTCTCAAATCTTGTGCCCATTGTGGAATTTATTGATCGTAGAACCCCGGAGGTCGGTATGGTGGTGGTTGGGCCCTCGGCTCATTTTGGTTGTAGTTGTTGTTGTAGCCATTTGCTTGGCCTTGGTTCCACCTCCCATTTCCTCCATTGCCTCCGTTGTTGAAGTTGGCTCTTCCTCCATAGTTTCTTTGAACAAAGTGCGCCTCTTCGATTTGCTCGGCCAATCTAACTTGGCGTTCATTCGGACACTCTTGTGCATTGTGCTTGAAAGATCCACACTCTTCACATGCCCTTGAGGTTTGCTTGAGATGATTCATTTGCCTCCTCATCTTGTTCAACTCATCCTGAAGGAATTGAATTTTCACATCCCTTGTCAACCTCCTCAATTTTCGGGTCAAAGAGTCTCCTTGTACCATCTCGTTGGACTCTTGCCTCCTTGTTGACTTGACTCACTCCGTACATGGCTTCGTAGTTGGAGAGTTTATCAAGTAACTCCCATGCTTGCTCCGGTGGCAAATCGATGAACCCGCAATCGGTGTGAAGATTCAACTTGTCCTTGGTGGCGAGGTTGATTCCTTGGAAAAATATGTCTTGGAGAACATAAGGTTGTTGCCCATGCGTTGGACATTGCCTCAACATTTCCTTGAACCGATCCCAAGCCTCAAAGAGTGGCTCATTGGCTCCTTGTTGGAAACTTGCTATCTTCTTTCTAAGCTCCGTTGTTTTTGTTGGTGGGAAGAACTTCATCAAGAATGCTTCGTTGAGAGCCCGCCAAGATGTGATGGACCGAGGAGCTAGGCTCTCTAGCCAATGTGCCGCTTTGCCTCCTAGAGACCATTTGAAAGCCTTGAGTAGCACGTACTCTAGCGTCTCCTCATCGGTCGAGATAGTCTCACACATATCCTTGAACTTCTTCACATGCTCAATCGGGCACTCATTCGGTCACCCATCAAATTGGTCCCTCTTGATAAGTGATATGAATTGAGTCTTGATCTCGAAGTTCTTTGAAACCTCCGGTAAGACAATGGCCGGCTCCGGCACCTTCAACTCCGGATGCATGTATTGGCGTGCATTCCGGGGTTGGCTGTTGATTTGAGCCTCAAATCTCAACCTTTGCTCACGCTCTCTTCTTATCTCGGCATCTCGATTTTCCATCTCAAGTTGCATACGAGCCATGTCGGCCCTTATCCGAGCAACCTCATCATCATGTTGTGCTTGGTTCTCCATTCTCTTCTTCTTTCGAGCTTGCGTGATAATGCTTTCCGGATCACTCACAAAGTCGAACTCAAATGTTCCTCGGACGGAACGAGCTCGCATACACCTATAAGCAAAGACACAAACAAAACCGAATCAAAACAAACAAGGGGTTTGGGCTAATCCCTCACCCAAATCACTACCAAATCAAAGACTCAACAAAAGAGGTACCGCAAACAAGTAGAACTCCCCGGCAACGGCGCCAAGTTTCTGATGGTGTCCGGATTGGAGGGTCAAAATCTATTAAAAACCTAACCCCGTAGTAGTACAAGGGTAGGGTGTCGAACGCTCGGGAGTTCGTGCGATGAATGTACCAAAAGACTAGCAAAAAGGGAAAGAAAGGGCTAAAAACAAGGAAAATCAAAGGAAACCTCTCGGGACCGACATGGGTCACTTCAGCCCAAGGAGGATCGACGTCTGATTGCACGGGACCGACACACTTGAAGTCGGGCCCGAGGTCTATGTAAGTCGAACTAGGCAAAATGGGTAGATTGGTCTTGGGTTTTTGGGTTCCTTCCCTAACTAGATATGGGTAATTCCACCCCAATTCAGGTAATGAGTGTTGATCCTTGTTAGATCGAGGTTGTTTGCCTTCGATCCCTCCACTCTACACATCGACCCTAGGGAGATTGATTTCCCTTTCGATGTAAGGTCAAGTGATGGCAATGAGTTGCTTTCACTCACTCTTGCCAATCATAAGCCCTTGATCCCTTGCTTTCACAAGAGATTGTAGCCCTATGTAGAGAGGATTCCTAGATCAAGCACTCAAGGCTATGAAATTGGGGGTTCACACCCAAACCTAGCTAGGGGTTTCCCCCATAGCCCAAGACTATGGAATCTACTCCATTAGACAAGAGTAAAAAGCAATCAATAGACTAAGCAAACAAATCTCAATCATCAAACTCAAACAAAAGCCAAATCTCATTCAAATCAAAGGAATTCACAAGATCCAAACTCAAATTCTCAATTGCAAAACAAAACCAAGTTCAAACTCACAAATTCCTCCTAGAACTAGCAATCTCCACCGATTTCTCTCTTCTTCTGCTCTTCCTTCTTCCTCCTTGCTCTCCAAGTCTTCCTTGAGCCTTTGAGAGTGATTAATTGTGTCTAAGCTTGGATAATTGTCTTCTAATCTCCTCTCCTTTTAATTAGGGGCCAAGAATATCCAAAAATGGAAGAGGGGCAAAAGTGGTAGATCACATTTGTGTGCCTTGGTGCCCAATCCACAATTCCGCCGACTTGGACCGATGTACGTGTACCTCGGGCCCGACTTGCCACACGTCGGTCCGGGTGTACATAACTTGATCTCGGGCCCGAGTTGCTGGGGACCTCGATCCTGACCTCAGTCTTCTTCCTTTCTTGGTTTTTCTTGAGCTCCACTTTGTTGATTGCTTGGCTCTTCCGCTCCTTGATGCTCACTCCTTGCTCCTTCATAGAGACTCCTTCCGAACCTTCCTCCAAACGTGCCAAATTTCCTACAAAACACAACAAATTCGCATAGTTTCCGAATCTCATAGAAAATCGGAATCTAAGCTAAAAAGGAACAAAACTAGCAAAGAAAGGAACAAAAGACACCTAATTACAAGGGAAATTGACCACTAAAATACCACCAAACTGAGAGACGTCAACCTTCATTACAAAACACTTGCCATTGTCAGAAGTACACAACACTTGCCATTGTCAGCATTACAAACCACTACCTAGTCAGAAAACATACCCTAAATACTAGCCAAAACATACCCTACATAACCATTGTCAGAAGTACAAAACACTTGCCCTACATAACCATTCACTACTCAGAACTAAGGGATTTCAACTACCAAAAGGCTGACTAAATTCCTTGCCAAAACATACCCAAAACAAGTTCATCCATAACTGATTTTACACTATTAATTTGAAGCAATGCACGATCACAATCAAGACTAAAACAACAACCAATTTCTTTGCCTTAGCCCTCACCCTTTCCAGCTCTCTTTCCCTCTGTCTTTCCCTGTCTTCAATTCTCTGTCTCTCCCTTTCAGCCTCTGATTCGATCTCTCTAATTTTTCGAAGCAAGCCTGAAATTACCTGGCTAGAGTGATGGTTAATCGGCGGATCATGCCACTGGAAATACCCACACGAACCAGGCCTCTACACAAGCACATTTACAAATGTTTCAGAGATCGAGCCAAAATCGAAAAAATCGCAAACCCTAGAATTTGGGGATTTCCAAAATTTTCTGAAATTGAGGCCCAAAACACTTACCCTATAGTTAGGACAACCAAAAAACCTCCTCCCTGGGTTTTATTTAGATTAAGAACTCTTCATCGACGCTGGCAATCCACACATACCGCTCGGTATTTCAAGAACGTCGTGCGATGTCGAAGTCGAGATACGAGAGCTTGAAGAATCCATGACGGCTACACGAAGATGAATGGAAGATGAATGAGGAAAGGGCGATTCGATTTTGGGTTCCAAAGATTTGGGGTTGAAGGTGAGGAGCGTGCTCGTGGGTTGAATTGGGGGGAGGGAGATGACAGTTGTGAGCGAGGGGCTGGGTTTTTATAAATTTTTTTTTTTGCCACGTCTGAAATGAATGACAAGTAAGAACGCATTTACTCGCACATAAGAGCGTACACCACACGCGCGTGTCAAAATCGCCAATTAGGTACCCAATAGGTCGCCAAAACGGAGTTAAGGTACCTAATTGGCAAACTTGGAAGTATAGGGACCTAAATGACTAATTGGTACAAGTACAGGTACCTATATATGTATTTGGCCTATCATCTAATATATGTACTACTCCGTATCACTCAATTGGAGGGAACACTACCTAATAGTTGAACTTAGATTTAGTTTATAATAAATTTTCTTTATGGAGTTTGTATTTAAATTAAAAAAATTGCGTATTATTTTCTATCTAATATTTATGGATAGATTTAATCTAAATCATAAGGTATAAATAGAAGGAGGGGTAAAATTGCTACGGCAGCATCCTTTCATGTAGGGTTGGTTTTGATTCTCTTAATGCCTAGCTTGACCATTGTCGTGGATGTCTAAAATATATCCCTACAATGGATGTGCACTTAAGGATAGTTGTGCCCGAATGATGGTGGCCGTTCAGTTCATAACATATTTGTCACATACTCGTATGCAAGGGTGAGTAGGAAGACGCATACAAGATCAAATGCATACTGGCCGGGCCAGTATGGCATTTGATCTTGTAGGATCTGAATGGCCACCATCATATTTGATCTTGTAGGAAGACGCATACAAGATCAAATGCATAGGGCCCGGCCAGTATGCATTTGATCTTGTAGGAACTGAACGGCCACCATCATATTTGATCTTGTAGGAACTGAACGGCCACCATCATATTTGATCTTGTAGGAAGACGCATACAAGATCAAATGCATAGGGCCCGGCCAGTATGCATTTGATCTTGTATGCGTCTTCCTACTCACCCTTGCATACGAGTATGTGACAAATATGTTATGAACTGAACGGCCACCATCATTCGGGCACAGCTATCCTTAAGTGCACATCCATTGTAGGGATATGTTTTAGACATCCACGACAATGGTCATGCTAGGCATTAAGAGAATCAAAACCAACCCTACATGAAAGGATGTTGCCGCAACAATTTTACCCCTCCTCCTATTCATACCTTATGACTTAGATTAAATCTATCCATAAATATTAGATAGAAAATAATACGCAATTTTTTTTATTTAAATACAAACTCCATAAAGAAAATTTATTATAAACTAAAGCTAAGTTCAACTATTAGGTAGTGTTCCTTCCAATTGAGTGATACGGAGTAGTATATATATTAGATGATAGACCTGAGCCATATTTAAGCAACATCAACATCAAAAAGTTGAAAAAAAATTCAAACACGAGATCTTATTGAAGAAAAATCTTGAACATAATGGAGCATTCAACCTTTAAGAGTCAACCATCATCACCTCAACAACTAGAGTACTCCACTTCGGCACAACCAGCTACAACCTCACAGCCAAGCCACTCAACCTCAGCGCATGACTCGGAAGTTGAGTTAGTAGATCATAATGGCATTGGGTTCTACAAAACCTGTTTCAACACCGTCAACAATATCATCGGTATGGATATGCACTATATATTTTCATACGTACTTAAATCCTTGGACTTTGCACTCCGACTAATCATCTTGCATTTGCTTTCTCACGTTTCAGGTGTCGGCCTACTATCGGTAGGCTATGCACTTTCGCAAGGCGGTTGGCTCGGTTTAGGGCTCTTCACGATAATAGTAGAGAGCTGTTACTATACGGCGTTGATTTTTGTGGTATCCGAACCACAAATCCGATCCTACACAAACGTAGGTCTAGTTTTCTTCGGGACAGCGGGAAGTTCTGTTATCTCAATTCTATTCTATCTCGAACTATACCTCGTTGCGGTAGAGTTCCTTATTCTAGAAGGAGACAACCTAGCTCATCTATTTCCATGTGGGCTCGGCATTAAGATAGGAGGAGCTAGAATAGGATTCATAGTCCTCACTGCTCTCATCATACTGCCAACGACCTGGCTCAGAAGCCTAGGGATGTTGGTGTACGTCTCGATGGGAGGCGTCTTCGTCTCTCTTCTTCTCATCCTTTCAGTTGTTTAGACTGGCCTGTTTGAGGGTGCAGGCATCATCCATCCAAAGGCAAGGGTTTTGCACTTGGCGGGCGTGCCTACTTCTATAAGCATGTTTGTCTTTTCCTTCGGCGGGCATGGAGTTTTCCCTACTCTTTGCCTTTCAATGAAAAATAAGAACCACTTCAAAAAGGTATGTACGCACAACCATCCTTTCAATAAATCTTTACTTTTCTTCTTTTATCACAATCTAATATATTAAGCTGCTAGATATGTGATCGATTTCCATGTTCAATAAATCTTGTTGGCTTGTTGCAGGACCGTCCAATGGTTCGTGTGAGCCCTATGTAAAAAATTTTCTCAATAAAATGTTATCACGCAAGCAAACCTAGCAAAATTGATTAAGATTGTAAGCGAAAGGATATCACATATTTAAAACTTAATAATATAATCATATAAAGGAAAGAGTAGTCAGTGTCAGATCATGAGAGCTTTTCAATAAACCGTTTGCATACATTGGAAAAGCCAAAGAGAATTGCATCACTTTGTTCATGAATTTATACAGAAGAGAATGAAAGGAGACGGTATCACTAACCTCAACTGAACGCCTGAGCTCTTTGAGCATATCATTGACTTTGAGAACTTTCGTTGTCGCCTCTTTCAATTTGTTTAGTATGCAAGGAGACGCGACAGAGAATAAAATACAACGCCGTGGGCCATTGAGAACAGAATACAAAATACCTCAAATCCTACTTCTCCTTATAATGGTGATGATAAATTTACTGTTAGAGAGCATCTGTCTCCAGTTGAAAATATGAAGACTCTAATTTCATCTCCCAATGATACATCCAAAATGATCATGGAGCATGATAAGCCAGCTTTAGGAGATGTGATACATGTCATCCATCACAAAAGTTTCCGTGTTGGATCTGAGTAGACAGCTGCGGAGACGGATGAAAGAAACGTAGATTTCAGCAAGCTTACCAATGTGGTAAAGGATGAAGTGGATTTGAGAAACATGGTTTCTTCAGAAACTGCCAAACCAACGTTTTGCTCAGAGATGGGTATAAGAAGCATGACTTCTCCCGAAACTTTCAGACCTCCTGTGCAAAGGGGGGTAAAAATCTCCCAGGCAGCCTGCAAAAATTTTAGAAACTGAAGTTGAAACACATATGTGAGGATTTACAGAATAAAAGGAAAAAAGAAATCATACCCTCAACTCGTCTCTGCAAACAAAGTCCTGTTTGACCACCCCTTATTCTGATATACCAAAAAAATCAGTAGTTGATTAATCAAGCCAGTGTAGTCGTGTAGATCATTTCACCTGAGAAGAATATTTTAGACAATAGACACAACCATAATTATTGAATGTAAGGATCCTTACAGGAATTCGCATTACAGGAAAAGAAAACCCTCTCAAGGAGTTTTAACAAAACATAACACAGATCTCGCATTACAGGAATTCGTTGATAAGATTTGGCAGTTTATTACAAAAGATATGGACAACCAATTCATTAAGAAAAGAAAAATTAATAGCCATCAAAGAACATAAACATCTATCCCTGCACCAATTCATTGATCCATTCGATCAATAGGTCCTCTACTCTTAATTCTCCTAGAAAATTCCAACTAAAGTAAGCATAGACTGTAGGAAGGTAGAGGAAAAATCTTCACCTGGAAGTGGAAGGATCCTTGGTGCTCAGAGGAGTGTAAGATCGATGAGATGTTTCACCTGCATATGGAAGCAATACAATGTCATGATCTAAGAAATCCAAGAACTAATTTTATCATGACCTGAGAGATTCATGGCTGAGAACAAAGCTACAAAAAAGTTTTTAGTTGAAGTCAACCAACGCAACAAAGTTGAGGCAAACATGATCACATTTAATTGATGTCATGATAGAAAGAAAAAATCAAGCAAAGCTGAAACAACTAATAGAAAACGAAAGTTGGTTTGCAGTAATTGTTTGCTTTCATCTTGGGATGAATTTAAAATCAAAAGTGGATATACCTTCTTCCCTTCAATCCCAAATTGATACAGTTTAATGTTGCGAGATTGAAGGAACTCGAGATGTTCTTCCGAGTAAGGCTCAGGGCGCAAATAACTGCAATTAAAACGCCAAATAATTAGGCAAATCCGAATCAGTATTCATCAATCAATCCAATGCATTCCAATCAACATCCAGATACTGGAACTTACATGATGGACTTGAGGGTTTCAAGGAAGCAAGGCTGAGGAAATCTAGATCTGTAGAAGCCTTCGTCTACCATCGAGAAATTGCTCGGCGGCGACAAAAGGTCGTCGTCGTCGCCGGTGGCGGCATTAGCCGCAGTAATTGCAGTTTCTCTTTGTTAAATTCCTATAATTTAGCCGATCAAATCGCTCAGCACAATAGAGAATCTACGAATGTTTCATAAAATTGATTGAAATTTAATACAATGGACGTGAAATTACTCCGAATGGATGGTCTGCGGAGATGTGGAAGATGTCGCCTGGAGCTTCTCCACCGAGATGGATCCGACCGAGAGGTCCCCGAACCACCCCCTGATCAGAGAAATCCTCATCCTCAAATCCTCCTCTTCCGACTCTTCCCATTGACACCTTATCCGCCACATCCGCCACCACCACCTTCAAGCTTCCCGCATCCGCCTCTCGCGATCTCCACCACGCCACCACCACCCACCTCCCCCCGCCCCACCACCACCACCACCAAACGCCGGAGCTTCACGGCCTCCGCTTCCACGCCATCTGCCGTCGTCTTCTCCGCCAAATCGAATCTCAAGCCTCCGCTGCCTTTGCCGGTTTCCTTCGTCCATGGTCTTGTGATTTGGGGGGATTGGGAGAAAGGGGGCGTGAAAAGAGCAATGGAGGAGAGTGAGGGTTGAGGGTTGGGTTTTTATTTTTGCCGTAGCCTTAGGTTTCGGGGAGGAGAGAGGTCGCATTACTTTATTACCTAGAGAGGGAAAGCGTAACGCGCGGATGGATGAAGTGCTTGATTGATTGCAATCCAGGAATTATTACCCGGGCGTTTTTTCCCATTAAACAACACCTCTTCATGGTACAGACGTTACATCCCCGCCTCAATTAGTGGCATTTTATGACAGAGGTTACAACCCAATACAATCCTGGGCATTCAATTACATACCATTCCATACACCAAAAACTATAGGTTTAGTGTATAAAATACGGGTCATTAATTGCTCTAAAAACCTTACTTTATAGGTTTATAGATAGAGTGGGTATATACATATAAAATGGGAGAGGAATATAGGAGGATCCTCTCCATTGTAGAGAAATTTAAAGAAAAAGGATGAGAAAGAGGAATGAGAAATTAGAAAATGAG